>JARHVA010003516.1:1312500-1632500 GCA_037957365.1 Torreya grandis | reverse complement strand
GTTAAAACTTCTTTTCAAGAGACCTATGAAATGACATAGAGTAAAAATGTGTATCTTGATAGTCCATAACAATGATATTTGTAAATGTATTGCTCTCTACATGAGAAGTGATAGTAAAATCATCTTGATATGAGCAAAGGCCTATGATTTCATGCCTTTATAATTATATTTAAAAAATTATTTTTTTCATCTTGATATTTTTGAAACATTTCTAGCTCTAGTTTTAGTTTTAAATCTTTTCTTGTTCTAGGTATCACATTTGCATTAGTCTATGTTCAAAATTATCTTTTTGTACCCATATTTTGTTTCTTAGAACTTGTGATTTAGGAGAGATAGTCATAATGTGAGTGGGTTTCTTGGTTTATGTATATATGATAGGATCACCATTAACTTTGTGACTTTATTTTTATTATTTAGTCTCAAAAAATGTATGATGTACATGCATTTTATGATATGTACAATGGTATTTTGATCTCCTTATAGGATATCAGGGAGGTAGCTAAATCACTTTATTTTGAATAATTTATCTTATTATTTCACTTAGAATCTTATTAGGCTTTTTTTCACCTTTTCAATCACTTGTTGAAGATGTATTATATTTTAGCTTCTTGCATGTAGATGAAATATTATTGTGTAGAAAATTACAATCTGAGCATGAAAATGCATGATTAACATTATCATAATTTTCATTTTTGGCATATAGAATCTTATTTTCAAATAATCTGGGCCTTGAACATAAAAACAAATTCTTATTTTTAACACTTCTATCAAATTGATAATAATGATGTTTTGATCTTTAAAGAATTCATAAGCACAAACTCTAAGTACTTGAATTTGATTATGAATACATGAAACATATAGGTTTTTTGAAGGGTTTATTGGATACCCTATTTTGGAATTGTAAGATGGGCCACCTTAACCATTAAACATGTGATAACATGGACCTAGTTTTAGGGATAGTAGCTATCACCCTCTATAGGGTTAGGAAGAGGAAGGAGTTATTTTTATCCATTTTAAATTTTCAAAATATTAATATGATAATATGAATTAAATTATATACAAATTATATGAAAAAATCAATCATGAAAATGAAATTTTGAGTTCAATAATTATAGTAACTAAGAAAATTAGAAGACCCTAGGGTAAGATAGGTTTTGGAGGCTAATGGTTAGGTTCATCAAATATTTTACTCTAAATATAGATGTATGTGGTTATCTATGGTTAAGGGGTATTAGATTAGATTTAAAACAAGGACTGTGAAATAATATAATGATCAGGCCAATTGATATAACACAAATATAAATAATATTCAAAATTTAAACAACCTAGATTGCTAAAAATAGTAAAGTGCAATTAACAATATATATTTTAATAAATTGGAAATAAATGACAATTATTTGGTTTAATATGAACATGAATTTATAGGTTTGAATAATATGTAATTATAATGGAAGATTATCGTATAAAAATAATTAGATTTTAGGAATATCCATTTTTATCTTTAGATGTTTGTGTCAAATATGGATAATTATATTCATGTAATTATCTAAATCCATTGTAGTTGTTATATATTGAATAATGATTGGATATATATGTGAAAAACTAGAGCCTTTAAGGCTTAATATAAAATATATTTTTATTTATTTATATAATTCACATAGGTTTTCACTTTTTGTCAAATGATAAAAACTCTAATGTTACACCTCGGAGTGACTGTGGAAAAAATGGGTCAGTGGGCTCATAGTATCAAGCTACACCAAATACCATATATTAATGGGTGTTTCCTACATATAAAATACTCTTAATAGGTTCTCATAATTATTTATTTATCCCATACATGTTGTATTCTGTGTGCATAGGGGTGAAATGTGTGATAAGTAAAGACATCCAATGACATATCTTGTAACTTAGAAAATATGGTCCATGGATTATTATATGAGTGATTCAAATGTATGGAAACATTGATAATTTGAATTATCTAAAATAGGTAAAAATATGTTATATTTTATCACTTTAATTTTTTATTGAGTTCTTATTTTTATATTTCCTTATGAGTTGTATGTGATTTCCATGTGTTTTCTAGGTGAGGAATGAATGAGGATTGATCTTATATATACCAATACATTTTAGAAATATATTTAATTAAAGAACTTAGGTAGACATTTATGATATGTTTTATTTTTTAATTGAATTAATATTGGCCATTGGACACTTTTTAATAAAGGTGGACACTTAGTTCAATGTAGGTGTCTACCTAAGATGCACATGTCTAGGAAGATAGAAAACATGTATAGGTCCAAAACTAGCATTGAACTACAATAATCATGTTTAGATACTTTTTCACATTATAATAGGTTTGGTCATTATAATAATATTTGGACTATGATTATAAATAACTAATCATAAAGAGATAGTGAATGTGAACCTTTCAGTAGTAGGTAGGTTTAGAACTAAAAGGTACAACCATGATAGGTATTTACAAATATTATAAGACTAAGGTACTACATAAATAAAATTTAAATATTTATACAATGTGATTAATAAATAAAACATGGATTTAATTAAATAAATAATCACTAGAGCCATGGATATTACGGTAAAGAATGAAAATTTGGAACTTGAGATGTTTAATCAATTGGAATTTTGGAGTGAAACAGAGGAGGAAAAGAAACGTTTGTGGGATGTGTTATATAGTATTCAAGCATAAGGTGTTTTTAAAAAATTTATTGGTGTATATAAAACCCGCAAAATACCTCTAAACATAACTCTAGAAAAGGATCTATAACTTTAAAGAGCTTTGATTAAAATAGGAGTAAGTAGCCCAAGATTTATCTCAAGGCTATGAAGAATGTTAAGAAAGGTTTAAAGAAACCCATGCCAATAAAAAATGGGAAAAATATACCACTAAAGTAATAAATAAATGCGCACTTATCAAGAAGATAGAGTTGGATGTTAATACTGAAGTACCAATCAAATGCATAAGAAGAAGCCTTAATAATGTGACAGGCAAAAATGAAAAGGAGAATACCAAGGATCTAGTATATTACTCATAGCTTGAATAATATTCCATTTATTTATTTGATATTATTTATTGTTGATGATTTTTATTGGGTTGAGATTTTCTTTAATTTTATTGATATATGAGTGTAGCATTAGTGGTTTTAATGGATGTTTAGTGAAATTTTGGCATAGTCCTATATGATTTTTTTGATTGTTTATCTTGTTTATGATATGTTATAGTTATCCTTTGATTTTTTTATTTATTAAGGAACACATAAAAACCTATTTATTTAACTTATCAAATAAAAAAATATTGTACTATGTATTACAATTAACCATAAAACTAAATATAAAATATGGAAATTAATTTTACACATTGACTTGTTAATTATGGAAAGTAAAAATTGGGTTAATATACTTAGTTTTTTTAATAAAAAATATTGGTATAATAATTAATATAGATGGTAGGAAATGTGGGAAACTCAACTGTGAGTTACTTATATCAAAAAAAAATTATTCATACACTTGGATAGAGACATCAATCTGGGGTTAGACCCAACTAATGTTAGTGTGTAAATAATTTTTTTTTTTTCATATATTTTTTCATCCTCAATGTTGGTACATGCCATTTCACCTTATTATCTTTAGTGTGTATGATCCCAAACATTAAACATGCATGCAATTCATATTAACTTACCTCATTCTCTTAAATCTATAGGTCTAATTTCAATTCTATATTGTTGTTTACAAAAGGGGAAATAAGGTGGGTTAAGATGATTTCAAATATTACATATCAATAGTTGATCAATACCCACAAATTTAATACTCTAAAAGGGGAAGCTAAAACACATGTATTTATCCTTATTAGGTGAATGTGTATAATAGAGGTTGTTTAGTGGATGCAACATATGATCTATCTTTTGATATTTGATAAATAAAAATAGTATCTTGAGTTTGAGGTGATTTATAATTTTATAGGACCTAATCCTTGTGATTGATTTCTAAATTAAAAATAATACAATAACCCATTTTAATGTGTTAGTGTTTTAGTTTGATTTATAGGTTTCTATTATATGTGTAATACTTGTGGACTTATTTTTTAATACGAGACACTTTAGGTATTATCACACCATCTTCATTCAAAATTTATTGGCTGACCCAAAAGAAGGAATTTAATTATAAAATTAACTATTTTTTAGCATAGGTAAAGACCATCAGACATATATGGAAAGTTAATAATGAACCATCCAAGTCCACAAGCTATGTCCAAAAGGTAGGAAGATTGACCTAATGATCTATAGATGTATGCATATGATAATTGGTTTGTTTGGCATATATTAAATATTTTATTTGTATGAATTATAGAAAATGGGAAATTTGGACCTGTTGTCACTTGGATTTTCACCGCTTGAGGATATTTATCATCTCTCCTCATCCAAGTGGCACAATTTAAATGTCTCACTTGATGTGAGTGATCAATTTGGTGAGATGAATCTTTAGAAGGGTTAGCTCCATTGATGCACTATCTAAAACACTTTTTCAACTATCTAATTTACATGAAAAAGGTTAAGAAGACAAAATTAGAAATATAAAAGGTGATGCACCAATATTTAATTTCCTCCTATTGAATAAAATTATACTAATTATAGAAAATCAAATCTTCTTTGACACAAAACTCACAACTCAAGACAAATTGTTACATTAATGTTTCATATACAAGGTTCTAGAGGTATATTGATGTTTAGGATGGATGATGAATTATACTTTAGATAATAAAATTGTAGACCTCTTCTAAAACACTTATGCACTAGAAGAGAACATTACAAAAGACCTATACCAATTAATCTACTACACACTTGCTCAACAATCAAGGATAACATGCTAGAAAAGATCATCTTCTACTAGACAAGACCAACAAGATTGCAAATAAAATCAATTATACATGTAATTAGAAAAATTAACTTTTCTATTATTTCAATATTAATTCAAATACAAAATTTTTCAAGGTTTCAATATTAACCAATGGAGGATACTCAAAAGAGCCAAAAAGGTCACTATTTATAGCATTTAGGAGAGGGGCAAGACAAAAGAAGTCCAAATGTCACTTAGACACCCTTAAAGATGAGAAATTAGGTTACATATGCATGATAAATATATGTGAAATGAACCATGCAATTTCAAGAAGTCAAAATGTCCATACAAGTCATGAAACTTATGCAAAGTGGCATGAAACTCCTTGTGTTGGCTCAGAAAACTACCTTCATCATATACACCTATTTTGACAACCCAAAACTAAATAGGGATGGGTCTAATTATTTTAATGAGAGACAATTATTTCATAAATTCATCTCCATGTATTATTTGTAGTCCTACTCATTTGGAATATGCAAGAAGTAAGCCATCACGAACTATAGTTTAAAAAACTCCTTTTTTAGTCACCCCTCATACTTGTCCTCAAAATTGTATTTATGTTTCAATTAAAATACATGAGATGGAGTGTATAAAAATTTTAATAACTATATATGGCCTTAGAATACTTAGGTACATGTTAAAAAGGTTCACACTTGAATTTTTCACCCTTCTCATCATTGTATTCGTTATGTTAGTTTTGAATGGGTAATATGAGATATATTATTTAAAAAATTATAATATTTTACAAGGAATTAAATGAACATAGTGAGTTAATATTACTCTATATCTTCCTCTCAAACTTTATTACATCTTCAGACTTCTTTTATAACCTACTAAACACATAAAATAGTAAAAAGTACCCTGTTTTGTACCTTGTCCATACAATGCCATACAACTCAAAAGGGTGGGGAGGGTATTTAGAGAGTAATTTATAATTTAAAATCACTTTCATGGTAATAATATGTAATTATAGAAGCTATCCAACTTGACTTCCTTCATCAGGTCTTGACTGAGGGTTTGGAAGGGATATAGGTAGTTTTCACTCTTAAACTTTTTTCATAAGGATCTAGCATTTTAACTACCAAAAAAATTCAAAAATATGATCTTGAAGACCCTTTATAACATCCCCAATCTCCTTTCACCTATATTTAAAGTGTCAAGAAAGATATGAGCATTTGAAACTAGCTTATCGAGCTTGTCTTCATAATTTATGCATGCTTAGACTATATCTAAGCTAAAATTAGGTTTCTTATAGGTTTATATGTATAAAAAAATCTTAAAAATGTATAAATAAATATTATAAACATGTAAAAACTGATATATATCTCACCAAGAACTATAAATGAGGTTGGACCCATAATTTGCTTTAGGTCTCTTCGAGGCCTAATGGGCTTAGCATGCACCCTGCTAGTGTTGTCTATTCAGACTCATCTCTCATGGTTGGCCTAGTGTATAATTATTTTTCATGCCTAATTAAATCTCTAAAACTCACCATACAACTTTCCTAACACCCCTTTTCATCTCTTCCTCTCATTCACCAACTAAGCCTAATTGGAGCTTATATAGTTGGATTGTGTGCAAGGGTATTTTCATCATTTTGAGAAGCATAAGATTTAAATAGTGATTATTAACATATATTTACATTTAATACACATAAATATATTTTTATTTGGGTTCCAAAATATTTCCATAAAGTTTTTTAAACTTTTTATCTTCATTTGCTTGTTTTGCCAAACCTTGATTTTTCTTGACTAGCTGACCTCCAGGACAAAATAGTGAGGTATATCCCTCATCAAAAATTGAAATTAAAGATTTTAAGATATTTATAAGGTAATTATAAAACCTTTTATCAAATTTATAACATATATTCATCCATTTAGGAACCTAACCAACTCAATTTGCCAAACAAAAGCTTCTAAAAAGGACTTTTTTATGCATTTTTTCACCTTCACCTAAGAATGACCTCTCAATGATAACTCCAAGATGTTTATGTTTATTACACATGTTACCCACATATAATTAATTATAAATAATCTTTGAATTAACACAAAAACACTCTTTTTCTTTGCATTCCTCATTCTTACCTATTGAGAAACATGGGTTTCCTAGTTCATCTGTATAGACTACTACCTTTGACCAGTAGGAAGAGCAGGTGATCATATTTAACTGGGTCATAGAGATTTAAAAAAATATTTATAAATAGATCATGAAACTTTTTAATTCTTTAGTGAACCATCTCTTTCTTCCAAAGCAAGTTCACCACCTTACCCTTAATTCATGGTCTGGGTTACACACTCAACTGTAGGTGCATATAGTGATATAAAAGGTTTGTGTAGGCTTCTTTTACATATCCAAAAGTTAATGTAAATCATCATGGTATTTAATAAGGTTTTAATATGTTTATTTCATCATTCCAAATCCTTATATATTCTTTATAGGTACCCTGAGCTCATAAACTGAGTCCTTGTTCTAACTATGAAACCTTGCCTTAATAACTCCTATAGGTATGCATTTACCTATTTAGAATTTGGTGATGAAAAATTAAAAACTTATTATAATTATTAAGGTGATAAATTATATGTTTTATTCCTATATTTACCTTATATGCCCTAAACACCACCTAGACATCAAGTCTGGGTCACTATTTTCATACCTAGTTATAGGTGCTCATTTCTTTGAGAAGGGACACCTGTAGTTGTCCATTAAACCTAAAAAAATAAACTCCGAAATAATACTAATGTTATTAATTCCATTTTATTCACCATTAAATCTATGGAACTATTCTAGCCAACATGAAAATGTGTTTGTTTGATCTTGGGATATCAACTATCATTCAAACCTCACACCTGTATATAAGAATGTAGGTTTTTAGTGTTTTTGGAGGCATATTTAGGACCCCAAAAAACCACTTTCCATCAATAATTTTGACCCCATACTTTGAATATTTATTTTCCATACTAGAGGAAATAAGTTTAACCTATCTAGATGCTCCATAACTCTTGTTGACCTTACTAGAAGATATTCTAACAAGCCCTTGGACTTGTATTTTTACATTTTAGTGAAGGTTTCCATAAAGCTATAGTCATCATCTTGAACTTTGGTTTAAATTCCTATTTATCCATAAAAAAACTCATATATTTATTATTTTGGCTTTATCACATACTAAGAACTAGAAAAAGGAATTACCATGTTTATATTTTTGTACAAATGTCGTCATGGCTCTGTGGTACCACCTGTAAGTGGTCATTTGCACATAAACAAGATGTAGGTCAACTGGATAGTATATAAGGTGTGTATTTTTGAAAAAAATCCTATGTTTTAACCAATTATCTCAATACATTTCTATCAATCTTAATATATTAAAACATATATCCAACTTTTCCTCTCAGCATGACATCAACAAAGGCTCATAGAGGTGCACATTTGTTGTTTGGAGATAGTAACCATGGAATGGAGTAACAAGGGTGGATGAATGGTACAAAAAATAACCCAAACCCATTTTTAACCCATAAAATACATTATTTTAGGAGATATGAAGACAAGTTCCAAAACATCCATTTCAATGTGAAAATAATTACAGACATCTAGAACACAGTAGGCAGGGGTATTCAGTAGTTGTTTGGTGTGGTGAATGAGCTTATAACCAAACTTTCACTTTTAAAAAAAATCTAAATGAAATATATCTAGATATTAATGACTTGTAAAACTGATATACCATAATTAAAACTCCAAAAACCATCTAAACAAGTTTTATACATGTGTTTCAACATGAAATTAACAAGGAGTTGACTGAAATGAATGGTAAGATTGAAAGTTGCCCAAATCATGATATGATGAAACCAAACATGGGAATATATGATAATATATCCTTGATACCTATGTAACAACATCTTATATTAACATGAAACCTTTGTAGAAGACCAACATTTTGCAATTAGGAAGAATTGACTAAAACTTCACAATTGTGACACCTTCCTACAACATGAGATAAATTGCCCATAAAGATAAAATGAAACATGAAACTAAGCATGGATAAAATATTTTAAGGGATAAAATGTCATTTGTATCTATCATCACCAACTATTTTTTATGAACTTGTTCAAAATGGAGCCAAACTTATAGGGTTCAAGAAATAGTGAGCACAAAAACATTGTCAGCTTGTAAAGGATGGTTCATAAAACATGTTAAACAAAACTTGAAAATATTTTTATTGAAATGGATATATATAATTTTAATGCCATCCACCATAATTTTTTTACCTATAACTCTTTCTACTGGTCATACTAAGCATGAACCTGTTGTTCACTTTTGTGTGCCTAGAAAGACAAAGGAGCAAAACAATTTTAGCTTTAAAATGGCACTTATAGAGGATGTAAAGCATGGAAATGAATCTAAAGAAGATTAATAGGCCTTCCATGATATTATTTTATGTTTAATCTTTCCCCATAGGCCACACAAGTTCCAAATGTTCCCTTTTTTAGTTGATTTCTTAAATTTCAATTAAATAACCTACAAGATATTGATGAAAATGACATTATTGATAGGGAATATGACCTATTAGACATTTAAAAGGAAAATAAAACACATGGATGCCTACATTTATGACCCCTAAAAGCCCACCAAATGACCAAAAATGATAAATAGACTTATTAGAGCATGAATAACACTAAAACGGCATTAACTACCATCAAATGAACTATAATGTAGCCTATGACAAAGAATTAGATCCCTAAAACATCTAAACAACCATTTTTCAACCCATAGTGGTCCAAATTTAGCCTAAAGTCAATTTTAGTCAATAAAATGGTGACTCATAGGGGTAGTATGCCTACTATACTAAAGATCAGTAGCCTCATTAATCCATTGGCTAGGGAGTCGATGAAATCTTGAGGATAACTAGAAAGGAATTGCTGAAAACACACATAAAGGAACCATACCATAGCAAGGAAATAAAAAACAAAGCAAGATACCAACAAGACTCACACGTGTATAAACACTTAGGGAAAATAAGAAAATAATATCTTTGTATAAGGAGATAGGAGAACATTAGTAGCAATGTTTGAGATATATCCCATTGATTGGGATATGAAACTTCTATCCATCCAACTCTGAAAGTTGGAAAGTAATGTGTTGCTTATATTGAGTGATGACATAAGGATGACTCCACAAAGAATCAAAATTTGTGTGTTTTCTAAGCTTTGCCATATCTTTATCCCTCTTTAGAATATTGTCCTCCTCCTGGAAGCTTCTTGGCAAGAATTTCTTATCAAATAATCTCTTTGTTTGATCTCGATGAGCCCTCATAGCTTGTATAGCTTGATATCTTATTTATTTAAGCTCTATCAACTCACAATATTTGACCTCCATGCTTTCATTTTCTATCACTTTAAGATAGTAAGTGAGATCCAAGGCTAGTAGCTAAAGTGAAATAGAAAGTCTATCTTCTCTCCCATAAACAAGTGTATATGGTGAACTTCTAATGGCTCTTTTGGGGGTGATTCTATCAGCCCAAAAAGCTATCTTTGACTTGGAATGCCAATTTATTTGGTTTTCCTCCATTATCCTCTTTATAATAATGATTAGATTCTTATTATTTGACCTAACTAGTCCATTCCCTTGTGGATAATAGTTGGAGTAAATACTAATATATATACCATGTTTCAAATCCCACTCACTTGTCTTCATTAAAAATAAACATAGTGCATTGTCTAAAATTATTATTGAAGAAGCCCCAAACCTTGTTACTATGCCTTCATAAAATTCTAAAACTAAATTTTCATTTAATTCCTTAAGAGATATAGCCTCCACCCATATTGTAAATAAATGTTTAGCATTTCACACCCACTTTTGGCTAGCACTATAAGGTTAGTTAATTAGGCCTATGAAATTTAGACTCCATTGAATAAAAGGTTGGTCTACTTATATCATATTAAGATGAAAGGTTACAATATTTTGATTATCATCAAATAGAGTAAATTTTTGAGATATCCTTACCCAATCATAGGTGTATTTAAACAAACTAGGCCGAAATTATCCAAATCTCATAATCTTAGTAGTTATGGTTCATAGAGCAAAGTGACCACCAATTAGTCCATCACAAAACTCAAACAATATTTTCTCAACATGATCTAATTTAACACATCTCAATAGTACACCTGATAAGTTCTTCCTAAAAAATAATCCATCAATAAGTACATAAGGAATAGATTATAATTTGAAGTACCTTCTTTTGGCTATATTTAGGCCTTATGGACACTCACTGATTTAAAGAAACTGGATCATTTCTTGTGTTCAACTCCTCATTAATGAAGATGCATCTATCATAGTATCATCATAAAGGCATAATGTTTCTTAAAATCTGAAGGTTCTCACATAATCCCTTCCCTTTCAATAGCTTGGTTGTATTGATTTCTACATCATATTCCATCACTTTTGTAATCTAACAAGCCCTTTTTTCAATCAAATCTCTACTCAAAAGGAAATGTTTGACACTAGGATGGGGTAGAAATATATGAATATTATTGTTAGACAACATGTGACTAAACTTATTTAGACTTATAACAACTAAAATTACTTGTTTCTCTACATAAGTTTACCTTACCTCATAGCCTCCCAATCCTTGATGAATGAAGGCAACAAGCTGCTACATATTTTCTTCATTTGATCGAGTGAGCATGGTATTGATTAATTTTTAATCTCCAAATGTACACAAGTTGAAATCCTTTGAGAAATTATGACTTGTAAGAGTTGAGGCTTGAGCAATATCTTGCTTGATATCTTCAAAACTCTCCTTCCTTCTCCATGTCCAAATAAACACTTCATCTTTCCTTAGAATGGAGGTTAGAGGCTTGACTAAATTAGAAAAATCAGGAATAAACTTCCCTATGAAATTGATTTTTCAAAATAAACTTTGTAAACCTCTATTATTTTTGGGTAAAGTCAATGCCAAGATCTCACTCACCTTTTCTAGATCTATGGACAGGCCTTTCTTCGAGACTATAGTCAAAAAAATTTGCCTTCATGGATATCAAACAGACACTTATTTAGATTGATAGAGATTATAAACTCTTTACATCTCTCAAAAACTTTACTAAGATGATTCAAGTGATCCTTTGCTGATTTAGAGAATACCATGATATCATCAAGATAAACCAATAGTATATCATTTATTATACCTTGAAAATCCATATCCATTACACATTGAAATGTAGCTCAAGAATTAGATAAACCAAAATTAATTTTTATATAAGTGGATGTACCCCATTTTATGGTAAAGGATTTATTGTATTGGTCACTTTCCTTTATAAAAATTGGATTGTACGCTGAGTATACATCAAAATGTGAGAGCCTTTCACTACCTACCATAACTTGAAAAAATTTCTCCATTGAAGGAAGAAGATAATAGTCCTTCAAGGAAACTCTATTAAAGTCTCTAAATTCAACACATAACTTGATTTCCCCACTCTTCTTCCTTTTTGATATTAAGTTTTCCAACCAAGATGAATGCTTAATAAGAAAAATGATCTTAGATTCAATCAACTTTGTAAGCTCCTTTCTCAAGAGTGGCTCAATATTAGGATTAATTGACCTTTTCATTTTCTTTATGGGATTATCATTCTTATATATCTCTATGTTATTTTGATATAATTTTGGATCAAAGCCTTTTAAATCATTATATTCCCATGCAAAGACATAAAAAATTCCTTGCATAACTCAATGAAAGCATATCTTTATTCTCTAGTACATACCTTCCTAAGAGAAATCAACTTAGCTTTGAATATTTGTAATCTCTCGTAGTTTTATTTATTATTATACATGCTTACCTTTTACTTATTCAACTCATCATAATAATTAAATATACTCTAAAGTGTGACTAAGCCTTTAGGAAGCTTGTTTGTCTTCAATTGTAGAATATACCCTTTATATAACTATTGTATTTGGACTGATTCTTTGAGGAAAATACAACCTCCTCTTATAGAAAAATAGATATTTATGTGTCACTATCAACACTTTCCAATAGTGACATTATCAGGTATAGAGGGCCTTACAATCACTTTGAGATGAGGTTGGTTCTTATCCTCTCTTATCCCCTTTGGAACATCAAAATTAGCTCCAATTACTATCAACCTATTATAATGTTTGTTGTCTTCTCTTATGATAGTTTGGGTGTTTAAGGTTTGTAAATATTCCACAATATCCCACACTGTATGCTTATATGACTTAAACAAAGAGTTTTTAGTCATATTGTGTCCTCTCACTTGATTCATAACTAACTCACTATCACCATACACTTGTAATGCTTTCACACTTTTTTTCCTATCCCACTCAAGGCCATCAATGAGGGCCTCATATTATAAAAAATTACAACTAAAAATGAAATGAAATATAAAATTAGTGTAGTAGCTTTCCTTGGATGGAGAAACTATCATTACTCTAACACCTACTCCAACCTTGATTCTAGATCCATCAAAGAATAACTATCATAAACCATCCATGTTTTCATTTGGATTCATCAAATTTGGCATGAAACATTCCTCCTCATGAATGAAATACACTCTAATAACAACTTCATATATGAATTTTTAAGGATCATACTCATAATTTTCAACTCCCCATTCATCTAAATACAAATCAGAAACTCCTTCAAGAGAAGAAGTTGGAGATCGATCCATGTGAAGATATTCCTCATCAATAATAACATAATTAAGATTTTAAAACTTTAGGAATGTAGGGATATAAATTATTGTGATTAATAGGCTCTAATTAAATCTTTAATTTGGTACTGTACTTTGTCCTAAAAACCATATATGACCAATTGGTTACCAGCATCCATCTATCCTGATTGTAAATTCTCTTGACAAATAAAGAGAAAAGTATGGATGTAAATATATAACAACCACATCATGAGGGATGGAAAAATTAGGATAATAATTTAAATTCAAATTCAAATCCTTGACTACTCACAAGTTCTTTTTTTTGTGACCCATCCAATTATATAACTCATTTAGTTATTGGTTCATACTTGAGGCCTAGTTTATCTACTATTGACTTGGGCGTAAATAAAGTGCTATCCCCAATATCTATGATAAAATTATGAAATAAGAAGTAAAAAATGATAAAAGATAGATAAAATGGAGGATTATTATCATATTTATTCACTTTTCCATCAATGAGATAAGTTCCATTCACAAAAACAACACTTTTAGTCCTAATTGATCCAATTTGTTTACTTAATCTAAGTAATTCTTTTGAAGGATATATTTTTATCTCAATGTTGTCAATTAATCCCATAATTAAATATTAATGTATAAATTATTAATTTTAACTACCAAATTTATATAATGATTTCTCACCTTGAAAGTCTCTTTGGAAGCACTAGTACCTTATGGTGTAGCATGTGAAGGTAGATGTGTAGGAGCTAGCCTTAAATTTTTAAACTTCTAAGTTTATTTCATCTTAGGGTCTAAGTTATATCCAACTACCATTGGAGAATATTTAGAAATAAAAATAGGTTCTTTATGATTTCCTTGTGTCTCTTCAACAACCCTCTTCTTAAACCTAGTATTAGAAGATACACTAGCACTCACATTACTTAAATTCCCCAAATGATTTATGGCACAAAATTATCCCTAAAATGATGAATAAGAATAAAATAAGAATTTTTTTGTTCGTTTTCCATTCCATTTTTCATTAGAATCTCAAAGTGAGAACTTTAGGTGCTTGAATACCTTGCATAGTCATGGTTTGACTAGGCATTTCATTGGCATATGAAACTTGGCCTTGATTTTGCTCATAGGAAGGATAGCATGGTTGTTCTTGAAAAAAAAATTTGAGTGGGAACATGAGGTCTATAAGATGATAGGGAATTAGGATTGTAACTTTGGTAGGGTATATCTTGATTATTTGACCTTATCCTTGAGAATTACCTTGAAAAGGAGGCCTACTTGCTTGTCAAAACTCATTATAGGGATGATAATGTATAGAACATTGAGCTTGTTGCCTTTTGAGGGAAACCAAAAATTAATAACACTTGGAATAAAAATCTTGACTTTATGAATCCCATTGGCATGGGTAAGGGAAAACATTGCTTGATTGTTAGACAAAGGAGCTAAGGTAGGTAATGCAGCTTGACTAAGAGGTTGAAAATTACAGAACAATGGCATTGGTGGTCTAGGAGAAATATTCCTTCCCTAAACAAGACAATTCTCAGCATTAATAGCTATCTCATCGGTATTAGGTAGTGTATTCCCACACCTGGATTGAATCATCATTGATATATCACTATTAAATGATTTTAGGTAATAAAAGAAGTCATAATTTGGAGTAGGTCTCACAAGGGCTGGGATCCTATCCCATGTTTTTTGAAATATAGAGTTAAAATCCTACATGAGCCCTTGTGGATCCCTCTTAATAGTGGTCAATTTCTCATCTAGTGATAGATAGTCACTCTTCTCTTTAAATGTCTTAGATAATAGAGCTCCTTGTTCATCTCATGAAGCAATGGAATTATAAGGAAGAGTCCCATACTAATCTAAAGCCTTCCCTTTGAAAGACAATGCCAATAACCTAATGACTACATTCTCTTGATTGATATTATGGATATTACAAAAGTTTGATAGTTTCTAATGTGTTTAATTGGAGTAGTAGGATATTTTCCACTAAAATATAGAACACTCTTAAGGGTTGCTCAAACAATTTTGTCATATTGGGTAAGATTCAAAGGATATGATCCAGTGAAGTCTACAAAAGGTTGGTTTCTAGCCATATTATAATGTAGATTATGTGTATTAGGGATTTAACTAAGTATAAAATTAGACTTATTAAACACTAACACCGTTGAATAAGGATGAGTATTCATAAATATGAATATTTTGATAGAAAATAAAGGAAATTGCATAAACTCAAAATGTATATCATTAGCACTAGACCTAGTGGTCACCTTTGGCATGGTGATTAAGGATTGATCAACAACTAAAGAGTTTAAAACTTAGTAAAGTCACTAGGTATTGAGTGTAGATGTTTTTGTGACTACAAATATGCCAAGACCAACACCAATCATGGATAATATTCTAAGACCCAAAATCCCAATGAGCATGCTAAAACTATTGTCACTTGGATTCTTACCCCTTGAGGATATGTCTCAACTCTCCTCATCTAAGTGGCACAATGGTAAAATCTAACTTGTTCTAGGTGATCAATTTGGTGAGATGAATCTCTAGAAAGGTTGGTCCCTTTGATGCACTCTTTGAAACACTCTTTCACCTATCAAATTTTCATGAAAATGGTTAATAAGACAAAATTATAAAGATAAAAGGTGATACACCAATATTTAATTTCATCTTATTTAATGAACCTATACTAATTAGAGTAAATCAAATCTTCTTTCACACAAAACTCACAACTTGGGATAGATTGTTACAGCAATGTTTCATATGATAGGTTTAAGAGGTATATTGATGTTTAGGAGAGATTATGAATGAAACTTTGAATAATAAACTCATATAACACTTATAAAAAACTTATACACTAAAATAAAACAATAACAAAGACATGTAATAATTACTTTTCTCCATACTTGGTGAATAATCAAAGATAACATGATAAAAAAGATCATCTTCTACTAAACAAGATGAATAAGATTTTAAATAAATCAAATTTAAAAACATGTAATTAGGTAAATTCACTTGTTAATTTATTCAATAGTCATTCAAATACAAAATTGGTCAAGGTTGCACCATGAACCAATGGAGGCTATGCAAAAGAGCCAAAAGGTCACTACTTATAGCATATGGGAGAGGGGTAAGACAACGGAAGTAAAAAGGTCACTTGGACTCCTACAAATATGATAAATATTCATGATAAATATATGTTAAACAAAAAATACAATTTCAATAAGTCCAAATGTCCATGCAAGTCATGAACCTTATGAAAAATGGCATGAAACTCCTTGTGTTGGGTCAAAAAATTGCCTTCATCATCCACACCTATTTGAATGTCCAAAAATTTACTAGGGATAGGTCTGATGATTTTAATGATATTTAAGGATTTCTTACATTTGTCTTCATTCATTTTTTTAGTCTTACTCATCTAGAACCTCTAGGAAGTAAGCCACCACTGTTTACAGTCTAAAAATTTGCTTTTTCAATCATTCCTCACACTTGCACTCAAAATTGTGTTTATTTTTCCATAAAAAACCATGGTAGGTAGTGTATGAAACTTTTAAAGAATCTCCATGGCCATATACTACTTAGATACACCTCACAAAGTCTCACACTTGAAGTTTACACCCTTCTCACCATTGTATTTGCTATGCCAATTTTGACTACCTGTTATGAGAGCTATTTATTATTTGAAATATTATAAATTTTTAAAAGTAATTAAATAAAAATATTCAGTTAAAAAAATTATATATCCTCCTCCCAAACTTAATTTCATCTTTAGACTCCTACAACCTACAAAATAGTCAAAAGTACCTTATCCATACAATTCTATACAACTCAAAAGGGTGGGGAGGAAACTGAGAGAGTTATTTAGAATTTCCAATAAATTTAATTGTAATACCATGTAATTATAATATCTATATAACTTTATTTCCTTCCTTGGGTCTTGATTGAGGGTTTGTAAGGCTTTTAGGTAGTTTTCACTCTTAAGCTTTGTTCATAAAGCTTTGACATTAGAACTACTAACAAATTTTAGAAATATGATAATAAAGGTAATTTATAACCTCAAAAAGATAATTTTTCCTCGATAAAAATATTTAATAAATATATGAGAATTATGGCTCACCAAGAGCTAGAAATGAGGTTGGACCCGCAATAAGCTCTAGGTCTCTTCAAGGCCTAATGGGCTTAGGATGCACTCTACTAGTTTTAAATATTTGGAATGATATATCATGGATAGGATTGTGTATCATTATTTTTAAAACCTCATTAAATCTCATAAATTCACCATATAACTTTCCAAATACTCCTTTTCATTATTTCCTCTCATTCACCAACTAAGCCTAGTTGGAGCTTATCTAGTTGGACTATGTGCAAGCGTATTTTGATCATTTTGAGAATCCTCAGCTTTAAATTGTGTTTAATATCACCTATTTAACTTTAATTAACCTCAATATATTTTTATTTATGTTCAAAAATATTTTCATCAAGTTCCTTAACCTTTTTGGCTTCATTTGCTTGTTTTGTTAAACCCTAATTTTTCTTGACTGGCTGACCTATGAGACAAAATATTGAGATATATCACTATTACTCAAGGAAAATTGAATATTTTAAGAGATATATAATCTCATTACAAAAATTTTTACCAAAGGAATAAGGTATATTCATCCATTTGGGCACTTAAACAACTTAATTTGCCTAAAAAGGCCTCCAAAAATGACTATTTTTTGTATTTTTTCACCTTCACCTAAGAATGACCTCTCAATGATAAATAAAAAAAATTTAGATTTAAAAAAAATGTCACCCACATATAATTAATTAAAAATAATCTTGTAATTCATGCAAAACCACTCTTCTTCTTTGCATTCATCATTCTTACCTATTGAGCAACATGGGTTTCCTAGTTCATCTATATAGACTGCTACCTTTGGCTAGTAGGAAGAGTAGGTGATAATCTTGAAGGAAGTACTAGAGCTTGTGAAAATTATTTATAAATAAATCATGAACCATTTAAATTTTTTATTAAACCATCTCCTTTTTCCTAAGCAGTTGACCTCCTTACCCTCAATTCATGCTTAGGACTGCACACTCAGTTGTAGGTCCATATAGGGCTCTAAAAGGTTTGTGTAGTCTTATTTTACATATAAAAAAGTTTATTTAGATCATAATGGTATTTAATAATGTGTTAATATGTTTATTTCATCATTCCAACCCCTTATATACTATTTACATGCATCATAAGCTCATAACATGAGTCTTTCCTATTCTAACAATGAAACCCTACCTTAATGACTCTTGTAGGTATGAATTTACCTATTTGGACTTTGGTGATGATATATTAAAACTATAATTTAATAATTTATGGCATATATTATATGTTTTATACCTGCATTTACATTGTATTCCCTGAACACCACCTAGACATCAAGTATGGGTCACTATTTTCATACCCAACTGTAGGTCCACATTTATTTTAGAAATAACACTTGTAGTTGTCCATGAAACCTAAAAAATTATAATCCAACATCATAATAATGGTATTAATTCCATTTTTATCACCACTAAATCCACGGTACTATTCAAAAAATGTGAGAGTGTGCTTGTTTGCTCTTGGGATATCAATTATCATTCAAACCTCAAACATGTAAATAAGAATGTAGGGTTTTAGTGTTTTTGGAGGCATATTTAGGACCTAAAAAATAAATTTACATCAATAATTTTTAATACATACTTGTAATATTTATTATCCATACTATATTCAATAGAGATCACCTAGCTATATGCTCTATAACTCTTGTTGACCTTACTAGAATATATTACAATGAGCCCTTGGACCTCTATTTTCACATTTTAGGGAAGGTTTCCATAAAGCTATAGTCATCATCTTGAAAGATGGTTTACCCTTTTTTTCTCCATAAAATACCTCATATAGGTATTATTTGGCATTTTTCACATTCTATGAACTAGAATAAGGTTTTACCACGTTTCATCTTTTCATATAAATGCGTTTATGGCTCTGTGGTACCACCTACAGCTGGTCATTTGCACATACACATGTAGTAGGGCAAATGGATAGTATACAAGGTGTGTATGTATGAAATGAATCCTATTTTTTCATCATGTACCTCAATGCATTCCTAGGAATCTTAATATATTGCAACATATATCAAAATTTTCCTCTCAACATGATGTCAGCAAAAAGATTTTATAGGTGTGCATTTGTTATATGGAGGTAGTAAACATGGAATGGAGAAACAAGGGTGATGAATGGTCCTAATGAAAAATAAAAATAATTTTTAACCCCTCAAATACATGATTTACATTAAGGATATATGAAAACAATTTTGGAAACATCCATTTCAATGTGGAAACCACTTGTAGACATTTAGAACAAAGTAGGCAAGGGTATCTAATAGTTGTTTGGTATGGTGAATGATCTTATAACCAAAATTTCATTTTTACCAAACATAAAAATTAAATATCTCTATATTTTAATGACTTGGATGACTAATATACCCTAATTATAACTCCATGAACTAGCTAAACAAGTTCTATACATATGTGTTTCACAATGAAATTGAGTAAGGACTTGACTCAGATGAATGGCAAGATTGAAATTTGCCCAAAACATGATATGATGAAACCAAACATGATAATATATTATAATATATATTTTATACCTATGTAAAACCATATTATATTCACATGAAACCTCTGTAGAAGATCAACATTCTATAACAAGGAAGAATTGACTAAAACTTCACAATCGTGACACCTTCCTGAACCATGAGACAAATTTCCCATCAAGACAACATGAAACTTTAAAATAATAATTGAAAACATCTGATAATATATACAACATAATTTTTATCCAACATAATGATCTAGTTTGTAAGGACTTGTTCAAAATGGAGCAAAACCTATAGGGTGTAGGAAATAGTGAACATAAAAACATAGTCAGATTGTAAAGGATGGTTCATAAAGCATAGTTAACCAAAATTTTAATTATTTCTATATGTAAATTTATCTCTATTAGTTTAATACCACCTCCCAAAATAATTTGAACTATAACTCTTTCTACTAGTCATACTAAGCATGAACCTATTGGTCACTTCTATGTGTCTAGAAAGACAAAGGAGTAGAATGGTTTTAAATTAAAAATGGAAATTACAAAGCATTTAAAGCATGAAAATTAACCTTAGGAAAATTAATATTCCTTCCATTATATTCCCCCATGTGTCATCTTTCCTCATGGGCCGTATAAGTGACAAAATGCTCCCTTTTTAAATTGGTTTCTTGAATTTCAGTTAGATAACCTACACTATTCTAATGGAACTAAAATTATTGAAAGGTAATATTATGTATTTAACTTTTTAAAGGAAAAAAGGACACTTGGACACCTATAAACCTACATTTATGACCCCTAAAATCACACTAAATGATCAAAAATGACAAATAAACTTATTAGAGCATGACTAAGGTTAAACAGACATTAAATAACATCAAATGAAATATAATATAGCCTATAAAAAATATTTAGACCACTAAAACATGTGAAAAATCATTTTTTTATCTATATGGGTCTAAATTTGACCTAAAGTCAAATTTGGTTAACAAGACCCATGGAAAGCATGTAAATCTGAGAGAAGGATAGATTAGAGACATATCTATATGCACAAGTCATGTAAGGTATTTTCAAAGTAAAAATCACATTTGAAAGTTTGTAGTTCCATATTTTGTTTTATAAACTGATCCCTTTATCAAAACCTTAAAAAAATAGAACACAAAAATTTGAGCATTTTAAGGTAGTGATACTCAATTTTCCAACACCAATCCATTCACATGCACATTGGAATCCAACAAATGTAAATAAGTTATGTACATGATCACTCTTACCCTCTCATAGTATCTATAGGTAGTATTTAAAAATATTGTAAGATTGAGTGATTCACACCAACTCAAAACAATAATATTGATAATTATATACTTTTCCACATAAATAATTATTTGATCTTATTAAGGAAATTTATTTTACAACTTATATTCCAAGATAGTAAAATCATGCATGATACTAGACTTGATCAATTAATTTATATCACTCTGTTAAATTTAATTATTTCTCATTTATATATTTTAATAATATCATTATAATTATTCTCCATTGAAAAATATCATGAGAATTATCAAGGCTTATTGGAGAGTTTCAATGTCTATGCATCGTATCCAATTTAGTGACCTTTTGGTAATGATTTCCCATAAAATCTTAGTTCACAAAAAAAAATTCACCCATAACTTCCTTATTATGTTAATTAGAGAAAAATACTATAATCATATAATAATATTCAATCAGTAACCATACTATGTGGAATAAAATTACTTTAACATAATGCATCTAAAAGTACCAAAATAATACATCAATTCTAAAAGATATAATGAAAAACAAATATATTGTTTAGTATCTTTGGTGATATAAAGTGATTTAAAATACAACCATATATCCAAGTATGTTATATACTACCAATAAATTAGTAACAACTCAAACATTGTGAATTTGTGCATTACCAAGTTATATTAGGGTTTATCTCTTCTTCATGATTTTTAAATAACAAAATATATTAAACCCTATGAATTCACAATTGTCTATAAAATATAATATAAACTTATTATTAAGAATGGTGATAAACAATACAATGAAAATTATAGTAAACAATAGAAGAAGTAGTAATACTACCAAATCTAATGGATTAAAGTTTTTCTTCAGGCCCCAAGAATGTACATTCATTTCTAATGAGAAACCCAACTTCTAATAATATTCACACTTGTTGTTCATTCTCACTAATAGTAAAAAGCATGATTCATATCATGGTTCATTTCCAACATATCATTGAATATTATTAGATGTTATAGTTGTATTAATTACCAAGTTTACTCTAGTCTTAGAATGCATTGGGAACTTATCCCAATTTACACATTTGTCCATAAGTGAAAATAGGGATTCAAACACATCCTAAAAATTAGTGAATAGTAAAAAGGTGGGAGTTTTATTGGACTGAATCCACATATACATGAATGAATTTTCTGCTTGTCTAACTAGTTAGATATTATCATTATGATCAAACAATAAACTTTTGATGTTTAATGTTTTTGTGCGAGAGATATCATGTCTTAAATATTATCATTCTAATCAAACAATCACCTCTTTATTTTTTTTCTATTTTTGATAGATATCTAATTTCTAAATTTCATAGGCATTTATGTAAATTTCTTGACCAAGCAAATCAATTTAAATTCAAACTAATTATAAAAATCATAATTGTTAATACAATTGAACTAACAATCACTAAACAATTTCTAAAACATATAGTATTGAAGACTTCATGTTAACAAAAAGTTAGGATTCGTCCTAACATGGTATCTTATATTTAATTTTGAGATATATCTAATAATATATGTTAAAAATAATGTTCCATAAAAATCATAACTTCCATTTTTTACTAAAATGCCAATAGTTAGCTATAATTAGATATAAGTCCAAATTGCACAACACATAAATACATATTATCCATATTGACAAATTTTGATTATGTATTCATGTTGCAAATTTAATAAATAATCTAATAAAAAATACATCTAATTAATTAAAGATACACTTAAATGAAATTATACTAAATAAATTTGGGTCCTTAGGTCTCATATAACATACAACTATTCATAAATTTATGGATGTAATTGAAAGACCATATTAAACAGAATAATTTCATTGTGATTGCAAAATACACACAATGGAGAAATCGAATAGGCAATTTGAATCACATTATTATACCCATATCTTCATGAATAACCTTTAACATATTACATTCATATTATTAGAGTAAGTAATTTGACATTAATGTTAACTTGCATATATTGAAAGGAAATAATGAAAATGAGGAAAGGTTGAGGAAAAAAAGATAACCCTTGTTGTTTTATTTTTATTTATCAATATGTCCTTCATTCATGTAAATAACCCTATAATTAATAAAAATAGAGAGTATGAATCTATATGATCAAAGAGCAAAAATAATACTTTTATTTATTCTCAATATAATACATGCTTTATCTAGTCTAGTAATTTTGTCAAATAAGATTCTTAACCCTATAAGTAATTAATTCAAATTGTCATTAGTTATAGTTTCAAGGTGAGTAGTTAACAAACAAAAAGAATGAAATAAATATAAAAAATCAAGAAATACATACAACCTCTTCCACTACATTCAAACTTAATTGAGAACTCATAGTATAAGGGAAAGATAATAACCTTAACATAGTTTGAAGTAAATTGAATAATATCTATATCTACTTGATTGTCTTATCACAGAAACACCAAAATAAAACTCAAATACAACAAGGATCCATATCCAACAGTTCAATAAAATTTATAGAATCACATTCATTACAATTAGAATACTTAAACATAAACAAGGCAATGTTGTAACACAATCCAAAATAATGAATATAGATAAATAAAATGGCACTCTAGTTAAACTCATAACCTTATGCAATCACATTTGTAATCGAATACTCAATGTGTTATAAGATTGTGTTTCCATATAAAAATAATGTGTTTACCAAGGAAAGTCTAAACAAATTCGTATTCAAAACTTGAGTTACAAAATATTATAAGTATTTGTAGCACAAATATAAACTAATGAAATCATCAATAAATGTCAACATAGGACCAAGTAGTTCAAAAATACTTAGAGGCATTATACTATTTAATTTTCAATTATACAACCATCTATTTTACATTTCTTATTATACACATAAAAAATTCATAACAAATGTGTAATGATGTTTTACACTTAGTTTCATACCAGACTCAGTATAATTAACAAGTACAACATTTTCACTTCCAATAGTGTATTAAATCATGGATATTACATCAAAATTAATTCTATCCAAGATTAAAAAAATAATTAATAGCCAATTAATTTTTTAGTGACTCCAAAATTCACTGGCACAACCAAACTCTTTTATAGTTAATTGAGAGAGATAGAGAGTATCCATTACATACTTGTATTTAGTGTGAAAATTAAAAATAATATGAAAATTGAGCCCCTAAATATAATTTTATCCTTACCCACCAAAACCATTAGTTTAGGGTTAGAAGAGGTCAATAGACAAAGGTGAAGAATCATATAAGCAAATTTGAAATGAAGGTAGGGAAGGAGATCCAATCCACCAGATCCATGTTTTCACACAATGAAAATATAAAACATAAAAACATATTCATAGGCATGATGCTAAATCAATTAAAATTTTTTAAAGACAAAATGCTAAATCCAATAGAAACATTTTCAAGATAGGATGCTAAATCAAATAGAAACATTTTCAAGACAAGATACTAAATCAAATAGCTATCGACATAACATAATAAAAATTCACTACATATATACACTAGATAATGCAAATATTCTTTAAAACTAATAATACCCATATGGGTCCTTTAAATAGAAGACAACATCTACATCACAACAACATGCCATGTTTTAATCCAAATTGCTATAGAAGCTAAGTGCCAAAAAACATTTACAAAGTGATGGGGTAATTCGAGGAAGGGAAGATGTCGTTCATAAAAACTACCCAACTCTTAGGGTTTATTATAAAATTATAACATCTTAAAATGTAAAATTAATAAAAATAACAAATTAATTGATACAATAAAAAAATTACCAATTATTACACTTATTATTTCATTTTTTTCCCATAATGTCTCTCTTCTTTCCCATTATGTAACTATGTTTTTTCACATAGTCCACCACATCAATGTAATTTTATTAGTATTTTTTTATTTTTACACACCTTCCCACACATTCTCCATGTTTTTTCCACCATGAAGGTAAAGCCTACCTATTTTCCATTTTTTCTAACCTCCACCACCAAGTCAATAACCCAACAAAACAAAAATTACATGTACTAATAATATTCCAACATGTATACCACATAAAACATAATCAAAATCATTAGGTAATTACACTATATTAAAATTTCAAGATAATAATAACAATGCCATTAAGGTCAAAATGACCATTACAAAATAATAATGACTGAAGTCAAATAAATTGTAATATTATGACTTATTTAATGAAAAAAAAACATGGTTATAATCATTAGGTCCTCACAACCAACCAAAATAATTATTCTCAATGTTATTGATAAAGTGTTTTTTATTTAGGTTAAAGGGGGTATTTTTTTTAAAAAAGGGTCCCCAAACCCTAGGAGAAGTTCAAACACAAAAGAAACAACATGCTAACCAAGACAAGGAAAAAAACTAGGACTAACACATTCTAAAAACATCTAAAAAATAGCCCAAAAACAACCACAAAAAAACTAATCTAAATCCAAACTACTAGACACATCCTCTCAACATGCCTTCATCTTCTTAAGGTTCATATCAATCTACAACAACAAATTTTCATGATCAATGGTGTATTAAGATCCACTATGCTAACCCTTCTTTCCATTCATTTTACCTATAAAATTAGGATTAAATATATCTTTGATATGTGCTCACAAGTTTTCAACATTTTGTATTCCTTCATAAATTACTGCTTTACTATAATTAACTAAAAAGCTAATCTTATTATGAGGATTTTCATTAACTTTTTCTAACAACTCCACATTGAAAGCTAGTCCCTGAATCTGGTTGTCTTCCTCCCTAGTTGCCAAGGTTTGGGTCATCCTTACATTTTTTTTACTATAACACATTCACCTTGCCCTTTAGCTCAGTGATCTCATGAATAAACCACTTTGTGATAGATTTTTGGAGTTCAATTTCTTCCAAAACTTTGTCTAAGCTCTTCTTGCCTTTGAGTGAAGTAACCAAGATGTTGAAAGCCATGTTTTAATATTTCTAGTTCAAGGAAGTCTCCCCTTTCTTCAGATAGGTATCAATTGTCTCTAAAATCCCCTTATCGTTCTCTACTACATTTGATTCATTTTTGAGTTTTCTTCTCAGGTCTACTTTCTTCCAATACTGTCTAATTTCCTCACTGTCATTTTCTAGATCAAAGACAGTCTCCACTCCCCTATTGTTACAAAAACACTAAGGACCTTTCTTCCCTTGTTTCCATTGGTTGGGACTTATAGATTTCAAAGCACATTACATTTTTTTATTAATATTATCCTATTCCTTTTTTTCTTTTCAACCTCCTTCACACTAACATTTTTAACAAAATTTTTATTTCTCCCCAAGAACGTACTTGGACTCTAATGATATTTTATCCACACTTTTTTAATCTTTCTAACATCTATAGGCCCCTCCTCAGGATTTTCCTTCTAGTTCTTAGGAATATGAGGTATTAATTTTTTCGTGCCTTTGAATTAATTAAAAATTTACTCCCTCATGTCTAGGAGTGGGAAAACTTCCATGATTAAATTTCAAAATTGACCACTCCATAGATTTCATGATAAAGAAAGGGAGACTAAAAGGCACATCATACCTAAAATAGTTTAACATTCTAAAAAAAGACAATCTCACAAAATTATACATACCTTTTAAAGTGGCATATTGCATTGGATGAAATACAACCTATGCAAATTTATTAGATAAGGATTCCCTATTGAAACTATTACGTAGTTGTTCCAATTGTTCACCTTCCTTTAGAAAAGCCTCTTTTATAGGTTCGAAATCTCTCAATGTATAATAAATATTCCTCTCCTCAATGACAAGACTAGTCACATGAGAGATGAGTTCCTCTATAATATCTAAATTTACTCCATTGATGGTCACTGATCTTTCCTCTCAAGCCTTTACAAATAAGATATATAAATGTTTGTTAAAACCTTCTATCTTTTCAATAAAACCCACAAATCCACCTACCTACAGAGCTACCCATAATCTTTCATTTTTCTTGACTTCTAGCTATATTTTAGGTTCAATTTTATTCAATAAACCCATTTTATTTCTCTCTCCACTACTACAAATAGAATGAACTACAATTGTAAGTTATGTTTTGGCTATCTAAGAGTTATTTTTGATAATCTAGATGCTTCTCCTTTGAACCCCTAACATTATCGTTAAAATACATGAGTCCTTGACTCACTTTAAAACCAACTAAGACCCCTTTATGAATTTTAGGATTCGCATGTGTGCATATAGTTAATAAAATTATTATTTCCTTCATTATTAACCTTTAAAATAAACTCCCTAGGTATATCCTCATGAACTATCTATGTTTTAAAACACGCATTATTGACTCCCTTATTTACAAACTAGTAGGCAATCCCATTCCTTTCCCTATTGGTATGTTGAATTATCACTTGATGGAATGAGTTAAAAATTAATTTAGATTCATCTATAACATGCTTGATAGAGTATCTAATGGAATTATTTCTAGACAAATAATTCACAATATCTAGAGAGTCTTCCTCCACCAATAAGTTCTAAACATTTAATTTTTTTTTCCAATTTGATCCCCCAAACTGAAGCTAGAGATTTTTCCAAATGACTTGAACTTAATCCCATGTCTCCACATAAGTAGAAATTAAATTATCCTCGTGATCTATAATATTTACACATCCCCCACTACCCATAGATTTATTTTTGAAGATTCATCAAAGTTGAGTTTCACCCATCCCTCGAGAGGAGTTTTCCAATTCATTATTTTACTAATTCAATCTTTAGGTTACTATTTCCCAAACTCTAAGGAGTATATCTTCCAATTAAAGATTGGTATTTGTTAAAAGGGAAGAAGATTTTTACCTTTTCTAATTTGATCAAACCTATAATTTTATTTAATGATATTTAAGATTCTTTATGAGTTTACCTTGTTGTTTCAACTTTTCCCCTTGAAAATTCTATTATTTCATTCTCCCTAGATCCCCCATATTTTTTGATGTAGAGTCAAGTTCAATATCTTTTGAGATGAACATTTTGGAATGGGCATCTCCAATACTAATAAGGTTCCATTAGGGATCCTGGTTGTACCCACAAAATATTGATTTTTTCAATGAAATAACTCCAAATTCCTTGAGTGAAAGATCAACTAAATAGTAGACAAAATACTTATTCATTCTCCTATTCACATGGAACACATATATTGATAATAATGTATCCTCTTTTCTTAACATTATCAACTATAAGGATTTTAATTATAATCATTACCCATAAGAAAAAAAATATTTTTAGAGTAAGCCATTTATCCCACACACCTTCCCAACATACCACATATTATTGCTCTTGAGTAATTAAATCATACCCCAATTTTGATTTATACTAGCCATTAAATGAGTCTATCTAGACCAGTTAGTCTTGTCTATTTACCCTTGGGATGTGAAAATTCTATATTAAATTATTTAGTTATGATATTTTCAATATGTTTTCTATATTTAAATTGTCTAGGATCAGAATTTTCCAAATTTTAACTACCTTCTGCACTTTCTAGTAATCAACAAACTTCTTTCCATATTTATGTCTCATCTTCTCTTGAAGGTGTATACCTATATCCCTCTAGTATAGTTTCAAATCTAAGCTCCAATTATATTTCCAAAATTCAATCCTACTTCCATATCCTGGGAAAAACCATTTATAACCTTCATTAATCAACTCCTTTTTTGTATTAAAATGTTCTAAATGTGCAAACCCCTCATAAATTGGTCCCCTACTAGAATCGAAATCAGATCTCTCCTTTCAAGATACTTAAAAGAAAGGATCTTACCCAAAATTTATTTTAGTGAGATGAATCTCTAAAAAAACATAGATGATTCTTTATGAGTTTACCTTGTTGTTTCAACTTTTCCCCTTGAAAATTCTATTATTTCAATCTCCCTACATCCCCCATATTTTTTGATGTAGAGTCAAGTTAAATATCTTTTGAGATGAACATTTTGGAATGGGCATCTCCAATACTAATAAGCTTCCATTAGGGATCCTGGTTGTACCCACAAAATATTGATTTTTTCAATGAAATAACTCCAAATTCCCTGAGTGAAAGATCAACTAACCAGTAGACAAAATACTTATTCATTATCCTCTTCACATGGAACACATTTATTGATAATAATGTATCCTCTTTTCTTAACATTATCAACTATAAGGATTTTAATTATAATCATTACCCATAAGAGAAAAATTATTTTTAGAGTAAGCCATTTATCCCAAACCTTCCCAACATACCACAAATTATTGTTCCTGAGTAATTAAATCATACCCTAGTTTTAATTTATACTAGCCATTAAATGAGTCTATCTAGACTAGTTAGTCTTCTCTATTTACCCTTGGGATGTGAAAATTCTATAATAAATTATTTAGTTATGAAATCTTCAATATGTTTTCTATATTTAAATTGTCTTGGATCAGAATTTTCCAACATTTAACTACCTTCTGCACTTTCTAGTAATCAACAAACTTCTTTCCATATTTATGTCTCACCTTCTCTTGAAGGTGTATACCTATATCCCTCTAGTATAGTTTCAAATCTGAGCTCCAATTATGTTTCCAAAATTCAATCCTACTTCCATATCCTAGGAAAAACCATTTATAACCTTCATTAGTCAACTCCTTTTTTGTATTAAAATGTTCTAAATGTGCAAACCCCTCATAAATTGGTCCCCTACTAGAATGGAAATCAGATCTCTCCTTTCAAGATACTTAAAAGAAAGGATCTTACCCAAAATTTATTTTAGTGAGATGAATTTCTGAAAAAACTTAGATGATTCTTTGAGTTTACCTTGTTTCAACTGTTCCCCTTGAAAATTCTATTATTTCATTCTTCCTAGATCCCCCATATTTTTTGATGTAGAGTCAAGTTCAATATCTTTTGAGATGAACATTTTGGAATGGGCATCTCCAATACTAATAAGCTTCCATTAGGGAGCCTGGTTGTACCAAAAAAATAATGATTTTTTCAATGAAATAACTCCAAATTCCCTGAGTGAAAGATCAACTAACCAGTAGACAAAATACTTATTCATTCTCCTCTTCACACGAAACACATATATTGATAATAATGTATCCTCTTTTCTTAACATCATCAACTATAAGGATTTTAATTATAATCATTACCCATAAGAAAAAAATAGTTTGAGTAAGCCATTTATCCCACACACCTTCCCAACATACCAAAAATTATTGTTCCTGAGTAATTAAATCATACACCAGTTTTAATTTATACTAGCCATTAAATGAGTCTATCCAGACCAGTTAGTCTTCTCTATTTACCCTTGGGATGTGAAAATTATATAATAAATTATTTAGTTATGATATCTTTAATATGTTTTCTATGTTTAAATTGTCTAGGATCAGAATTTTCCAACTTTTAACTAGCTTCTGCACTTTCTAGTAATCAACAAACTTCTTTCCATATTTATGTCTCATCTTCTCTTGAAGGTGTATACCTATATCCCTCTAGTATAGTTTCAAATCTGAGCTCCAATTATGTTTCCAAAATTCAATCCTACTTCCATATCCTAGGAAAAACCATTTATAACCTTCATTAATCGACTCCTTTTTTGTATTAAAATGTTCTAAATGTGCAAACCCCTCATAAATTGGTCCCCTACCAGAATGGAAATAAGGTCTCTCCTTTAAAGATACTTAAAAGAAAGGATCTTACCCAAGAAAATTTTTAGTGAGATGAATCTCTAAAAAAACTTAGATATGAGTGCTTTGTTAATCAACTATAGGTTTCTAATACCAAGTCTATCATACCTTTTTTTGGCGCACACTTTACTCCATGGCACGAGGTGAAATCGGTTTTTTTCTTCCATCCCAAGCCAAAGTAAATTTTGTTGAATCTTAATACGTTTATCCTTTACTCTTTTAGGAAAGGTTATTAGTGATATAATGTACACAGGTAGACTTTTTAAAACACTCTTAATCAACAATACCTTGTCAGCATAAGAAAGGAGCTTACTTTTCTAACCTATGCATTTTTTTTGTAATCTTTCCAAAAAAGGATTATAAGATGTCACCTGATGCTCACTATCAAAGAGAGGCATTCCCATGTAAGAGGAAGGGATTTCCTTGATTTTACAACCCATAAGAGAAGTTATCCTAGTTTTTCTATCAATTATAGTATTAAAGAAGTAGACCAAACTCTTTTAAAGAAATATTTTTTATGTAGATGACTTTTCATACATCACCAAAATGTTTTAATAGTTATAGATTCTTGCATAAAATATTTATCCAACAATTTAGTGTCATCTATAAATTATTGATGAGTCACCAGATTAATAAACCTAGGTAGTTTCACTCCTTTCAATTATGTGGTAGACAAATCCTTGGAAATGTACATAATTAAAGATTCCACCATTATGATAAACAAGAATGGTAATAATGGGTGTCCCTAATGAACTCCTTTCCTACTTTTTAACAATCCTTGGGCCACTCCATTAACTAACATTAAAAACATGCAAGTGGTTATACATGATCTAGTAATTTTCCTAGACTTATCACTGAAACAAAATTACACCATAACTCTATCTAAAAAACTCCAATCTAGTCTATCATACACCTTGGCCATATCCAATTTGAGGTCATTTTTATATTTTTTCCATGGAGTGTATGGTTTCATGAACCACAATCACTCCATCCATGATTATTTATAGTATAAAACCTCCCTACTAAGATTGATAATTTTTTCCATGCTTAATTACATTCTTAGAGATATAAGATTGGTGATGATCTTATAAAAAGAATTGCACAAGCTAATAGGCCAAAACACTAAAAAAATTATATTCCCTTCCTTATTAGGTATAATAACTAAAAATGTATGGTTGAAATGTTTAATCAGTGACTCATATTCTAAAAATTCATTTCTTGATGTGACCATGTCATCTCTAATTATGTCCCTAATTTTTTTGAAGAAAGATATTGGTATTCCATCTAGTCCTAGGGCCTTATCTAGATTCATCTTGGAAATCACAAATTTTATATCCTCATTTATGGTAGTAAATGTAAGCATATCATTATCCTCTTATTTAATCAATTGAGGAATCTCATATAAAAATTCTTGTTCAAAACAATATTCTTCTTGAAATCATTTTTGTAAAAATTCTTATAAGAAAGAACAATTGAATGATTAATTTCATCAACATCAAAGGATATCTGACCCTTATTATTGATTATATCTTTAATTTCATTATGTTTCCTATAAATTAATGTAGACAAATGAAAAAGCTATGTGTTTCTATCACCCTCTTTAAGCCAAATGTTTCTAGATTTTTTCCTCCATAAAGTTTCTTCCCTAGCCACAATAGTGTCATAATCACATAATAACTATTTTTATCTTTTATAAATATCTAATTCATAACCCTTATCCTCAACTTCCTCTTCTATCTTTAATAAATTTACTTTAAGGAACATTTTTATTGAAAATGAACATTTCCAAGTAGCTATTTGTTCCATTATTTGATCTTAAGTTTTACCTTTTTGAAATTCTCAATAACATTGAACATATCTAAAATAATGCCATTTTTTATCCACCAATCCAAAATTATCTCGTAGATATCAGGGTGTTTGAACCCCATATGCTGTGTACAAAAAGGGTACCTATTTTCTTTGACCTTCTGATTTGATATATTTAATTCCAATGGAGAATGATATATACTAATTTTTGACAATGTTTTAAGAGACAAGTCTTTGTGTTAAATCCACTCTAAAGAGATAAAGACTTTATCTAATATAAATTAGATATTATTCTCACCAAGCCTTAAATTTTTCCAAGTATACTTAGACCCCCCTAATTTCTAAATCCATCAAACCAACATTAATAGCGAAAGAAGAAAAATCATCCATACAAACCATATTTCCTCCTTTTTATCTCATGGATGAAGGGGTGAGTTGAAGTCCCTTACCATAATCTAATAGATATGTGTATAGTTACTTATAAAATATCTAATATCTTCCCACAATTTAATATGTTTAGTCCTTATATCAAGAGCATAAACATGGAAAATATCCACCACTTATTCTCAATACAATTAGTAAATAGAACTTCTACATGATGCTGAGTCTTGAAAATGGGTTAACCCATTAGAAATTTAGGATCATAAAAAGTAATTAATCCTCATGAGTCTCCTAAATCACTAATATAAATCATTTTAGATTCATTCTAGTGTAATTTTTTGTGGTTTAAGAAGTAATTTTCCTCTATCTTAAAATCTTTGATGGCCAAAATTGCATCCTTATTAATCTTTCTAAAATCCTTTTTTTTTTGCTTACCTATAATATGCATCCCTTTGATGTTACATGTAAGAATAATCATAATTAATAGTTGGGAGATGAGAAACCCCATTTAAAAGTGAGGGTTATTTTAAATCAATCTACTATATCTTCTTTAGTTTTTTTAATAAAATTTTCTCTATTAGATGTTTACCTAATTTGGTTATATTTTTAAAAGATGGGCACTTAGCTCCTCTTTTAGTAACCATTGATGACACCACTTTTATATTTGTAGTGTTTTTAGGCATAAAAATTTATTTCTATATATCCATATTTTCCTCACTTCTTGATGCCAATGTAGAATCATTATTCTGTGAGAGTCCTAATTATACTCCTTTTTCAACCAACTCTTTTACTTTTAATTCTTGTGCCAAATTTTGAAATTTGTTTTGGGTCTAAATATTTACAAGCTTACCTTTCCAAAATATTTATTTTATGTAATAATTCATCCTTCTCTAAATCTAACTCTTTTTTGTCTAACTATTTCATTATTTCTATCAAAGACAATTATTTAGAAAGCTTTTGTTCTACTCCTTTATCTATCAATGTTATATTTTCCATTTTTGGTGTATGATTATATTCTTAAGCATCTTTTTTAATCTCTTCTAAAATCACATTATCTCCTTCCTCCTATTATGTAATATATCCAATTCCATCTAAGTTACAATGAGCTACCAGCACTAGGATTGAGGTCTACGGTTTGGTATGTTTTTCAACTGAGACTCCTCCCTTTATTTTCTATGTTGTTGTGTTGGGTCCAATAAAACACACCTTTGATGAATTCCTTAGTTTGTGACATTTATCACACAACATAATATATTTTTCAAAATCTATTTTTTGTGTTGTTACTCCAAAAGGAGTGTGTAACATGATTGAGTTTAGTATTTTTTGGTTAATGAATGTGTTTACACAAAACCTAGTATGGATAAGTCTAGATCTTGCCTTGGTCACTAAATCCAGAGCTATGAGGTACCCAAAAGATTTAGATATACATAAAAATATATCATCCTCCCAAAACTCAATTGGGAGTCCTAGTAATCTAACCTAGATGGCCATTTGGTTAATATTCTCCTTCTCATGTTCAAACCCTAGTTATTATAGACACCTATATTTGGCCACCAATTACCTCCAACAAGGATTTTGACCCATTTCCACCTAAATTTCACAATTTGGACTAAAAACACTAAAATTAATTAAATGAATTGAAATTGACATATTCAAGTTCTAATTTTGCCTAGGGTGTCACTAAATGAAGCAATGTAATTTATGGGCCAATTAACTTTGATCAGATCATTATGAGTCAAAATGTCAATTTTGCACCTTGATTTTCTATATTTCTATTTTTGATCAAATATTTTACATGAGACAGGTGCCTTTGTTATTTGGTGTTGGTAAAATCCTAAATATGATAACATATATAATGCATCTAACATTGCCTTCCAATTCTAATCCAATCATACTTTAGACCAATAACAAGACATTCTGATCAATTTGAGTAATTTATTCACAAATTACTTAAAAATGATTAAGAGATAATTTATCCAAGTTAAATCTTAATTAATAATTCCATCAAAAATTATTAAATAATTTTTTTTAGAAATTAATGTTGAATATCTTCATCATCAGGTGACCTCATTTCTTGGGAAGACATCCCTAGGCCATAAATGCCATAAATATTAGGATTCATACCCTCCATGCCTCATTAATGCATTACATGATTCCCTCCATTAATTTTAATTTCCCATTCTTCCAATTTCATGATGAGGATAATTACAAAACTAATTGTAAAATTGGATTGATCCTTAGCCACACATCTCAATCCTGACATGGACTGTTCAGGTTGTTTCTGATCAATCTCAAAAAATCTATAAATAGAGAGGCCATGAACATCATTTCTAAGATATTTTTTGGTGAAAATTTATTATATAATTCTTCTATTATTTATCCTTCTATACCCTCTACCTCTTCGTCTAGGAGAACTGTAAAAACATGTCACATCTTGATAAAAGATGAAGAGATCAACCAAGGACATGATACAAAAGATTAGTTACCTTTTACTTTAATGAATCTTCTAAAGGAAGATAATCTAGTATTATATATATAAAATAAGGTTAGTGTGTATAGAGGTGGAAGGTGGCCTCCACATAAAGGAATGTATAAATAGCCAGAAGGACTTGTTCAATATATTTTTGCTACATTCCAAGGAGATGCAGAATTGTCAAATGAGTTCAAGCATAGAAACTATATTTCTAAATTTAATTGTCATCTCTCTAAAAAAATTTATGACCTTTGTAAAGATGTTTTGTACATCCAAAATAGTTTAGATAAACTAACCATTATTGAAGACAATACCAACCAAGTCTATATAAATATGCAAAATCAGTTGTCTTCTATTGATACTAAATTGGTAGCACTTGATGAGAGCCTTGACTAGTTACTCAAGCAAGATCAAGAAGTTGAAGCATAAGTTCTGACATTAAAATATCAAGATAATTTTGGTTACTTTCTAATTCCTTGATTTGTGGTTCCATATCATTATAATCCTATGCTAGTATTGGGATCTTTTTTCCAATCTGCATATGTTTTACTTCAATGAGCTTGATGTCCATCTCAAGCATAGATTTAGACCAAAACTACTAAGGGTTATTATAATATATAGTGGTTCTAATCTTTTCTCCTATACCATGAATTTTAGTAGGAATTAACTAGTTCAGGTGTTTCGGTCATTGAGCTTGGGAATTGCTCAGTTGCATGGATAAGGTGAGGAATCCTAAGCCTTTCATTATCTATAGTGAACATGATACTCTTAGTGGTTGATCCATAAGGTGAGTATCTATCAATAAAATCACCACATAGGATAATATCTACAGGCATCCTATCTAAGGCAAAGAAATCACATTGGAAGATTTTATCTTGGATCTGAAGGGTTTATTGGTGTTTATATTGATTACAAACAAAACTATTCCCTTAGGCATCTAGGTTCTTATATGCTAGGGTTTCATCCAATGTCTTCCAATCATGGATGATCTATGATTTTTCAAATAAGAGAGAAGCTCTGGTATTTATTTGTGTATCTACTAGTTTGCCATTTATTTTTAAAGTTACGAACTGGGCAAACATCTTATTCTTCTTTAAGGTTATTGCATTCACCTTGACAATAATCTTGATTTGAGTAGAAAGAGATTTCTACTTCATCCTTTTCTTCTTTTGCTGGTGTGGGTAATAAAACATCCCACTGTGATTCTATTTTTGGTGCTAGTATTTCTCTTAGAGGTTTTATACTGGTGAATTTATTCTTTATCCAATAGGCACTAGGCTTGGGAGAGATTTGAAATTACAAAGGAGGACACTGGTGCCTTTATAAAGTTAGTGGTATTTTGGGCATAGAGGGTTATCTCCCTCTGGTAGATTCTTGTCTCTTATTATGTCCTCTATTCCTTGGCTGGATGTCTCATTCTAGGACTTCTTGGTGGTGGAAAGACTAGTTGTCATGTGCTTCATATGCAAGATGTGAGTAGTCATGATGCTAGGGCCATTGCATATTAGTGATCAGTTGCTTCAAATGATTAGCTAATGATTCGAAAGCATCTGCATCTTCATCATCTTCAAATTTTTTAGTAGGGAGATCATCTAGAATTAGTTCATAGATGTCATCCTATAGGTAAAGATATTCATCAAAATTGACTATATCCCACCACATAACTACATTGGATGTGAAAATGGATTTAACAATAAGGTTCTTACAATGGCATTGTGGGGTAATATGGCCAAGTTTTTTGCAAATATAGCAAATGGGTTGCATAGCTTGAGGATGAAGAGTATGACATTTCTTGAGAAAATGTTGAGGAAGAACATATGAATGTTTGCAATGAAAATATTGATGCTTAAAGGAAAGATGGTGATGGAAATTTATTTGTTACTTATGAGATTGAACAAATGGCCTACTACCAAAAGCGACTATTTCAGGGAAAACAAGAGAAATTTGGGATGCTTGATGCTTTGTAAGATTTTAGAGAGTTTTAGTCTCAGAGACTAATTATATGGCTTGTTGTTTGGCAAAATCAATAACATCAAAAAGAGATAGATCTTTAATAGTTATATTTTTAAGATCTATGTAGGCAATGAATTTATCTATGAGATTGTAAGGCAAAGCATGCAACAATTTTAACTTAATCTTAGTAGATCCAAAGATTTTGCTTTCATATCCCAATTCTTGAATTTATTTGGCAAAAGAATCAAACTGTTTAACATCATAGAGCTCCATTTTAAGTAGCCATTTCTTTGATTTGAGTTCTCTATTATTGACTAGAGGAGCAAACTCATTGATTAATAGATGGTATAATGCAGTTAGAGGATTAGGCTGATGATGAACATGCTCATGTTGTTCATTTTCAATCATTGAATCCCACCATTGGGTTACAATCCCCAAAAAGAATTTTGAGGCAAAGACTATAGTACTTACTAGATCTAAATGAGCATTGATTATAATAACTCACATGGAATTACACTAGGTAGATATCTCATTTAATGGATTTAGTAGATCATCTATATTTAGGTACCATAGCTGGAGTTGGACATGGGTCCTTTGCATCAAAGAAGTATTAAGATGTTTCTTATGAGGTTTGAAATTATAACCAAAATTAACTTCATATGTTAATGCCAAAACTTGTGCTTTAACTTCCTGATCTTGCTTGACTAGCTAGTCAAGGCTCTCATCAAGTGCTACCAATTTAGTATCAATAGAAGACAACTAATTTTGCATATTTATATAGACTTGGTTGGTATTGTCTTCAAGAATGGTTAGTTTATCTAAACTATTTTATATGTACAAAACATCTTTACAAAGGTCATCAAAAATTTTAGAGAGATGAGAATTAAATCTATAAATATAGTTCCTATGCTTGAACTCATTTGATAGTTGTGCATTTCCTTGAAATGTAAAAAAAATATTGAACAAGTTCTTCTAGCTGTTTATAGATTCCTTTATTTGGAGGCCACCTTCCACCTCTATACAGACTAAACTTATTTTCAATATAGAATACTAGATTATCTTCCCTTGGAAGATTCACTAAAGTACAAGGTAACTGATCTTTTAGATCAGGGCCTTGGTTGATATCTTCATCTTCTATAAAAATGTGACCTATTTTTACAGCTATCTTGGAAGAAGAGGTAGAGGTTTTGGAAGGAGAAATAATAGAATAATTATTAACAGAAAGAGATCTTGGAATAATATTGATGGTTTTACCATCACTCTTATGCACCATAGCTTGAATTTTCATTTTTGGAGAAACCTTTTTTAACTAGTCAAATTTCCCATAAGAAGAGATTTTGATAGACTCTATATGGCCTTTTTGCAATTAGATAGTTCCACTAAGTCTACGGGCATAAGGTAGATTTTCTAAGATCTTGGAGTGATTTATATTTATCATACTATACACAACATAAGTATTTATAGAGGAATATTTAAATTCTCCAAACATTTCTAAACCAAATAGTGAGGTAAACAATTCTTAATAGTCTAATGATCCAAACTTAGACTTTAAAAGCTCAGATTTCTTATAGACATGTGAAGCCTTAATAGTCGAAGGTTTATACAAACTATTTTCTTTTTCAAGATTTTCCTCTATGGTCTCAATGTCAAGACATTTAGATAGTTTTTCTAGAATAAAGGGAGGAAGTTCATACATACCCTCTAATTCAAATTCATTTAGAATTTTGACTGTAGAAGACATTTGGGTTTTACTAAATTCCATTGATAAGAGGTTGAGGTTCTGATAAGTGAGAAAATTTTTGGTAGGGAAATAAAGATCTAGAGAAAAAGGGCCTATGTAAATGAATAATGACTAGGGACTCGATGCAATAACTTTCTGAAAGAATTATTCAAAGCAAGGAAAGTTAAAAGTCTTACTAGAAATTCTTACAAATGTAGACAATAGTAGATCACTGATGGCTTTGATACCAATATTTGTACGTCAACAGATGCTTCCTCCTAATAACAATTGTTACAAGAAAACCTGAGATAATAGGTAGGGGCCAAATGGCTATATCTTAACTATTACCACATAAATAACTGTTACACTCTTTATACAAATATTTATTTGAATTTTTTATTCTCAAGATCCTTCAAGAAAGTGAAGAGAAGAGCATACTCTTTAAACAAATCTACTAGGCTACTAGATTTCTAAAGCTAAATTTTTTTATGATAATCACTCAATAGAGGAGAGTCTTATTTATAGCAATTGGGAGGTCCTATCTAGAATCTTTTCCAAGGTGGTGTTATGTCCCATCATGCTTTATAACTCAAAAATAGTCTATATTAATATGTTTTTAGACATGCTAGATGAAGACATCTAGCTTAGTGGGTCCAACGTTGCTTCCACTTCAGTCAACAAGTCATCTTCACTTATCAGCTGAAAAGACACCTTAGCTGGAAGGTACTAGATAGATGCTAGTGATGGGGTTTAGCTTCACATGCATGACAATGAGGAGTGATGTAAAAGTATGATTCTCATTCTAGCTGTCATTAGATGAATGTATGAATGATTGTGTCTTGATCATGGTCTTCTTCTTTATGGATACGGTGCAAGCCATATCTTGCTATCCATCTATATAGGTGTTCATTATGTGGATACCTTATTTTGATTAGCCATGTCCATAGAAGACATTTTAGTATCTTAGTAAACTAGTGGAATAAAAATTCAGTATTTAGTCTTTGTATAGTGATCACACCAGTATTTTGATGATGTCTTGCTTGAATAGATGCTGATGAAGACATTTGCATATTTTGTCCTACTGCATAGGAAATCTAGGTGTATCTCAGATGTAACCCTTCTTTGATGATTTTTTCTTGGACAAGAATGTTCAAGGAAGCAAATCCTTGGTTGTAGATTCTAGTTAAATTAAAACTAGGGATGGGTTGATGCATTAATGTAGTAGGTGGGTTTTAGCTTAGCCAGTCTGTTGTAACATTATCAGTACATTTAATATGTTCTATAGAGAAGCTAAATTGATTAAATAAATCTTTCCATCTAATATATTTACCGTGACCACCTTTTTGACCATGATCCTTTTCTCTAAAGGTCATAAATCTAGTATAGTTAGTTTTTACAGCAAAGTGTGGCAGATGTAAAAGTTTTAACATAAAATTTTATAGGCATTTCATTATAGCATAAATATTTTTATCAAAATAAATCCATTTTAGAACATTTGTACTAAACACTCCACTAGAAAATTAACAAATGAATTCTTTATTTTTATATATAAAAACAAGCATTCCTCCCCAATCAATATTGGAGGCATCAGTATAAACTAGAATTTTATCTGATTTTGGGATTTGAAGTTATGGAAGTAGCACCACTTTATATTTTATTTTTCAGATAGTAGTGGTATGTTCATCCTTCCATTGGATATCTTTCTTTTTCTAGAGAAGTTCTTGAAGTATAACCCTGTCTTCACTAGAGATAGGATAAAATCTATTTAAATAATTCAATAATCCCAAAAAGTCTTAAAGCTTTGGTTTGTTGAGCTTTTCTAGAAAATTGAAAACCTTATCTTTGATATGTGGCTAGATTTGCAGTCTAGAATCTTGGATAATCATTCCAATAAAATTGGACTCAGTCTTGCAAAGATAAATTTTTGTATCTAATAAGACAATTCCTACATCTTTTGCTAACTTGAGAAATTTAGTGAGATGGGAGTAATGGTCAGTAAGATAATTACTAAAAATTAGAATTTCATCAATATATACACAAAAAATTTGAAATGCATTGAAAAATGTTATCCATATGGGCTTGATAAAATTCTAGGGCATTCATTAAGGCAAATGCAATAACAATCCATTGATAATGGCTGAATGGATAGCTAAATGCTATCTTTTCTCTGTCAGCTTCTTTGACATTGATCTAATAAAAGCATAATTTGCAATCAAACTAGGAGAAATATCTACATGTTGCTACTTTCTCTAGGAGATAGTTTTTATCAAGAATAGGATATAGAAAGGGTTGAGTAATGGCATTCAATGGTCTATTTTTGATGACCATTCTTTTCTTTCCTATTTTTTGCTCTAAATACTCGTTTACCATGAAAGCATAACAACAATAAGGAGAGGTTGATTTTTCTATGAGACTATTACTTTCTAATTCCTTGATATACTAGTATTTTTACATCAATAGATGCTTTCTCTTAACAACAGTTGTTACAAAAAAACCCATGACAATAAGTACGGGCTAAATGGCTATGACTTCACTATTACCACATAAATAACTATTACACTCTTTATACATATATTTCTTTGAATTTCTAATTCTCAGGATCCTTCAAGAAGGGCAAGAGAAGAGCATACTATTTAAACAAATATGCTAGGATATTAGAATTATAAAGCTTAGATATTTTTCAATGATCAATCAATAAAGGAGAGTCTTACTTATAGCAATTGTGAGGTCTTACTTGAAATCTTTGCTAAGGTGGTGTCATGTCCCATCATGGTTTACAACTCAAAAGTAATCTACAGTGATATGCTATTAGATGTGCTGGATAAAGATGTCTAACTTAGTGGGTCTAACATTGCTTCCACTTCAGTCAGCAAGTCATCTTCACTTATCAGCTAAAAAAGACACCTTAACTAGAAGGTACTAGAAAGATGCTAGTGCTATGGTCCAGCTTCACATGCATCACAACAAGGAGTGACGTAAAAGTATGATTTTTATTCTAGCTATCTTCAAATTATTGTATGAAGGACTGTGTCTTGATCATTGTCTTCTTCTTCATGGATATTGTATGGGCCATATCTTACTATCCACTAATATAGGTGTTCATTATGTGGAGACCTTATTTTGATCAGCCATGTCCATAAAGGATGTTTTAGTAGCTCAGTAAACTAGTGGTATAATAATTCACTATTTAGTATTTCTATAAAGATCACACAAATATTTTGATGATGGTTTGCTTAAATAGATGCTATTAAAGACATTTGTAGATATTGTCTTCATGTATAAGAAATCTAGGTGTATCTCGGATGTAACACTTCTCTGAGGATTTGTTCTTAAACAAGAATGTTCAAGGAAGCAAATCCTTGGTTGTAGATTTTGGTTAGATTAAAAATAGGGATGGGTTGATGCATTAATGTAGCAGGTGGGATTCAGCTTAGCTAGTCTACTATAACATTGTCAGTACCTTTAATATGTTCTATAGAGAAGTTAAATTGATTAAAGAAAGCCTGCAATCTTATATATTTACTGTGACCATCTTTTTGACCATGATCCTTTTCTCTAAAGGTCAGAAATCTAGTAAAATCAATTTTTACAACAAAGTATGGTAGATGCAAAAGTTTTAACATAAAATTCTCTAGGCATTTCTTTACAGCATAAATCTCTTTATCAAAAGAGATCCATTTGAGAACATATGTACTAAACACTCCACTAGAGAATTCACAAATGAATTCTTTATTTTCATATATACAAACAAGTACTCCTCCCCAAGCAATATCAGAGGCATCAGTATAAACTATAATTTTATCTGATTTTGTGATATGAAGTTCTAGAAGTAGCACCACTTTATATTTTATTTTTTGGATAGCGATGGTATGTTCATCCTTCTATTAGAATGTTTTCTTTTTCTAGAGAAGTTCTTGAAGTATAAACCTATCTTCACTAGATTTAAGATAAAAGCTACTTAAATAATTCAATAATCTCAAAAAGGCTTGAAGCTTTGGTTTGTCAAGATTTTGTAAAAATTTGATAACCTTTTCTTTGATATGTGGCTAGATTTGTAGTCTAGAATCTTGGATAATCAGTCCAAGAAAATTGCCTTCAGTCTTGTAGAGCTGAATTTTTGTATCGAATAAGACAAGTCCTGCATCTTCTACCAACTTGAGAAATTTAGTGAGATGGGAGTAATGGTTAGTAAGAGAATTACTAAAAATTAGAATGTCATCAATATATACACACAAAAAATTTAAAGTGCATTGAAAAATGTTATCCATATGGGCTTGATAAATTTTTTGGGGCATTCATTAAGTTAAATGGCATAACAGTCAACTAATAATGGCTAAATGGATAGCTGAATGCTACTTTTTCTCTGTCAGCTTCTTTGACCTTGATCTGATAAAAACCTGATTCATAGTCAAACTGAGAGAAATATCTACATGTTGCTACTTTCTTCAGGAGATAGCTTTTATTGGGAATAGGATATGGAAAGGGTTGAGTAATGGCATTCAATGGTCTATATTTTATGACCATTATTTTATTTACTCTTTTCTATTTTGAATACTTGTTTACCATGAAAGCATAACAACAATAAGGAGAGGTTGATTTTTCTAGGAAACCATTACTTCCTAATTCCTTAACCTGTAGTTCCATATCATTATAATCCTACACTGGTATTGGGATCTATTTTCCAATCTTCATACGGTTTCCTTTGATGAGCTTGATTTCCATCTCAAGTATAGATTTGGACCATAACTACTGAGAGTTATTAGAATAGATAGTGGTTCTAATCTTTTCTCCTATAGCTTAAATTTTAACAAGAATTACTGGTTTAAGTGTTTGGGTCATTGAGCTTGGGAATTACTTAGTTACATAGAAAAGGTGAGCAATCTTGATCCTTTCATTATCTATAGTGAACATGATGCTCTTCGTGGTTGATCCATAAGGTGAGTATCTATCCATAAAAGCACCACTTAGTAGAATATCTACATGAATCCTATCTAAGGCAAATAAATCACACTGAAAGATTTTATCATAGAAATGAAGGGTTTGTTGGTGTTAATATTGATTACAAATAAAACTATTCCCTTAGACATCTAGGCTCTTATATGCTAGAGTTTCATCCAATGTCTTCCAATCATAGATGATCTATGATTTTTCAAATGAGAGAGAAGCTCCAATATCTATTTGTGCATCTACTAGTCTACCATTTATTTCTAAAGTTATGAACTAGGAAAACTTTCCATTAATTAGTTGAGTAAGGTAAGATGGCTATGGAATTTCTAAGGGAGGAATACTAGTACATACCAATTTTTGTCTCCCTAGGTCTTGTATAGTAGCTTGCTTAGAGTAAATGACTTCTTCTTCTTCTTCTTCTTCTTTAAGGTTACTACATTCACCTTGAAAGTAATCTTGATTTGAGTAGAAAAATATTTCTACTTCTTCATCCTTCTCTTCTTTAGCTGGTGTGGGTAGTAAAACATCCCACTGTGGCTCTATTATTGGTGCTAGTATTTCTCTTGGAGGTTATGTATTGGTGAATTTATTCCTTATTCAATAGGCACTAGGCTTGAAAGAGCTTTGAAATTGGAAAGGAAGATGTTTGGGCCTTTGTAAAGTTGGTGGTATCATAGGCATAGAGGGTTTTCTCCCTATGGTAGATTCTTGTCTCCTATTATGCCCTCTAGTCCTTGGTTGAATGTCTCATTCTAGGACTTCTTGGTGGTGGTGAGACCAGTTGCCATGTGCTTGATATGGAAGCTATGAGTAGTCATGATGTTAGGGCCATTGCATATTAGTGAGTGGTTTCTCTAAATCATTAGGTAATGATTTGAGAGCATCTACATCATCATCATTTTCAAAAATTTGAACAAGATCATCTATAATTAGTTCATAGATGTCATTCTAGAGGTAAAGATATTTTTTAGAATCGACTATATCCCAACACATGGCTACATTAGATGTGAAAATGTCTTTAATAGCAAGGTTCTTACAATGGCATAATGGGACAATATAGCCAAGATTTCTACAAATATAGAAAATGGGTTGCTTAGCTTAAGGACGAGGAGTACAACATTTCTTGAGAAAATGCTGAGGAGCATATGAATGTTTATTGGGGAAAAGAATAGTGCTTAAAGGAAAGATGGGATTGGTGCTTCTTTTTCTGCTTCCAAGGTTGAACAAATGTCCTACAGCCAAAAGGGGTTATTTCAAGGAAAATACGATCAATTTGGGATGCTTGATGCTTTGTAAGCTTTTGGATAGTTTTAGTCTCAGAGACTAATTACATTCCATGTTGTTTGACAAAGTCAATAACATCAAAAAGAGATAGATCTTCAATAGTTAGATATTTAAGATCTATGTAAGCAATGACTTTATCTATGGGATTGTAAGGCAAAGCATACAAAAATTTTAACTTAATCTCAATAGATCTAAAGATTTTGCTTCCATATGCCAATTCTTGGAATTGTTTAGAAAAAGAATCATACTGTATAAGATCATAAAGCTCCATTTTAAGAAGAGATTTCTTTGATTCAAGTTCTCTGTTGCCAACTAAAAGAGCAAACACATTGATTAATAGATGGTATAATGTAGCTAGAGGATCAGGTTGATGATGAACATGCTCATGTTGTTCATTTTCATTCAATGAATCCCACCATTAGGTAATAATTCTCCAAAATATTTTTTAAGCAAAGAATGTAGTACCTACTAGATATAAATAAGCATTGATTGTAATAACTCACATGGAGTTACACCAAGCAAATATCTCATTTAATGGATTCAGCAGACAATCTATATTCAGGTACCATGGCTAGAGTTTGACATGGGTCCTTTCCATCAAAGAAGTACTGGGATGTTTCTTATGAGCTTTGAAATTAGAACCAAAATTATCCTCATATGTTTGTGCTTTGGCTTCCTAATCTTGTTTGACTAATCAGTCAAGGCTCTCATCAAGTGCTTCTAATTTAGTATCAATAGAAGACAATTAATTTTGCATATTTATACAGACTTGGTTGCTATTGTCTTCAAGAATGGCTAGTTTATCTAAACTATTTTGGATGTACAAAACATCTTCATGAAGGTCATCAAAATATTTAGAGAGATGAGAATTAAACCAAGAAATATAGTTCTTATGCTTAAACTCATTTGACAATTTTGCATCTCCTTGGAATGCAGCAAAAAAATATTGAACAAGTCCTTTTAGCTATTTACACATTCCTTTATGTGGAGGCCACCTTCAACCTCTATACAGACTGACCTTATTTTTTGTATAGAATACTAGATTATCTTCCCTCAGAAGATTCATTAATGTACAAGGTCACCGATCTTTTGGATCAAGTCCTTGGTTGATATCTTCATCTTCTATCAAGATGTACCTATTTTTACAACTCTCCTAAAATAAGGGGTAGAGGGTCTGGAAGGAGAAAGAATAGAAGAATTATTAACATAAAGAGATCTTGGGAGATTATTGATGGTTTTACCATCACTCTTATGCACTGTAGCTTGACTTTTCATTTTTGGAGAAACATTTTTTAACCATTCAATTTTCTAATAAGAAGAGATTTCAACAAACTCTATATGGCTTTTTTGCAATTGGACAGTTCCACTAAGTCTACGAGCATGAGGTGGATTTCCTAAGATCTTAGGGTGATTTGTATTTGTGATACTATACATAGTATAAATATTTATAGAGGTATATTTAAATTCTCCAAACATTTATAAACCAAATAGTGAGGTAAACAAACCCCAACAATCGAATGATCCAAACTTTAATTGTTTACATCTTCGATTGTGGACTACGATAGAGAGATTTGGATAAAAATCAAAATAAATGACTTCAATCATTTAAACGGCCAAAACTAGTTAATTAATAAGCATGTTTAAAGATGACTGGCATCTATCACACAAAGGTAGGTATATAACAGGCTTGATATTACCAAGAATGAATGGGGTAATATGTATACATATAAGACCAAAATGTACAAACTTGACATCTTCATGAGATTTGATATAGGTGATCTCAGGTTTAGGTAATAAAGACAACAAATTTGTTTGGAAATTTCTTTTGGGCTTATATCTCAAAGTAAGTTCAACTGATTTGATTTTTGGTTTAACAGAAGATAAAGAAGTAGACTTATAAGCAAACTTAGACTTTAAAAGCTTAGATTTCTTATAGACATGTGAAGCCTTAATAGTCAGAGGTTTATATAGACTATTTTCTTTTTCAATTTTTTTCTATGGTCTCAATGTTAGGGTATTAAGATAGATATTCTAGAATAAAGGGAGGAAGTTCATACATACCCTCTAATTCAGATTCATTTAGAATGTCTACTATAGTAGACATTTGGGTTTTACCAAATTCTATTGATAAGAGGTTAAGGTTTTGGTAAGCAATAAAATTCTAGATAGGGAAATAAAGATGCATAGAAAAAAGGGCCTTTGTCAATGAATAATGGCTAGGGACTCGATGCAATAACTTTCCCAATGAATTCTTCAAAGCAAGTAAACTTAAAAGTTTTACAATAAATTCTTACAGATGTAGACAATAGTAGATCACTGTTGGCTCTGATACCAATCTTTTTATGTCAATAGATGCTTCCTCTTAATAGCAGTTGTTACAAGAAAACCCATGATATTAGGTAGGTATCTTTTTAGTCAATAGAAAATTCCTCCTAATATCATTTGTTACAAAAAAACCTATGATAATAGGTAGGGACCGAATGGCTACAACTTCACTATTACCACATAAATAACTATTACACTCTTATACAAATATTTGTTTTAATTTTTTATTCTTAAAATCCTTCAAAAGGGGTAAGAGAAGAGCATAGTCTTTAAACAAATCTACTAGGACACTAGATTTCTAAAGCTTAGAATTTTTTTTGATGATCACTCAAAAGAGGAGAGTCTTATTTATAGCAATTAGGAGGTCGTTCCTGGAATCTTTGCCAAGATAGTGTCATGTCCCATCATGCTTTATAGCAACAAAGTAATTTACAATGATATGTTATTGCACATGTTGGATAAAGATGTCTATCTTGGTGGGTCCAACATTGCTTCCACTTCAGTCAGCAAGTCATCTTCACTTATCAGCTGAGAAAGACACCTTAGCTGGAAGGTACAAGAAAGATGCAAGTGCTGGGGTCCAACTTCACATGCATGACAATGAGAAGTGATGTAAAAGTATGATTCGTATTATAGCTATCTTTAGATGATTGCATAGATGACTGTGTCTTAATCATGGTCTTCTTCTTCATGCATACGGTGCATGCCATATCTTGTTATCCAAATATACATGTGTTCATTATGTGGAGACCAATATTTTGTTGACAGTTTGCTTGAATAGATGTTGTTGAAGACATCTACAGATCTTGTCCTATTGCATAAGAAATATAGGTGTAACTCAGATGCAACCCTTCTCTAAGGATTTGTTTTTGGACAAGAATATTCAAAGAAGCAAATCCTTGGTTTTAGATTATGGTTAGATTAAAACCAGGGATGGGTTGATGCATTAATATAGCAAGTGGGTTTTCGCTTAGCCAGTCTACTATAACATTTTTAGTACCTTGAATATGATCTATAGAGAAGTTAAAATGATTAAAAAAACCTTTCCATATAATATATTTACTGTAACCATCTTTCTGACCATGATCTTTTTCTCTAAAGGTCAAAAATCTAGTATAGTAGGTTCTTACAACAAAGTGTGGTAGATGCACGAATTTTAACATAAACTTCTCTAAGCATTTATTTACAGTATAAATCTTTTTATTAGAATAAATCCATTTGAGAACATCTTTACTAAACACTCCACTAGAGAATTCACAAATTAATTCTTTATTTTCATATATACAAACAAGTACTTCTCGCCAAGCAATATTAGAGGCATTAGTATAAACCAGAATTTTATCTGAGTTTGGGATATGAAGATCTGGAAGTAGTGCCTCTTTATATTTGGCTTTTCAGATAATGGTGGTATGTTCATCCTTCCATTCAAATGCTTTCTTTTTTTGGAGAAGTTCTTGAAGTATAAACTTGTCTTCACCAGAGTTAGGATAAAATCTATTTAAATAATTCAATAATCCCACAAAGGCTTGAAGATTTGGTTTGTCAAGATTTTTTAGAAAATTGATAACCTTTTCTATGATATGTGGCTAGATTTGTAGTCTAGAATATTGGATAATCATTGCAAGGAAATTACATTTAGTCTTATAGAGATAAATTTGTGTATCTAATAAGACAATTCCTACATCTTCCACCAACTTGAAAAAATTAGTGAGCTTGGAATAATGGTTAGTAAGAGAATTACTAAAAATTAGAATGTCATCAATATATACACAAAAAAAAATTTAAGTTCCTTGAAAAATGTTATCTATATGGGCTTGATAAAATGTTCGGACATTCATTAAGACAAGTGGCATAACAATCCACTGATAATGACCGAATGGACAACTGAATGTTATCTTTTCTCATTCAGCTTTTTTGACCTTGATCTAATAAAAGCTTGATTTGTAGTCAAATAGGGAGAAATATCTACATGTTGCTACTTTCTCCAGGAGATAGCTTTTATGAATAATAGGATATGGAAAGGGTTGAGTAATGGCATTCAATGGTCTATAGTTGATGACCATTCTTTTCTTTCCTCTTTTCTATTCTGAATGCTTGTTTACCATGAAAGCATAACAACAATAAGGAGAGGTTGATTTTTCTATGTAACCATTACTTTCTAATTCCTTGATCTGTAGTTCCATATCATTGTAATCATGTGCTAGTATTGGGATCTTTTTCCCAATATTCATATATTTTCCTTTGATGAGCTTGATGTCCATCTCAAGTATAGATTTGGATAAAAACTATTGAGGGTTATCAGAATAGATAGTGGTTCTAATCTTTTCTCCTATAGCTTGAATTTCAGTAGGGATTTATTGGTTTAGGTGTTTGGGTCATTGAGCTTGGGAATTGCTCAATCGCATAAATAAGGTGAGGAATTTTGAGCCTTTCATTATCTATAGTGAACATGATACTCTTAGTAGTTGATCCATAAGGTGAGTATCTATCAATAAAAGCACCACCTAGTAGAATATCTACAAGCATCCTATCTAAAGTAAAGAAATCACATTGGAAGATTTTATCTTAGATTCAAAGGGTTTATTGGTGTTTATATTGATTATAAATAAAACTATTCCCTTGGACATCTAAGCTCTTATATGCCAGGGTTTCATCCAATGTCTTCCAATCATATATGATCTATGATTTTGCAAATGAGAGAGAAGCTCTGGTATCTATTTCTGTATCTACTAGTCTTCCATTTATTTTTAAAGTTATGAATTGGGCAAACGTTCCATTAATCAAGTGAGTAAGGTAAGCTAGCCGTAGAATTTTTGAGGAATACTAGTATATACCAATTTTTGTTTCCTTTTGTCTTATACAATAGCTTGCTTACATTAGATGACTTCTTTTTCTTCTTCTTTAAGGTTACTGCATTCACCTTGACAGTAATCTTGATCTGAGTAGAAAGAGCTTTCTACTTCTTCATCCTTTTCTACTTTTGCTAGTGTGGGTAATAAAACATCCCACTATAGCTCTATTATTGGTGTTGGTGTTTTTCTTGGTGGTTCTGTACTAGTGAATCTATTCTTTATCCATGAGGCACTAGGCTTAAAAGAGCTTTAAAATTTTAAAGGAAGATGCTGGGGCCTTTGCAAAGTCGATGGTATCTTGGGCATAGAGGGTTGTCTCCCTCTGGTAGATTCTTGTCTCCTATTATGTGCTCTGGTCCCTGGTAAAATGTCTCATTGTAGGACTTCTTGGTGGTGGTGAGACTAGTTTCTAGGTGCTTAATACGAAAGTTATGAGTACTCATGATGCCAGGTCCATTACACATTAGTGAGCAGTTACTCCAAATCATCAGCTAATGATTTGAGAGCATCTACATCTTCATCATCTTCAAAGTTTTATGTTGGGAGAGCATCTAGAACTGGTTCATAGATGTCATCTTGGAGGTAAATATCTTTGTCAAAATCAACTATATCCCACCATGCAGCTACATTAGATGTGAAAATGGCTTAAACAATAGGGTTCTTACGATGGCATTGTAGGGCAATATGGCCTCGTTTTCTACAAATATAGTAGATGGGTTACGTAGCTTGAGGATGAGGAGTATGGCCTTTCTTGAAAAAATGTTGAGGAGGAGCATATGAATGTTTGTAGGGAAAAGAGTGATGATTAAAGGAAAGATGGGGGTAGTGCTTCTTTTACTTCTTGTGAGGTTGAACAAACAACCTATAGCCAAAAGGGATTGTTTTAGGGAAAACAAGAGCAATCTAGGATGCTTGATGCTTCGTAACCTTTTAGATAGTTTTAGTCTCAGAGACTAATTACATGGTGTATTGTTCAGCAGAGTCAATAACATTAGAAAGAGATAGATCTTCAATAGTTAGATTTTTAAGATTTATGTAAGTAATGACTTTATCTATGAGATTGTAAGGCAAAGCATGCAAAACTTTTAACTTATTTTCAGTAGATTCAAAGCTTTTGCTTTCATATGCCAATTCATAGAATTGTTTGGCAAAAGTATCAAACTGTTTAAGATCACAGAGCTCAATTTTAAGAAGCCATTTCTTTGATTTGAGTTCTTTGTTTCCAATTGGAGGAGCAAAGTCATTGATTAATAGATGGTATAATACAGCTAGAAGATTAGGCTAATGATGAACACACTCATGTTGTTCATTTTCACTGATTAAATCCCACCATTGGGTAACAATCCCCCAAAATAATTTTGAAGTAAAGACTGTAGTACCTACTAGATCTAAATGATCATTAACTGTAAAAACTCGCATTGAGTTACACTAGGTAGATATCTCATTTAATGGATTTAGCAGATCATCTATATTTAGGTACTATGGCTAGAGTTGGACATGGGCCCTTTGCATCAAGGAAATACTAGGGTGTTTCTTATGAGGTTTGAAATTAGAACCAAAATTAACCTCATATGTTAATGCTAGAACTTGTGCTTCAGCTTCTTGATCTTGCTTGACTAACTAGTCAAGGCTTTCATTAAGTGATGCCAATTTAGTATCAACAGAAGACAACTAATTTTGTATATTTATACACACTTAGTTGGTATTGTCTTCAAGAATGGTTAGTTTATCTAAACTATTTTGGATGTACAAAACATCTTTACAAAGGTCATCAAAATTTTCAAAGAGATGAGAATTAAATATAGAAATATAGTTCATATGCTTGAAGTCATTTGACAGTTCTGCATCTCCTTAGAATGTGGTAGAAAAATACTAAACAAGTCCTTTTTGTTGTTTATACATTCCTTTATGTGGAGGCCACCTTCCACATCTATACAAACTGACCTTATTTTCTATATAGAATACTAGATTATCTTGCCTCAAAAGATTAATTAAAGTACAAGGTAACTGATCTTTTGGATCAGGTCCTTGGTTGATCTCTTCATCTTCTATCAAGATGTGACCTATTTTTACTTCTCTCCTAGAATAAGAGGTATAGGTTCTATAAGGAGAAATAATAGAATAATTATTAATAAAAAGAGATCTTGGGAGAATATTGATGGTTTTACCATCACTCTTATGCACCATAGCTTGACCTTTCATTTTTGGATAAACATTTTTTAACCAATCAAGTTTCAAATCAGAAGGGATTTTGATAGACTCTATATGGCCTTTTTGCAATTGAACAATTCCACTAAGTCTGTAGGCATAAGGTAGATTTTCTAAGATCTTGGGGTGATTTGTATTTGTCATATTATACACAAAAAAAATATTTATAGAGGCATATTTAAATTCTCTAAACATTTCTATACCAAATAGTGAGGTAAAGAAACTCCAACAATCTAATGATCCAAACTTAGACTTTAAAAGCTCAAATTTCTTATAGAAATGTGAAGCCTTAATGGTTAGAGGTTTATACAGACTATTTTTTTTTCAAGATTTTTTTTTATGGTCTCAATGTCAGGACATTCAGATAGCCATACTGGAATAAATGTTGTAAGTTCATACATACCCTCTAATTCAAATTCATTTAGAATTTCTATTGTAGAAGACATCTGGGTTTTACCAAATTCCATTGATAAGAGGTTAAGGTTCTGGTAAGGGAGAAAATTTTGGGTAGGGAAATAAAGGTGTAGTGAAAAAAGGGCCTATGTCAATGAATAATGGCCAAGGACTCGATGAAATAACTTTCCCAAATAATTATTCAAAGCAAGGAAACTTAAAAGTCTTACAAGAAATTCTTACAGATGTAGACAATAGTAGATCACTGTTGGCTCTGATACCAATCTTTTTACGTCAATAGATTCTTCCTCCTATTAGTAGTTGTTACAAGAAGACCCATGATAGTAGGTAGGGGTTGAATGTCTATGGCTTCACTAAACCATATAAATAACTATTGCACTCTTTATACAAATATTTATTTGAATTTTTTATTCTCAACATCCTTCAAGAAGGGCAAGAGAAGAGCATACTCTTTAAACAAATCTGCTAGGCTACTAGATTTCTAAAGCTTAGAAATTTTTGGATAATCACTTAATAGAGGAGTATTATTTATAGCAATTGAGAGGTCATACCTAGAATATTTTCCAATGTGGTGTCATGTCCCATCATGCTTTATAGCTCAAAATTAATCTACAGTGATATACTGTTGGATGCATAGGATGAAGATGTCTAGCTTGGTGGGTCCAACATTGCTTTCATTTCAGTCAACAAGTCATCTTCACTTATCAGCTAAAAAAGACACCTTAGTTGCAAGGTACTATAAAGATGCTAGTGCTAGAGTCTAGCTTCACATGCATGACAGTGAGGAGTGATGTAAAAGTATGATTCCCATTCTAGCTATCTTTAAATGATTGTATAAATGATTGTGTCTTGATCATGGTCTTCTTCTTCATAGATACAGTGTGGGCCATATCTTGCTATCCACCTATATAGGTGTTCATTACGTAGAGACATTATTTTGATTATCCATGTCCATACTGGATGTTTTAGTAGCTTAGTAAACTAGTGGAATAAAAATTCACTATTTATTCTTTCTATAATGATCACACCAGTATTTTGATGATGGTTTGCTTGAATAGATGCTGCTAAAGACATCTATAGATCTTGTCCTACTACATAGGCAATCTAGGTGTATCTCAGATGCAACCCTTCTCTGAATATTTGTTATTAGGAAAGAATGTTCAAAGAAGCAAATCCTTGCTTGTAAATTCTGGTTAGATTAAAACTAGGGATGGGTTGATGCATTAATGTACCAGGTGGGTTTTAGCTTAGCTAGTCTATTGTAACATTGTCAGTACCTTTAATATGTCCTATAGAGAAGTTAAATTGATTAAAGAAAGACTACCATCTAATATATTTATCACAACCATCTTTCTGACCATGATCCTTTTCTCTAAAGGTCATAAATCTAGTACAGTCAGTTTTTACAACAAAGTGTGGCAGATGCAAAAGTTTTAACATAAAATTCTCAAGGCATTTCTTTATAGCATAAATATATTTATTAGAAGAGATCCATTTGAGAACATATGTACTGAATACTCTAATAGATAATTCACAAATCAATTCTTTATTTGTATATATATAAACAAGTACTCCTCCCTAAGTAATATCAGATGCATTAGTATAAACCAAAATTTTATCTAATTTTATGATATGAAGTTTTGGAAGTAGCACCACTTTATATTTGATTTTTTGGATAGTAGTGATATGTTCATCCTTCCATTGGAATTCTTTCTTTTTCTAGAGAAATTCTTGAATTATAAACTTGTCTTCACCATAGATAGGATAAAATCTATTTAAATAATTCAATAATCTCAAAAACACTTAAAGCTTTGGTTTGTTGAGCTTTTCTAGAAAATTTATAACCTTTTCTTTTATATGTGGCTGGATTTCCAATCCAAAATCTTGGATAATCATTCCAAGGAAATTGCATTCAGTCTTCCAGAGCTAATTTTTTTTATTTGATAAGACAATTCTTACATCTTCCACCAACTTGAGAAATTTAGTGAGATGGGAGTAATGGTTAGTAAGATAATTACTAAAAATTAGAACGTCATCAATACACACAAAAAATTTGAAGTGCCTTGAAAAATGTTATCCATATGGTCTTGATAAAATGTTGGGGTGTTCATTAAGCCAAATGGCATAACAATCCATCGATAATGGTTGAATGGATAGTTGAATGTTGCCTTTTCTCTATCAACGTCTTTGACCCTGATCTGATAAAAACCTAATTTGCAGTCAAACTAGGAGAAATATCTACATGTTGCTAATTTTTCTAGGAGATAGCTTTTATTGGGAATAGGATATGGAAAGGGTTGAGTAATGGCATTCAATGGTTTATAGTTGATGACCATTCTTTTCTTTCCTCTTTTCTATTTGGAATGCTTGTTTACCATGAAAGCATAACATGAATAAGGAGAGGTTGATTTTTCTATGAAACCATTACTTTATAATTCCTTGACATACCAATAGCCGAAAAGGGCTTATTTCAAAGAAAATAGGAGCAATTTGGGATGCTTGATGCTTCGTAAGCTTTTGGATAGTTTTAGTCTCAGAGACTAATTACATGGCCTATTGTTTGGCAAAGTCAATAACATGAGAAACAGATAGATCTTCAATACTTATATTTTTAAGTTCTATGTAAGCAATTAATTTATTTATGAGATTGTAAGGCAAATCATGGAAAAAATTAAGCTTAATCTCAGTAGATCTAAAGATTTTACTTTCATATGCCAATTCTCATAATTGTTGGGCAAAAACGTCATATTGTTTAAGATCATAGAGCTCCATTTTAAGAATCATTTCTTTGATTCAAGTTCTTCATTACCAAGTAAAGGAGTAAACTCATTAATTAATAGATGGTATAATGTAGCTAGAGGACTACACTAATGATGAACACGCTCATGTTGTTCATTAAATCTCACCATTGGGTAACAATCCCCTAGAAAAATTTAAACTAAAGACTGTAGTACCTACTGGATCTAAATGAGTATTGACTGTAATAACTCATATGGAGTTACACCAGGTAGATATCTCATTTAATTGATTTAGTAGATAATCTATATTTAGGTACCATGGCTAGAATTGGACATGGGTCCTTTGCATCAAAGAAGTACTGGGATGTTTCTTATGAGGTTTGAAATTAGAACCAAAATTATCTTCATATGTTTATGCTTTGGCTTCCTTATCTTACTCGACTAACTAGTCAAGGCTCTCATCAAGTGCTACCAATTTAGTATCAATAGAAGAAAACTAATTTTGTATATTTATACAGACTTGGTTGGTATTGTCTTCAAGAATGGTTAGTTTATCTAAACTATTTTAGATGTACAAAACATCTTTACAAAGGTCATCAAAATTTGTAGAAAGATGAGAATTAAATATAGAAATATAGTTCTTATGCTTGAACTTATTTGATAGTTCTACATCTCCTTGGAATGTAGCAAAAAAATATTGAACAAGTCCTTCTAGCTATTTATACATTCCTTTATGCGGAGGCCACCTTCCACCTCTATACAGACTGACCTTATTTTTTGAATAGAATGCTAGATTATCTTCCCTCAGAAGATTCATTAAATTATAAGGTAATTGATCTTTTGGATCAATTCCTTTGTTGATCTCTTCATATTCTATCAAGATGTGACCTGCTTTTATAGCTCTCCTTGGAAGAAGAGGTAGAGGGTTTGGAAGGAGAAAGAATAGAAGAATTATTAACATAAAGAGATCTTGGGAGATTATTGATGGTTTTACCATCAGTCTTATGCACCGTAGCTTGACTTTTCATTTTTGGAGAAACATTTTTTAACCATTCAAGTTTCCAATAAGAAGATATTTCAACAAACTATATATGGCCTTTTTGCAATTGGACAGTTCCACTATGTCTGCGGGATAACGTAGATTTTTTATGCTCTTAGGGTGATTTGTATTTGTCATACTATACACACTATAAATATTAATAGAGGCATATTTAAATTCTCCAAACATTTCTAAACCAAATATTGAGGTAAACAAACCCCAACAATCTAATGATCCAAACTTTACTTCTTTACGTCCTTGATCATAGACTGTGACAAATAGATTTGGACAAAACTCAAAATAAATGACTTCATCAATTAAATGGCCAAGACTAGATAATTGACAAGCATGTTTAAATTTGACTTGTCATTTATCACACAAAGGTAGGTATATAACAGGCTTGATATTACTAGGAATCAATGGGGTAATATGTATACAGATAAGACCAAAATGTACAAACTTGACATCTTCATGAGATGTAATATAGTTGATCTCAGGTTCAGGTAATAAAAATAACTAATTTATTTAGAAATTTATTTTGGGATTATAACTCAAAGTAATTTCAACTAATTTGATTCTTAGTTTAACAAAAGATAAAAAAGTAGACTTATAAGCAAACTTAGACTTTAAAACCATAGATTTCTTATAGACATGTGAAGCCTTAATAGTCGAAGGTTTATATAGACTATTTTATTTTTCAAGATTTTATTTTGTGATCTCAATGTTTGGACATTTAGATATTTGTTTTGGAATAAAGGGATGAAGTTCATACATACCCTCTAATTCATATTCATCTAGAATTTATACTGTAGAAAACATCAGGGTTTTACCAAATTCTATTGATAAGAGGTTAAGTTTCTGGTAAGTGAGAAAATACTAGACATGGAAATAAAGATTTAGAGAAAAAAGGACCTATGTCAATGAATAATGGCTAGGGACTCAATGAAATAACTTTCCCAAAGAATGCTTTGAAGGAAACTTAAAAGTCTTACAAGAAATTTTTACAGATGTAGGCAATAATAGATCATTGCTGGCTCTGATACCAATTTTTTTACGTCAATAGATGCTTCTTCTTAATAGTAGTTATTACAAGAAAACTTGGTGACATTAGGTAGGTATCATTTTACATCAATAGACACTTCCTCCTAATATCAGTTGTTATAAGAAAACCCACGATAGTAGGTAGGGGCCGAATGGCTATGGCTTCACTATTACAACATAAATAATTGTTACACTTTTATACAAATATTTGTTTGAATTTATGATTCTTAGGATCCTTCAAAAAGGGCAAGAGAAGAGCATACTCTTTAAACAAATATATGAGGCTACTATATTTATAAATCTTAGAATTTTTTTCAATGATCACTCAATAGAAGAGAGTTTTATTTATAGCAATTAGGAGGTCCTACCTAGAATCTTTGCCAAGGTGGTGTCATGTCTGATCATGCTTGACAGCTCAAAAGTAATCTACAGTGATATGTTATTGGACACACTAGATGAAGACATCTATATTGGTGGGTCAAAAATTGCTTTTGCTTTAGTTAGCAAGTCATTTTCACTTATCAACTGAGAAAGACACCTTATTTGGAAGGTATTGGAAAGATGCCAGTGCTAGAGTCTAGCTTCACATGCATGATAGTGCGTGGTGATGTAAAAGTATTATTCCCATTCTAGCTATCTTTAGATGATTATATGGATGATTGTGTATTGATCATGGTCTTTTTTGTGCATATTGTGTGGGCCATAACCTTCTATCCACTTATACAAGTGTTTATTACGCAGATGCCCTTATTTTGAATACATGCTACTGAATACATCTACAAATCTTGTCTTACTACATAGGAAATCTAGGTGTATCTTAGATGCAACCCTTCTCTAAGTATTTTTTTGGATAAGAATGTTCAAGGAAGAAAATCCTTGGTGGTAGATTCTAGTTAGATTAAAACCAGGGATGAGTTGATGTATTAATGTAGAAGGTGGGTTTTGGCTTAGCGAGTATGTTGTAACATTGTCAGTACCTTTAATATGTTATATAGAGAAGTTAAATTGATAAAATAAATCCTACCATCTAATATATTTAATGCGACCATCTTTCTAACCATGATCATTTTCTCTAAAGGTCAAAAATCTAGTACAGTCAGTTTTTACAACAAAGTGTGGTAGATGCAAAAGTTTTAAAATAAAATTCTCTAGGCATTTCTTTACAGCATAATTCTCTTTATCAGAAGAGATCTATTTGATAACATCTATATTGAAAACTCCACTAGAGAATTCACAAATAAATTATTTATTTTCATATATACAAATAAGTACTCCCCAAGCAATATCAGAGGCATTAGTATAAACTAGAATTTTATCTGATTTTGGGATATGAAGTTCTCGAAGTAGTGCCACTTTATATTTGATTTTTCAGATAGTGGTGGTATGTTCATCCTTCAATTGGAATAATTTCCTTTTCTAGAAAATTTCTTGAAGTATAAACCTATCTTCACCAAATTTAGGATAAAATCTATTTAAATAATTCAATAATCCCAAAATGGCTTGAAGCTTTGGTTTGTCAAGGTTTTCTAGAAAAATCATTACCTTTTCTTTGATATGTGGCTGGATTTGTAGTCTACAATCTTGTATAGTAATTCTAAGGAAATTTCATTCAATCTTGCAAAGCTAAATTTTTGTATCTGATAAGATAATTCCTACATCTTCTACCAACTTGAGAAATTTAGTGAGATGGGAGTAATGGTCAGTAAGAGAATTACTAAAAATTAGAATGCCATCAATATATACACACAAAAAATTTGAATTACCTTGAAAAATGTTATCTATATGGGTTTGATAAAATTTTGGGGCATTCATTAAGCCAAATGGCATAACAGTCAACTGGTAATGGCCGAATGGATAGCTGAATGTTGTCTTTTCTCTATCAGCTTCTTTGACCTGATCTGATAAAAGCCTGATTTGCAGTCAAACTAGGAGAAATATCTACATGTTGCTACTTTCTCTAGGAGATAGCTTTTATCAAGAATAGTTTATGGAAAGGGTTGAGTAATGTTATTCAATGGTCTATAGTTGATGACCATTCTTTTTGTTCCTCTTTTCTATTTTGAATGCTTGTTTACCATGAAAGCATAACAGCAATAAGGAGAGGTTAATTTTTCTATGTAACCATTAATTTCTAATTCCTTGACCTATAGTTCAATATCATTGTAATACTGCACTGGTATTGGGATCTTTTTTCCAATCTTCATATGTTTTGCTTCAATGAGCTTGATGTCCATCTCAGGCATAGATTTAGACCAAAACTACTGAGGGTTATGAAAATAGATAGTGGTTCTAATATTTTCTCCTATATCTCAAATTTCAATAGGAATTATTGGTTTGAGTGTTTGGGTCATTGAGCTTGGGAATTGCTCAGTTGCATAGATAAGGCAAGGAATTCTAAGCCTTTCATTATAGATAGTGAACATAATACTCTTAGTGGTTGATCCATAAGGTGAGTATCTATCAATAAAAGTACCACCTAGTATAATATCTATAGGCATCCTATCTAAGGCAAAGAAATCACAATAGAATATTTTATCTTGGATATGAAGGGCTTATTGGTGTTTATATTGATTACAAACAAAGCTATTCCCTTGGACAACTAGGCTCTGATATGCCAAAGTTTCATCCAATGTCTTTCAATCATGGATGATCTGTGATTTTGAAAATGAGAGAGAAGCTTTGGTATCTATTTACGTATCTACTAATCTTCCATTTATTTATAAAGTTATGAACTAGGCAAACTTTCCATTAATCAGCTGAGTAAGGTAAGCTAGCTATGGAATTTCTAACGGATGAATACTAGTAAATACCAATTTTTGTCTCCTTGGGTCTTGTACAATAGCTTGCTCAAAGTAGATGACTTCTTATTCTTCTTCTTCTTCTTCTTTAAGGTTATTATATTCACCTTGACAGTAATCTTGATCTAAGTAGGAAGAGATTTCTACTTCATCATTTTCTTCTTTTACTAGTGTGGGTAATAAAACATCCCACTATGGATCTATTGTTGGTGCTGGTATTTCTCTTGGAGGTTCTGTACTGAAGAATTTTTATTTATCCAAGAGGAACTAGGATTGAAAGAACTTTGAAATTTCAAAGGAGGATGTTGGGGCCTTTATAAAGTCAATGGTATTCTAGGCATAGAGGGTTATCTCCCTACTAGATTCTTGTCTCTTGTTATGTCCTCTGGTCCTTGGCCAAATGTCTCATTTTGGGACTTCTTGGTGGTGGTGAGACTAGTTGCCATGTGCTTCATATGGAAGATGTGAGTAGTCATAATACTAGCACCGTTGCATATTAACGAATAGTTGCTTTAAATCATTAGCTAATGATTTGAGAACATCTACATCTTCATCATCTTTGAATATTTCAGCTAGGAGATCATTTAAAATTAGTTGATAGATGTCATCCTAGAGGTAAATATCTTTGTCAAAATTGACTATATCCCACCATACAGCTGCATTGGATGTGAAAATAACTTAAACAATAGGGTTCTTAAAGTGGCATTATGGGGTAATATGGCTAGGTTTTCTACAAACATAACAAATGGGTTGTGTAGCTTGAGGATGAGGAGTATGGTGTTTCTTGAGAAAATGATAAGGAGAAGCATATAAATGTTTGTGGAGAAAAAAGTGGTGCTTAAAATAAAGATGGGAATGGTGCTTCATTTACTGCCTGTGAGGTTAAACAAATGGCCTACAGACAAAAGGGGATATTTTAGGGAAAATAGGATCAATTTGGGATGCTTGATGCTTCATAAAATTTTAGATAGTTTTAGTCTCAGAGACTAATTGCATGACCTATTGTTTGGCAAAGTCAATAACATCAGAAAGAGATAGATCTTTAATAGTTAGATTTTTAAGATCTATGTAAGCAATGACTTTATCTATGAGATTGTAAGACAAAGCATGTAAAAAATTTAACTTACTCTCAGTAGATCCAAAGCTTTTGCTTTCATATGCCAATTCTTAGAATTGTTTGGCAAAAGCATCAATCTATTTAAGATCAAATAGCTCCATTTTAAGAAGCCATTTCTTTGATTCAATTTCTCTGTTGCTAACTAGAGGAGCAAAATCATTGATTAAAATATTCTATAATGCATCTAGAGGATCAGGTTGATGATTAACATGCTCATGTTTTTCATTTTCTATCATTGAATCCCACCATTGGGTAACAATCCCCCAAAACAATTTTGAAGAAAAGACTATAGTACCTACTTGATCTAAATGAGCATTGACTATAATAATTTGCATGGAGTTACACTAGGTAGATATCTCATTTAATGGATTTAGCAGATCATCTATATCTAGGTACTATGGCTGGAGTTGGACATGGGTCCTTTGCATCAAATAAGTATTGGGATGTTTCTTATGAGGTTTGAAATTAGAACCAAAATCAACCTCATATGTTAATGCTAGAACTTGTGATTCATATTCTTGATCTTTCTTGACTAACTATTCAAGGCTCTCATCAAGTTTTGACAATTTAGTATCAATAAAAGACAATTGATTTTGCATATTTATACAGACATGGTTGGTATTGTCTTTAAGAATGGTTAGTTTATCTAAACTATTTTAGATATATAAAAAATATTTACAAAGGTCATCAAAATTTTTAAAGAGATGAGAATTAAATTTGGAAATATAATTCCTATGCTTGAACTCATTTCACAATTCTGCATCTCCTTGGAATGCAGTAGAAAATTATTAAACAAGTCCTTCAGGATATTTATACATTCCTTTATGTGGAGGCCACCTTCTACCTCTATACAGACTGACCTTATTTTTTGTATAGAATACTAGATTATCTTCCCTCAAAAAATTCATTAGAGTATAAGGTAACTGATCTTTTGGATTAGGGCCTTGGTTGATCTCTTCATCTTCTATCAAGATGTGACCTATTTTTTTAGCTCTCCTTGAAGAAGAGGTAGAGGGTATGGAAGGAGAAACAATAGAATAATTATTAACAAAAAGAGATCTTAGGAGAATATTGATGGTTTTACCATTATTCTTATGCACCATAGCTTGAATTTACATTTTTGGAGAAACATTTTTTAACCAGTCAAGTTTTTAATCAAAAGGTATTTTGATAGACTCTATATGTCCTTTTTGCAATTGGACAATTCCACTAAGTCTCTGAGCATAAGGTAGATTTTTTATGATCTTAGGGTGATTTGTATTTATCATACTATACACAATAAGAATATTTATAGAGGCATATTTAAATTCTCTAAACATTTCCAGACCAAATAGTGAGGTAAATAAACCCCAACAATCTAATGAGCCAAACAATTCCAAGAATTGGCATATGAAAGTAAAAGCTTTGGATCTACTAAGATTAAGTTAAAATTTTTGCATGCTTTGTCTTACAATCTCATAGATAAAGTCATTGCTTACATAGATCTTAAAAATATAACTATTGAAGATCTATCTCTTTTTGATGTTATTGACTTTGCCAAACAATAGGCCATGTAATTAGTCTTTGAGAATAAAACTATCCAAAAGCTTACAAAGCATTAAGCATCCCAAATTCCTCATATTTTCCCTAAAATAGCCCCTTTTGGTTGTAGGCCATTTGTTTAACCTTGCAAGTAACAAAAGAAGCACTACCCCCATATTTCCTTTAAGTGCCACTCTTTTCCACACAAACATTCATATACTCCTCCTCAACATTTTCTCAAGAAACGTCTTACTCCTCATCCTCAAGCTACGCAACCCATTTTCTAGATTCATAGAAAATCTAGCCATATTGCCTCGCAATGCCATTATAAGAATAGTATTGTTAAATCCATTTTCACATCTAATGCAGTTGCATGGTGGGATATAGTTGATTCTAATGAAGATCTTTACCTCCCAGATGACATCTATAAACCAATTCTAGATGATCTCCTTGCTCAAAACTTCAAAGATGATAAAGATGCAGATGTTCTTGAATTATTAGCTGATGATTTTTAGCAACTACTCACTAATATGCAATGGCCCTGGCATCATGACTACTCACAACTTCCATATGAAGCACATGGCAATTGGTCCCACCACCACCAAGAAGTCTTAGAATGAGACATTCGACCAAGGACCAAGGGACATAACATGAGACAAGAATCTACCAGAGAGAGACAACCCTCTATGCCCAGGATACCACTGACTTTGAAAAGGCCCCATCATCCTCCTTTGAAATTTTAAAGCTCTTTCAAGCCTAGTGCCTTTGGATAAAGAATAAATTCACCAGTACAGAACCTCTAAGAGAAATACCAGTACCAACAATAGAGCCACAATGGGATGTTTTATTACCCACACCAACAAAAGAAGAAAAAGATGAAGTAGAAAGCTCTTTCTAATCAGATCAAGATTACTATCAAGGTGAATGTAGTAACCTTAAAGAAGAAGAAGAAGAAGAAGAAGAAGAAGAAGACAAAGAAGTCATCTACTCTAAGTAAGCTGATGTACAAGACTTAGGGAGACAAAAATTGGTATGTACTAGTATTCATCCCTTATAAATTCCACAACCAGCTTACCTTACTCAGTGAATAAATGGAAAGTTTACAAAATTCATAACTTTAGAAATAAATGGTAGAATAGTAGATGTACAAATAGATATCAAAGCTTCTCTCTCATTTGAAAAGTCACAGATCATCCATGATTGGAAGACATTAGATGAAACCCTGACATATAAGAGCCTAGATGTCTAAGGGAATAGTTTTATTTGTAATCAATATAAACACCAACAAACCCTTCAGACCTAATATAAAATCTTCCAGTGTGATTTCTTTGCCTTAGACAGGATGCCTATAGATATTCTACTAGGTGGTGCTTTTACTGATAAATACTCACCTTATGGTTCAACCACTAAGAGTATCATGTTCACTATAGATAATGAAAGACAATTCCCAAGCTCAATGACCCAAACACCTAAACCAGTAATTCCTACTAAAATTTAAGCTATAGGAGAAAAGATTAGAACCACTATCTATTTTGATAAACCTCAGCAGTTATGGTCCAAATCTATGCCTAAGATGGACATCAAGCTCATTAAAGGAAAACATATGAAGATTGGAAAAAAAATCCCAATACCTGTGTAGGATTACAATGATATGGAACTACAGATTAAGGAATTAGAAAGTAATGGTTTCATAGAAAAATCAACCTCCCCTTATTGTTGTTATGATTTCATGGTAAACAAGCATTTAGAATAGAAAAGAGGAAAGAAAAGAATGGTCATCAACAATAGACCATTGAATGCCATTACTCAACCCTTTCCATATCCTATTCTCGATAAAAGCTATCTCTTGGAGAAAGTAGAAACATGTAGATATTTCTCCTAGTTTGACTACAAATCAAGATCTTATCAGATTAGGTTAAAGAAGCTAACAGAGAAAAGACAACATTCAGCTATCCATTTGGCCATTATCAGTGGATTGTTATGCTATTTGGCTTAATGAATGCCCCAGCATTTTTTCAAGCCCATATAGATAACATTTTTCAAGGCACTTCAAATTTTTTGTGTATATATATTGATGACATTCTAATTTTTAGTAATTCTCTTACTGACCATTGCTCCCATCTCACTAAATGTCTCAAGTTAGCAAAAGATGTAGGAATTGTCTTATCAGATACAAATATTTAGCTCTACAAGACTAAATGCAATTTACCTAGAATGATTATCTAAGATTCTAGACTATAATCTAGCCACATATCAAAGAAAAGGTTATCAGTTTTCCATAAAATCTTGACAAACCAAAGATTCAAGCCTTTTTGGGATTATTGAATTATTTAAATAGCTTTTACCCTAAATCTGGTGAAGATGAGTTTATACTTCAAGAACTTCTCTAGAAAAAGAAAGCATTCCAATGGAAGGATGAACATACTGCCACTATCCAAAAAATCAAATATAAAGTGGTGCTACTTCTAGAACTTCATATCCCAAAATTAGATAAAATTCTAGTTTATATTGATGCCTCTGATATTACTTGGGGAGGAGTACATGTTTGTATATATCAAAATAAAGAATTCATTTCTGAGTTCTCTAGCTAAGTGTTTAGTATAGATGTCCTCAAATGGATCTATTTTGATAAAGAGATTTATGTTGTAAAGAAATGCCTAGAGAATTTTATGTTAAAACTTTTGCATCTACCACACTTTGTTGTAAAAATTGACTATACTAGATTTTTGACCTTTAGAGAAAAATATCATGGTCAAAAAGATGGTCATAGTAAATATATTAGATGGCAAGATTTCTTTAATCAATTTAAATTCTCTATAGAACATATTAAAGGTACTGACAATGTTACAACAAACTGGCTAAGCCAAAACCCACCTGCTACATTAATGCATCAACCCATCCCTAGTTTTAATTTAACCAAAATGTACAATGAAGGATTTGCTTCCTTGAACATTCTTGTCTAAGAACAAATCCTTAGATAAGTATTGCATTTGAGATACACCCAAATTTCCTATGCAACAGGACAAGATCTATAGTTGTCTTCACCAACATCTATTAAAGTAAACCATCATCAAAATATTGGTCTCCCCATAATGAACACCTGTATAGGTGGATAGCAAGATATGACCTACACCATATCCATGAATAATAAGATCATGATCAAGACACATTCATCCATACAATCATCTGAAGATAGCTAGAATGTGAATTAGATTTTTACATCACTCCTCACTATCATGCATGTGAAGATGGACCTCAGCACTGCCATCTTTCTAGTACCTTCCAGCTAAGGTGTCTTTTCCAGCTGATAAGTGAAAATGACTTGCTTAATAAAGTGGAAGCAATGTTGGACCCACCAAGATAGATGTCTTCATTCAGTGCATCCAACAACATATCACTGTAGATTACTTTTGAGTTGTAAAGCATGATGGGACATGGCACCGCCTTGGCAAATATTCTAAGCAGGACCTCCCAATTGCTATAAATAAGACACTCCTCTATTGATTGATCATCAAAAAAATTCTATGTTTTAGAAATCTAGTATCCTAGTATATTTGTTTAAAGAGTATTCTCTTCTCTTGCCCTTTTTGAAGGATCCTGAGAATCAGAAATTCAAACAAATATTTATATAAAGAGTGTAACAATTATTTATGTGGTAATAGTAAATCAATAGCCATTCAGCCCCTACTTAATATCATGGGTTTTCTTCTAACAACCTCAATCAGGGGGAATCATCTGTTGATGTAAAAAAATGCTCAAATATCTTCAAAGACTTGATAATTCAAATTTATAACACACAAATATTCCAAAAGCCATTACAACTAGTGTTACCATACCATATTGATTCTAATCCAAGCCAAGCCACAAGCCAAAGGTGCTAAGGAAAATAGGAGATATCCAAGCCTCCTTTTATGAAGACTTCATGAGCACAAGCCAATAAAGCCACTACAACAAGCATTTTGGAGCATCTAAGGAAGGTAAAAGAGGGTTTATTTTGCATTTTAGTTGTGTGTTTTATTCATGTTTGTTAACTAAGCTCTCCCTAGTGTCTAGGTCTAAAAATTTTGTGCTACTTAGTGTGTTTCTTTATTTTGTTTTCATTTTAAAACTAACACCATACTAACCATCCTCTCATGGGTTAAATTCCTAGATCCATAGTTACCATTTCATGATAAAAACACTATATTTTCCAAAGAACCATGAACCTCCTACAAGGATATTGAAAGTATCTTTAGGGTTCTTAAATTTAATCATGAAAAGTCCATCAACCATTTTTATGATCTTCATATGTCCTTTTTTGCACCATTTTTATTTTTCCCATGCTCTAAAAAAGTCTATGTTTGGCTTGGCTCCCATGAACTTTATAACTAAAGCTTTTTTCATCCTTGATGAATCTTGATTTATTAGAGAGTGAGTGATTTAAACATGTATATGTTTCCATATTTAAATTTTTTTAGCTATTCAACTAGTTCAATCTCCTTCTTGACGATCAACCCAATCAATCTTTCACACCAAGAAGACTTACATAGCATCATCTTGAAATTGGTAGTGTTAGAATTATTACTACTTTCAAGAGAGATTCCTTGTGTTGGTACTTTCCTTGACATAACATAATTTTTTTTCCCCCACATTATTAAGGCCTCAACATAACTGAGTTAGTATACCTTCTCAATACAAAGGAATCATGACAATATTACACTTAAAATCTTTAACATTATACCAAATGTAGTCATAAAATACCTTTTTTACTTCATTCTAGAAACTCAAAAATATTTCTAATCAAAAAGAAAAAAAATACACAAAATAAGAACAATTGGATATAAGCCTATGATGGCCTAAAAATAAATACACATAACAATGGATAATCATGACTTAAGAAAAAATATAAGTGGCATAGTTAACTTAATGGATATCAACCTTTACCTCATTATTAATTCACCTATATGAAGCATAAAAAATTATTCGATGGAGTATTATAAGTTTAAACCTAGTTGGGTCTCCTTGTTGTTACCTATGATAATAAAATGAAATTAACAATTATTGATTTAAAAATCATGAACTAAATCAAATATTAAATTGAAATATAGCCAACAGTAAAAAAATGAGATATATTAATGCATACTCATAAACTAAAGTTAATCAAATCTAATATTGAGTGTCTTAGTATCCAAAATGTATCATCTAAAAGTATATCAAAAACATTATTTAATACATGTCCCAGTGGGATATGACACCCATTTTGTTGTATTATTGAAATGAAAGTCTATGTATACATTGAAAGGAAAATAAACATACTTTAGGGTGTATAAAACAATTTAGCTTCTGAAAAGGATCCAAATCTTCATGATTTATCTATGCCAACTATAATGAACATGGAAAAATTAGTATTTATGAATGATATCTATACTATTAACTATAACTAAAACTTTTGAACTTAAATAGAAAATAAGAAATACACTTATAAGTTTTTGAACCATGTTTCCATATCCTTTTTTGGAGATGATGCTTTCTTGTCCAAACATTAGAGAATTGCATTTCCTTATTGAATCACTTGGACAATTTTAAAAAATCCCAATTTTGAACCTCAAATGAATCACCTTAATAATCACTAATCAACCGTTAAATATAAATTATATATTCAAATGTGTTCATTTATAGGTACCATCAAATGTGTTTGAAAATAAAAAATAATTTTTTTTATGTTCATGTATAAGATACATGCCCATTATATACATCTAGAATTAGTCACTCCATTTATCATCATTAATATTACTATTAATCAACACTAATTTCACATATCTCATTTAATATCATTTATCTCTTATAATTCCATCATAATATCACCCTTTTTAGTCATTTATCTAATAAACCTATTCATTCTTCATCATCCATTAACCTTAGTCCCACTGCCCAATTCAATTAATTCACCTAATTCCCTATTATCCACTAACTAATCCCACTTATCCATTATATTAGAATTTTAAATTCCAATCCCACCTAACCAAGGCTATTTGTAGGATCTCATACATCCTTAGTCCTTAATCACTTATTTAGTCACCTATATTAATCATTATGTAATATTGCTTATCTTCCTAATGGATTCTATAATTTTCCAATTCTATATTCCTCTCTATTTTAGCCCATCCTCTCTATAAGCCTCTATTCTAGAGGCTTCCAATGAATTTTGAATTCCTTTATAATCCTCTCTCCATGTCCTATTTAAACACCTTCACTCCATCATTTTGAGGACAATGAAAAAATTATTCATAGATAAATGATCAAGGACTATTTCATATAATATGGATCTATCAATAGTTTAAATTTTTGAAAACTATTAGAAATAAATTGTACTATATCAAGATTAAGTTGGAATTGTTATAAATAAATAACTTTTGTCTAATGTATTTGTGATAAGTCCAAATTATTCAAAATTATCATAAGTAATTAGTAGTTGAAAAATATCATAAATAAATTAGACTTTATAAAGAATTACTTGGAGTTATTATAGATAAGTCATATTTATATTATATATTTGAAATAACTCCAAATTATGTAGTCATTCAAACTAGTTCATAGGTCATGAATTTATAGATAAAAAGACCTAATGGTTTATTTCTCAAGGAAAAATAAATCATATATCAATTAGGTGCTTAGGTGAAATGTGATTTAAAATACCTAGGATGATTGGGATGCCATGTGTGATTAGTTCATTGGATCGTGAGCTATCTATTTAATTTGATTCAAGTACCATCCTGATGACCATCAAAGCTTATCTCATATTTATGTATGTACTATGTGTTGATCATGGGTGTTTTATTATTATTTTATTAATATAATCTCCCACATAGGTGAGTTACCAATATTGTGATGCATATTGTAATCTCAAGTGCTTACATAATTCATGACTTCTGTTTAGACTTATCATCCTTCCACATAGTTGAGTCACCAAGATTGTGATATGTGGCACAATATCAGGTGCTTATATGAAGTGTAATTTCAAAAACTAAAAATTCAAATAACATTTGTTGATACATAAATTTTGAAGAATAAATATTAATGTGCAAGTGAGACATTCTGAGGCATAAACCCTAAATACAATTTTGCATACATAGGAATGCCAAAGTGTATTTGGTAGAAGATAAAAGCTAAAGTGTAAATTATTAGATGTGAAAATTATAAAGACCATTTTGAAGGATACAAAAATGTGAAGTGGATGTTCCAACAATCAAATGTTATCAAATAGATCTATAGTTACCAAAATAATTAATTATTGTAGTATAAAATATAAAACTCAAATGCTTAAGTGTATTTTCCAAGACCCAAAATGCAAAGTGCCACTAGAAATAAATATAAATAAATAAAATAATAAAATATTATACATTCTCAAAAAATAGACAAAATTTTGAAAAAAAAAATTCATATTTATCAGTCTAAAATTAAGGAAACACCATTTCAAATTTCCCAATCCTTTTATCACTATTTTTGTTAGTTCCTAGTGGGATGATGCATTTAAATACATTGTTATAGTGCCTTTAAAAAAATTTGTGAGAAAAAGTGTATGACCTCTCCAATTTATTTTGGTCTCCAAGTGTAGATGATAATATATATGAGTATGGCTAGTAAAGATGTGTCAGTTGGGTTTGTCTTCCATTTCTTGTCCAAGTAGCTTAAATAAATTTCTTCTTATTTTGCATATGTTTTCCTATCATGAACTGGAATGAACCAAGATGAATTGACCCTTTGTTATATATCCCCATTTATTTTTAGTATCTAAATATTTCTTTTAGCTCTAGTAACCCAAATTGTGTATTCTATTCCTATAGAATCATTATGTCTAACAAATAACATATCTGGAATTTACACATCTTGAGCTGGATTAAATGATTTTTTTTTCTTTTTCTTCTTAGACTAGCATATGTATCTATAGATGACACTCCAAAATCAAGGTTCCTATCATGAACTATTTTGTGCAAATCTCTATATAGGGGTACATCATGGTGAGTTCTAGGCCAAAAATCTCCTATACACTTAACTTCAGAAGGGAACATGCCTTATTTCATTATCTCATGGATGTTTTGGAAGTAATATGCTAGATATTTCCACTTACTATTTCCAGTCAAACCAAATTCATTGAATTATTGTACATACTTATTCAAGTTATATTTAATTTCTTTTTCACTCTTTTTTATACTTCTATTTATGTCTTTTTTAACAATGGAAACTTTAGGTGTTTCTCTATTTTTTAAGTCTTTGAAATATATTTTTGTTGTATCACCTTCTAGAACATTTGGCTAACCATTTTATTTTATTCCCCATAATGTAATAGGGGGACCAATTTTTGTCTCTTATAGATTTTCTACAATGTATAATGGGTTAACCTTGCTCCATGCGTAGAAGAATGTATTGACCTTTTTCAATCCTACTATTTCATTCTTTCCCTTCAACTTAAAACTATCAACACACTCTTTGAAATCCATTACCTCTTCAATTTTAATATGGTGTGAAGTTTCTTGTATTTTATCACATCTTATAAGTGTCCATGATCTCTGCCACACTCCATACATCTTTCCTCTTTATGCATTCAGATAGGTTTCTAAATGTGTCATCGATGTCCTCATGGGTTATGTCTTACAGGGAGAAATACAATCTCCACATCAAGGAGAACACCTTTGTATATAAGGAGAGATAAATATTTTAATACATACCTATTAAAAAAAACATGAATTTTTGAACTTGTAAATGTAAAAATAGTTCCATATAGGGTTCAACATTTTTATACATAATTATGGATAGAAGTACATATTCTTATGATCCCCACAAGAGTTGTCTACTTGAAGGTATAGCCTCAAAGGAATTTTCTTTAAGGCACCAATTGATTATGATTCTTCTCTATATTTTTTTCTTTTAGGGTAGTATTTTTTAGACAAAAGTGCATCATACAATGGATATTTTGAAGTTTTAGGTTTATATAGTAAAGCTCCATAAATATTTAGCATTATTAATATCATAACCCTAAAGCACTTGTTTAATGAGGTGATAGTAAAGTTAAATCCTCGAAGAATGTATGTTATAAATAAAATTCCCATATCCACCTGGACCATGACCATGTTTATAATCCCTACCATTGACAACTCTAATATTTTATCAGTAATTGCTTTGATTTTTGTTACTGTCCTTTATAGAAATGTTTTCTAATGTTCCACCTTGTCATGAATGACGTAGAGGAATTATTTATGGTATTACTCTTATAGTTTTTTATGTTGGTAATACATTTATCTTGTAAAAAGTATTTGATTTGAGTGTATCAAAAATTCTTGATTGATACGCTCTTCCTAATCTCTATAGAGGGACCCATAGTGTTTTTGTTGAGTTAACAAGATGCATGTTGTAAACCTAGAAAATTCATCACACATGGTAATGGTCACATCATGAAAATTAATTATCCACATGTCATTCAATTTTAGATGGGATCTTTGCTCATATTCCATATTTGTTAATTGTGCATTGATGTGGTGCCTCATAAATTTTTGTGTTAAAGATGTTGGAAGATGTCAAACATTTTCTCATGAACCATGTATATCTACCTAGCATGTTAGTCATGGAGAATCCTTTACAAAATAATCTACCAATTAATCCAACAAATCTTTAGCTTATATTGTCTTCTTATGTGGCTTTTGTCAAAATATTCATACATGGAATGCATTTCATTCCCCATTTTTGTGAAAATTTTGAATATCAAAAAGCTACTTCTCTGCAATCCATATATTTTAAACCAAGATTCCAAATAGATCTTTGCACCATAAAAGTCAATGCTAGTTTTGTTTTTATTTTTCTTAAACAAACTGCTAGAAAGGGTATCGAAGACATGTTTCCTCTTATCTATTATGATGGAATCAAGAAAATTTATATTTACATATTTCAGAATCTCAAATGATAATACTAACTAAAAAAAATAGGTACAACATTTATCCACATGCATTATTAAAATCTCACTATCTATGTTTTCATCAAACTCCACTTGGTTGAGTGAAGTGTTTGACTAACTTCTTTTTTATCCCAATTATTTGTAGGCATGAGCTATTTTTTTTTTGATGCTTTTATGATAACAATGATAGGTAGGAAGTGACTTCATTATCCACTACATCCCAAACATTTCTAATTTCATTCTCCTTTGGTGTCATGTATGGTAAATTGATTATTTTACAAGTCTCAGTGTCCACTATTTTGTTGGAATGTCATCTAAAGATAGATGTTTTAGTTACCTTTGTACTAAAAGTCTCAAAATTTTGTATAACATGCCTTCTTAATTAATTTTCTAACATTGGGACATGAATTCAACCAAAAATCTCCACTGGTTGTGCAATTTCAATAAAACCAAAAGTAAATTTTTCATCATTTATAAGAGTTGTACATTTGTGCAACAAATATACCCTTTTCCCATGAAACATTTTTCTTAGGTTTCAAAATGTGGTAGGATCATTGATATATCAAATAAATGAATCTAAGAAAGGGTTTTTTCTGTTGTAATGGTTGAATATATAGAACTGAACTCACATTATTTTGTCTTTGTACCATGTCATTGTATATATAAAACTTGTCTGTGACATGTTGCATCATTTTTGTTCTCCATATAGTAAAACTATGAACTACATCCCCCAAAATATCCACAAAATATGCAAGAAATGGAAGTAGTAGATTAAGATCAAAAGGTTTAGTCACATTAACACATACACATTCAATAGTTATTTCCTCATTATGGCATGTAGAATTGAGATTTATGGGTTAAAGAGATTCAGCATCTAAAGCTACCACTTTATGTATTCTTCCTTAACCAATGACCTTATCATTATTTATGAGAGAAAATAGTATCCAAATTAGAAAGCCATTGATGTATGATTTTTTATCCTAGATATTTGTAAAAGACATGAAAAGAGTTATTAATAATTTTTTAATAAAATCAATCCAATTTATACTTGTATATAGGAGATAAATCTATATTTATAGCATAACATAAACATGGAGATATGTTAAAACCTGAAAATGTTAAAAAGGTATTGTACAACATTTTTTTAATGACACGGTTTTTGTCAATCCAAAAAAATAATAGATTTTAATATTGTATATTGTATACTTCAATTCTTGATTCATCCTACTTTAAAGGTATATCCTAAGAGATAAATTTAAAACATGCATCAAAGTGGAATAGCCATGTAGAGAAAAATAGCTAATTAAGTCAATATTCAACCATGTATTTTATTATAATACAAAATGATATTGATCAATGGGGGTTTTGAGAAAAAATATGGAAAATGATTAACTTCTTATATCTTAGGATATTGTATGTGATTTGAACCTCTCTAATGGACCCAAAAGTTTTAAGTTATCACTTAGGAGATACCTTTCAAACATGTGTATGGGTACCCTTGAAGGTTGGAAAGTAGTAATAGGTGATACCTTAAAGGGACTTGTAATTACTTCAAGTGTACCCATCACATTAAGCTTAATTCTTCAATTTTTAATAGTAAAGGACATGTGGCATGCATCCTTGACCCTATGACATTTTAACACTCAAAAAATATTTAAATCTCACCAAGTGAATGACTCTCCATGATTATGCCAAGTGTCTCCATCCCATTTATCCAGAGACTGACAAATTGAACATAATGTACACAATCTTAGGAATGTGTAAGAAGTGTTATGGTGACACATGTCTCCCTCTAAAATGCCTCTAGAATTATTTTTAACAATAGGGTCCACTTCCCTAAGCCAATTGTGTACCTTTTCTTTAAATAAAAACTCTATTCTTTCTTGAAGAGTGTCGTGATAACATGTGTCTTTAGTTGAAGGGACTGATACTTCAAGTTTGTGGCCATGATCACTTGTGCACTAAGTCACTATGAGTCTGTAATGAACCCAAGTGATGGCTTCAGGTTTATGGTTACATTCTTTATTCTATCAAAATAATATATGTACAATTGTTGGACCATGGGGACTCACATAGGTTTAATTTGATGGTAACCCCTACCCATCAATATTTTTTTCTATGATAGTTTTTAAATCAATGTCTGGGAAAGTGGGAGTAAAAAGACAAGTATGGTAGAAGGAATACTAATGGTTGTGCCAGACCATTACTAACATGGTGTTTCAAAGGTTTACATCTTGATCAAGTCAGACTGAGTTAACATTAAAGACATGGATTCCAACACATGCTATGTGGTAATTTAAATATCTGAGAAACAAAAAAGGTCACCATCAAAGCCAAAATATTAAAGATGAAGAGGATCACTTGTGTGCAAGTAGTTAGTGTATTTAAAGAGTTTGGTAAGATTTAATTAGATGCTAAAAGCCATAAAATAAAGTGGAAAAATAATCTAAAAACAATACAAATTTTGGCAAACGAGAGTATTATACTATCTTCTCTCAATATACATTCATGCAAAAAAAAGAGACCTATATTTTGGTATAACAAAGCAATCAAATAATGAATATTAGAGGTTTAGTCATAGATAGGATCGATTTGTTGATCCCACTTATAGATGAAGAGAACGTGGAAATGAAGATTGGGATAGGTCTTTAACAAACCAAATTTAATGACCTAGATCCCTTCAATTTAATGGAAAAGGCCAAAATTACTCTATTCACCCTATTAACACAACTAAGTACACAAATAAGAGCTCTTATCCTTCAACATCTACTTCAAGGTTGTAATGTAGAGAGGATAATCAAGTTACCTAGATTCTATCAATTAGATGAGGTCATGTATACCTTGTTAAGTAGATACAACCAAGGGGATACTCATTTATCCAGAGATATCACTATTTGGATTAATGCATAAACCATGGTGAGAGCCATAGGCCTTCAAAATCATGTAAAATATTTATTTCCATATAAGTCCACCATACCACAAATTCATCCATATATTTGGGAGAACTTTCCCACTAGGGAAATTAGAAGAACCCAAATTAACTCCGTCGAGGATGTTATAATGTGCATTCTGGTAGAGTTTATTATGAAGAGGTTTTGGCATACAATAAATTCAACCAAATAGGTAACAAAAGGAATAATTGACATTGTGTATCACATGACACATAATAATGAGAACTTTAATTAGATCAAGTTTGTTACATCTAAGGTTACCACTAATATCAAAAAGGTACATATAAGTAACTTGCAAAAATTCTAGTATCAGTTTCTAGTTTTGTTTTTATGCTTCACCCAATAGAAGTCCCCACTAGGCCAAGTTAATGTTACTACAAATTTTTGGCCTACTACTACCCTCATAGGTATCACTTGGACTAAGATAGGGAAATATTATGAGTAATTTGGATGGTTTAACACATGGTGGCTTGAGCTTCTTACTTTGACTACATCAAACCCTTGAATTTCATAGGATGTCATATAATATTTGGGCCAACATGCGTTAGTAACCAAGTTATACATTGGTATTCAAATCAAGGTGCATGACTTGGTCATGTCAATTATGAATCTAATACCCCTTTTCATCATAATGGTTGAAACACAAGAATAAGTATGGAGGTAGAGATCCCTAGTTACACAATAACACTGGTAAGAGTAAGAAAAAGTATAACCATCTATGTAACTCCAAGTCTCACCCTAGCAGTCTATTTCTCTTCCATATAAAGATAGATTCAAACAAAGGGACTTGTGCAGAGAGCCTCACCACCACTAGATAGAAATGGATCAAGGCAAATCAAGTCTTTTTTGGACAACCCATATGTGCCAAGGATATATTATGAGTATGATCTGGCAATGTTATGGGTTGATGAACTAGAATTTCCTTAATGCACGATTGAAGACATTGGTCAAATTTCTATGACAAGGAGGAAGATAAGGATTTATTTTTATATAAATTAGTGCACACTTTCCATGTAAAAAATAATGTAATCAATGATCATTTGGTTGAAATTATGCAACCCCCTCCCTCTATTATTATGGATACTATAGGTCATAAATAAGGTCAGTATGAACTTGTGGTTAAAATTTTCCAAAAAGATCTAGAAGATGGTTCATCATCTATGCAATTTTTAGATCCACTAGAGGAAGGGAGCCTAGTACAACCATTAATACACATAAATTATAATCATCATCAGATGAGGCCTTCAACTATTATACTCAAATGTTTGGTATCTTTTGGAGATCTAGCCATATCAAGTAGTACCATCAGGTGAAGTCTAAGGGCATGATCAAACACAAGGATACACATGTCCCTCTAGTTGATCCAAAAGAAATTCATGTGTAGAGGTGTCACAGTTATCAAATCCAAATATTTAGAGCACTCATAATCTGATATGTAAATAGATGGTGTATATGTAATGGGGCAATCCCCATATATTGATATATGATCAAGATCCTCTATGATTTCTTCCACTTCCATTGAGATGTATTTGGATGTTTTGTAGCTTCCATTATCCAAGGAAATTAAAGGAGCAAATGCATTCCAAAAATCCATTACATAAAAGGATTCATAATTAGAACATATTTTTTTGTATTGCATGAAGAAAAAGTAGAATCACAAAATTAAATTACTAAGGCTAGGCATCTCATCAATACCTCTTGTCCTTCTCTAGTTGTTCAATTCCTTAGTGATCGAGTAATGTCTCGGGATAAATAGCTCACTATGTTTCTGACTCAACTAACGAATGATTGGGTGAGTGCACATAAACTACAGACCCAAGGGCATGTTATCCACAATTAGATGTAAGTCATTTGTGAACCTATATAGGAATATTTATAGGTCATAGATACTACTTTGTATAAGGCTAAGTATATTGGGAAAATAATTCTTGATTAGAGGCAACACCTTGATAAATCCTTAGATTTTTCTAAGCCAAAGTTCCTAATGATGGATAAAGCTAAATTTATATCGAATGATAAATTGGATACTAGGGAAACACTAAATGGTGCATTTAAATACTATTTATAATCCATGGATACTATGATGAAGAAGCTCCAAGTCTAGCAAAATGAGATAATGCATAACACATTTACAAAAATTCAAGCCCCAAAGATTGCAGATAGGTTGGATGATATTATGTTAGATATCTATCTTAAGATATCAAATGACATATACTTCCTTATCATCACAAAATAAGTGGATGTGTATAATTTGATGGTTGTTTAGATTTCACTACACATTTTACTTACCATGGTATGGGAAGTACTTGAAATTTTCAAAATGCTCAAGCATGAACTCTCCTAGGTTAAACCAGCTATTATGCATATCATAGATGAACCTAAGTCCATTCCACCATAGGATCTCCAAGAAATTTTGTAGAAGATAAAGATAGATATAAAGTCACAATCAGGTAAGCCACAACTTACCTAGTAGTTAAATGTGTAGTTCAAGTTTTGTGGCTTAAGAAAAAAATTTGCTTTGTAACATAGTCATAAGCATTCAAAATGTGGCTAGGTTGGTTGAATCTACCTAACTTGGATGGACACTTGTCTATGGTAGTCTATGTAAAACTACAAAGGGTGATAGGAATGTATGGAAAACTAGAAAATCTAAACCAATTACTACCACTTTTTTGAAAGGCTAATCTTTTTTAGCTTTAGCCGAGATAAGAGTTTATATTTTGTCTCAAAATGAAACAATAGTTTAATTTCATGAAAGTGTTGGATATGGAGTAGGAAGATGTGTGTAGGGTATTAGCTTTTTTCTACATGATCTTTTGTATGTCCTTGTCCTTGTTATCTAAGTGATGAATAAGAATGCCATGAATCTTTTCTTTTTATATGTTGTAAAGCTATAATGTGAAGAGACAAAGCTATGTAAAAAGCTATATATAGTGTTCTGATGTAATCTAATATTTTTTTGATGTGTGATAGAGATTAATAGACTAGCTCTATTATTGTTTTCCTAAAATTCTTTTACCTATGCATAGTGTGTAGTGTTTACTCCATTTTATTTTAGCTTGTTTTATCTTGTATTATGTTATTTATGATCTAAAATTATTAACACCGTGTTAGTTTATCTTTATATTTCCTACGGTGTATAAAATTTAAGATTGTGTAAATTCAGTAATGCTATTATAACTCTTTTTTTCTTCTTTTTGCGCAAGCTATACTTGTAATTTACATGCTCTAGATAATTTCTAGGAAAATTTGCTAACATTCCTTCAACATGGACATGATTGGAATTTTATTTTAGGGTATCTCTAACGAGATACCTTTAATGGATTTGTAGTACCTTAAAATTTACCCTGATGCATTTTTTAGGGTATAAGGTATCTCATAGGAGAGACTTTAAAACATGTAGTTGTAGTACTTTCAATGGGTATCTTAGTAGATACCTCGAAAATGCACATTATTCGAATTGTCTTTGAAGATATCTCTTACAAGATACTTTGGAGGGACTTGTAATACCTTCAATGGTTCTTTTATGAATAAATTATCTCTTAGGAGATACCTTCAAGGTAGCTATGAATGTAATACAATGCCCTTAAATTTATATTGTTAGGGATACATATTTAGTTAGTTTCCCTTTTGTTTTCATGTTTCCCTTTCTTTGTTATTTGTTTCCCCTTTAATTGTTGTTGATTCCTAGAAAAAAAGAGACATTGGTATAAATTATTGTTATGTGCTAGGTGTGCACACCTTGGCCCTCTTTATGTTTAAATTGTCTATAGATAGATAGTTATCTACCCCACTCCCCTTGTAATTAATGTCTAGGGACTCCATATTGCATGATCCCCCATAAAGATCATCATAAATATCTTATGAGACATTCCTCAAGTGTGTATGTAACCTTTATCATTTATGGTCACCTAATTTCAATAAAAATTCCATGATGATCGCATTTATCATGCATTTGTCTTGCAAACTATTTCATTAGGCTTTTAATTTTTACCACTTTTCTTGAAATAAATTTGTCTTTGTCTTCAGGACTTTTGTCTATAGGCTATTGTTTCAGGAAAAAATTTATTTATTTCAAAGAAACTTTCATCTAAAGTCTCCTTCCATCCTATGTATCAAACATCCCTAGCTACAATCTACAAAGAGAATTATGAGTAAAACATCAACCAATCTAGAGCCAAATCTATTACACAACATACATAACACATAAAAGAACAATAAAAGTAGCATAAGGAATATACATTACAATGGCATCACCATCTAGGACATTTAGAGTGGAAACTACACCATCCCCTTATTCAATTAAACATTCTACAGAGTTGATAGACATAGAGTAAAATCCCACCATATTTAAGGACAAGTACAAAAACTATTTATAACTATGGGGCATTATCAATTTGGTGGATGTATTTTCATTATGAGATGTTATGACACTTATAGATAGATAATTCATCAAGGAATTGTTGGATTTCAAATTCCAAAGGTTACATTTTCCTATTGCTAAACTATAGGTGATGTTATACATCGACCTTCTACAAGATTCATTTTTCTCAAGAAGGATATCACAGGATGTTTTCCTTCATCACTTTGGAAATAAAATAGTGTTTCATGCATATTAGGACATAATTACCAAAGGTATTTATCTTTATCCATACCTAATAGTTATATCAAAAAACATACACTAGTATAATTCAATGTATAAAGCTTAATCGAGATGGAACTCTCTACATGGTTTCTCCCAAACTAGACCATTACATGGAAGGGGAAGAAATTGAAGGGGGAAGTTATTATTGACAAATTTATAATGGTCATATACATTGGAATGGCACTCATCAATTGACTTTATGTTATTCAATCTATCCATTTTGTCAATTTAGATTGGGTGCCATTATTCCATATGATGCTCACCCACAATGCTACGTACGCCCTAAGAAAGATAATTAGCTTCTACCTTAGAGAGAAAATATCAATAAATAAAATCATCCCATGACTTCAAGTAGTTTTTATATGATGCCCTATTTACATGATATATTCATGAGAATCTATTATATAGGCCTTAGAGAATTTTGGACTCTAGACATAGACTATGAGAAGAATATAATCTGTGACCATTATCAATTTATTCATATAAACACCTATAAAAATCATATGGTTATGATATTTGAAGATGTTTATCCATAAGTTTGGCAAGACATTCATGGATCTCACATGCCCAAGATTGAGACACATTTTACAATTAACTTGGTAGGAAAAGTGGATTATTTCCTCTACCCAAATTTCATAGTAATCATGATTTGGGGGAAGAAAGTCAATCCTTTATGTCTTCCAAACTTTGTACCAGAAAATATAGATGAAAATGAATTGCCTTTCAGCTATGGTGGACTATTGAAGAGGACCTAACAAAGTAGAATAAAGCCTTGTATTTTGGTCACTTTGTAATAATTGGTAGAATGGTTTATACCTTAGGGAAACATTTTATAGTGGTGAGTAGAAAGTGTAAGAGTTATCCTTTTCCTATGCTTCCACACACATATTGGGATCCACTTGGGATGATTCAAAAACACATACATCGATTTAAGATCCCTTACATCCATGTTCCCTATCTATATGATTATTTGTTTCTTGATACAAAGTCTAATGAGGATGGTTTGGATAGATATAAGGTTGATAGACTAAAGTAAATTCATTTTTGAATTATCCAAGATTACCTGATAGTCACTACTAGAGAATTAGATAGCAATAAGGCTCTATATAAGGAATGGGAGCATTCTAACTTTTGGAGAGGATAGTTTGAGGAGCAGTCAAAAGACTAAGTAGCTTCCTCTTGCCAAATAATCCCTTTGAAATTGAAGCTAAAAAATGTGAAGAGAGAGCTCAAGGGTTTTGAACTAAAAATGAGTATGCGAGCACAAGGAAGGGATCTCATTAGTTTAGATTATGATGAAGAAGAGTAAACATAAGAACAACTAGTTATGAGTACCATTCAAGTATCTAATGCTATTCACATGTATATATATTTATTCATATATTAGGATAGTAACATTAGTATCAGTAACATCAAAATAACAAGGCCCCTTCACAAAACTAAATACCCCATTGGTTTATACAAAGAATCTAAGGACTCTTACTGGGAATCTTACACTACAAACATCACAAAGATTTATTACAACATTGCAATAGGAAGAGAGGGTGATAATCAAGGACATTGAGGATGATTCTAATGAGTAATCATAGTTATAAGTAGGTAAGGCCATGATCCTCTAGATATTCCCCATAACACTAACTTCTCTAAAGACTCAACCTTTTTTAATTTTTCCTTTATCTTTTGTACCCATTTTTGGCCATGTTTCAATTTCTTCTATGTTGGGATCACCCATGGTAGAAGTAATTAATTACACCTTTATTAATACCACTATAATTGATCTAATCCCAACTTTCATTACCACCTCTATCCCACTCACCATGACAATCCCCTATATCCCTAATAACACTTCTATTATTAGAGACTTAAAGAAAAATAAGGTGTCTAGGAAGGTGTAGACTACATTAGCTAACTCATAACTCCATGTCCAATCCACATATATTTATGTTCCCATCCCTTTCACCACCTTATCCCAAGATACCACCTTGATAATTTCCATTAAGAGAAGGAATACCAATCTATAATTACTAACAATCCATCCACTCCCTCAATTTAGAGGAGTGGATTGGTCCAAAATCATCTATCCTTCCCTACCTAGCATCCCTGTTAAGGCCCAAAAGAAATAACTATATCAAGAGGAGATAGAGGTAGAGGTTGTGGTTAAAAATTTTGATGCATGAAAATTATACATCCCTCCATGGGAAATATATTTAAGAAGCAAGACATCTCAAATGCCTAGTTTCAAGATTACTGAGCTTCTCGATATTTCCATTCTATTCAATCTACCATCTGATAGTATGTTAAGGATGAGATATACTAAGAGGGAGGGTGAATAAATACATAATATATCTTATAAATATTTTACTTAATCAAACTCCACTTAACCAAATATTTAGGATATGCAATAAAATTAAAACAATAACATGCATCCCGAGAGAGAGAGAGAGAGAGAGAGAGAGAGAGAGAGAGAGAGAGAGAGAGAGAGAGAGAGAGAGAGAGAGAGAGAGAGAGAGAGAGAGAGAGTAGATTTTTACATGGAAACCCAATGTGTAAAAATCACAAAAAATAATCTTGAGTATAAGAATGAGCACCAACTCAAAATAAAAAAAATTTAAGCACCAACTTGTAGGAGCACCAACCCCATTTTTAGGCACCAATAAAAAAAATATTTGTGAGCAATAACCCATAGAGCACTAACCCTTTTCAAAGATTTGTGAGCACCAACCCCTCTTGCGTATGGAAAAAAACTATCTTTCAATGTTGCTTTCTCAATAAATGATAGAAATTTACAAACATATTTTTCTATTCTCTCCTCTTTTATTATATAAAACAATCACAAACCATGCAATCTATTGCATATCAAAAATGGTTTCTGAAGCCTATATTTACAGCTTTCCAAATAATCTTTGGCATTAACCCTTTGTGACCCTTCACTTCTCATAAAATATGGTGCCAAAATTACATGACTCTTTGACTCCTTGTATTTTAAAAGTCACAAGGTGACCCTTCATAGGAAAATTTATCCTTTCCCCTTTTTATCTTTATCTTGGTGACTTTTTATATTTGTCAAAGTGTCCCTTCATGAGAAATATTACCATTCCTCTTTTTTATTCACTTGGTTACTCTTGGAATTCTTCAAGATGACTCTTCATGGGGAAATACATCTTGTTTCTCTTTTTTCTCTACTCCATGACTCTTTGAATTTTCCATGGGCCCTCTTTTGAATTTTATGAAACCAATAATATATTTGTTAATATTAAATAAATATCAACACATGTTACACAAAATATGAACATTAAAAAAACCTTTAGACAATAATGCTATGGGGCCTTTATCACCAAAGCTAGACCTTTGATATCAATGACAATATTTCAAACAATATCCCCCTTTATCATTGATGGCAACCTCAAACTAAAACTACCACATATTGAAACCTATATTGCACATGCCATCCTACACATATAATAACTCCCCCTTACTATATCATCTTGTACCTATTCTTTTTTACATGTTTCTACACCTATTATTGTACCTATTTCTATTCTTCTCCCCCTTTGACATCAATGGCAAAGGCCCTATCCTAGAGGTAACACTTAGTTGCCCCTCAAATGATGTTGATCCTCAATGGAAGGAAGTAAAATAAATTACTCCCAAATGTTTCCCATAGATACTCGAATGTGTCTTTTGGTGGTGCCTTTGTAAAAATATCTATAATCTATTCTATAGTACTAATATATTATATTTTAACCTATTGATCTACCACCTACTCTCTCAAAAAATGATATCTGATAGGAATATGTTTTGTTTTTGAATGCATCACTAGATTCTTAGAAATATTAATAGCACTTTTGTTGTCATAAAAAATAGAAATAGGCTCATCATATTTTACCTTGATGTCTTCTAAATTTTTCTTCATCCAAAGCACTTGATTACAACACAACACTGCTACAATATATTCTACTTCAACTATAGAAAGTGATACTATGTTCTACTTCTTGCTTAGCCAAGATACTAAGCTACTATTGAGAAAAAAAATCCTCCACTTGTACTCTTTCTATCGTCCAAACTACCCACCCAATCTAATTCTGTATAAACAACCAAAATGAAATCTCTACCTATGGGATACCATAGTATACAATCTAATGTCCCCTTCACATATCTAAATATTCTCTTCACTAACTGAGCATGACTCTCATTCAAACCTACCCATTATCTTACAACCATGCCTACTACATGCATGATGTCTAGCCTTGATGCTATCAAATATAAAAGACTACCAATCATAGATCTATACAAATATTGATCTACAATAAGTGAATGTTCATCCTTACTCACCTTGTTCCTTATACTCATTGGTGTACCAACTAGTACACAATCCTAAAAACCAAATTTTTTCAACATTTCCTTAGCATGCTTACTTTGAGCTATGAAAATTCCTTTCTCTGACTAAAATATTTGAAACCTTATGAAAAAGGACAATTCTCCAAGCATAGACATCTTAGATTCTTTTTGCATATTATAAAAAACATATTTTGTCATTATTTCAATGTTACCTCTAAATATTATGTCATCAACATATACCACAAAAATCAATTAATGTGAACCTTCTATTTTGATGTATAGATTACTATTATCAAAACCTCTTTTGAAACCTAGATATCTTAGGTACTTATCAAGTCTTGTATACCAAGTTCTAGGAGCTTGCTTCAATCCATATAGTGTCTTCTTCAATCTACATACATGGCTTCTATCATTTGAGATAATAAATCCCTCAGGATACTCAATGTAGACCTCCTCATCTAGATTCCCATTCAGGAAGGTAGACTTGACATCCATATGAAACACTTCAAAAATTTTAAACACTACATATGCAAAAAAAATTATAACAGCCTCTAACCTTGCCACTAGTGCAAAGGTTTCTTAAAAACCTATACTCTCAATCTAAGCATACCCATTACATACTAACCTCACTTTATTCCTAATAACTTCACCATCTTCATTCAACTTATTTTTATAAACCTATTTTATTCCTATCACATTTTGATCTTTTGGTCTAGGCACTAATTCCTAAGTATCATTCTTTTCTATCCAATCTAATTATTTATCCCTTACCTTAACCCAATGCTCATCATGTCTAGCTTTTGAAAAATTTCTAGGCTAAATTTTGGATAACAAAGATATATTTACTTGTTCAAATTTATGTACCATCATCCTTGTATTGCAAACTCCTTCATTTTTGTTCCTGATGATGTCACTCTTGTTATTATTTATATGAACATATTTAGATGGGGTCTTGGTGTCTTTTTTCACCTTCTCATCCTCATCTGATTCTTCAAAATCTTCTTCTTCAATGATTTTAGGAGTATCTATTGGATTACTGGCTCTTTGTGCTACATCCTCATCTATCCTAAAACTTGCACTTTCAACAATATTCTTGATTCTTTTTTTATAAAATTTATAAGATTTAATTTTTATAGAATGTCTATGAAATATACCTTCATCTATTCTATATTCAAACTTGCCCAATTTTTCATTTGTTTTCTTTATGCAGCATCTACTACCAAAAACTCTAAAGTAATCAATTGTAAATGATTTGTCTTTCTATAGCTCATAGGGAATATTTTCAATATTGACTCTCAAAAACACTCTATTCTAAATATTTACTACTATAACTACTACCTCTCTCTAATATTTATCTAGTATCTTAGATTAATTTAGCATTATCCTTGCCATCTCCTGAATTGTTCTATTTTTCTTCTCAACTACTCCATTTTACTATGGAGTTTTGGCTGCTGAATAATGTCTCTTTATCCCATGGTTTTCACAATACTCAATAAACTCATCTAACATGAATTCTGCTCCTTAATCTGACCTTAGACACTTAATCATAAAATGATTTTCATTCTCAACAAAATCCTTGAATGCTTTGAAGTGGCTAAAAGCTTCTAATTTTTTCTTCAAAAACATTACCCAAATCATACAAGAAAAATAATCAATGATCAACATGAAATATTTATCACCTTGAGTACTTTTACTTCTCATAGGTGTACACAAATTAGTGTAAACAAGCTCTAACATCTATGTGGTTGAGCATTCTTTTGTCTTGAATCATCTTCTGACCTGCTTCCCATGCTAACATGGTTCAGAAAGTGTGTTAGAGGGATTTGTAATCTTTGGAAGATTTATAAATGATTAATTGTTAATGATTTTGATAATATTATCAAAATTTATGTCTCATTCTCTTGTGCCATAGCCAACTTTCCTCAATCTAACTTAAACAACATCTTTGACCTTTGATATTTGATAACATATATAAATTATTGCTTGTTCTCTAAGCATCTATAATCAACACATATATATATTTTCTCCTAATGTTATGACCTTTTTCATAAAAATTTAGTGTGTTTCCCTAATCAAACATTTTCCTTACACTCAAAATATTATTCTTAAGACCTCCTACATACAGAACATTTTTCATTTTAGTTCTACCATTATCTAAACTTAGTGTACCTTTTCTAGAAATTTTGGTAGTAGTATTGTCTTAAAATTTCACCATGCCACCATTGATCTTCTTTAGGGTTATAAACTTTATATTGTCTCCTATCATGTACATTAAACATCCACTATCAATGAACCATGGCTTTTCTTCATTTCTTGCATGTAGAACTATTTGAACCAACATAGACTTGTTAGATTTATTTCTTCTGCCATGACCCTATCGAAACATTTTTCTTGATGAATGGGGCCTTAAAAATCTAGTCCTTCTTGACTGAATCAAACATGATTATATATTACCAGGCTATGAGTCCAAATTTATTAAAATTGTATGATATTATGGCCTCTTAATTAAAGCCTAATAGAGGAGCAAAATAGTTGTGGCTTCTACTTGAATCTGCATGAGTTTCCTTCTCCTTATTTCTAAAATTGTTATCCCTTTTCTAAAATTCTATTTTATTAATACCATATCCATTACAATAAAAATATTAACCATAAAATAGAACCTATTTGTGTATCTCTTACCTAATTGCATTTTATATCTCTATTCCTTACAGCCTTCTTTTTTTGAGATGTTTGTTGTATTCTTAACGTATTTCCTTTGTGTTTCCTATTTTACATAACTATTTTTATTCTCAAATCCCATACCTATCTTATCTAATATTTATTTTTATATTTATAATATATTATTCCACACATTATTTCTATTGTCAAATTTTGAATCATTGGCTGCTTTATCATTGACTACTTTATTTATATTCTTAAGATTTGCTTTTAAAGAGGCAATTTCACCAATACACCTTTCACATTATTCACATGTTTTTTACAACTAAGCTATTACATATTCTTAAATATTATTGGCTACTTCAATAGGTGCTTGTAGATCTCCAATTATTTCCTTTGACTTCTGTTCATTTTTGTCAATCTGGAGATTCAGTCTTCGATTCTTTTTCTAAAGAGCTTGTAATTATTTTAAGGAACAAATGAGTTCTCCTTCTAGATTCATTTTAGATTCATCTTGTTCTTATTATTAATCATCTATAATTTTTCATATGGAGGAATCTTCATGTATGGTCATGAATCGAATCTCTTCTTCATTTGAATCACTAACTTCAATATCTTTCAATGAGCTAGGATCTTTATAGTATAAACTCTTCTTCTCAAATCCCATCTTTAATTTTCCCTTGGCATTATTTTATATGTATATATTCCTTCTTCATTGTCACCATTAATCTTATCTAGGCACTTAGCTACTAAATTTCCTCTCTTTCCATAATTAAAACATTTAAAAGGTAATTTTTCATGATATTTATCTATGCCCTTTTTTGGATTACAGATGAATAGAGCTCAATTTTCATCTTCATCATTACTAAAGCTATCACTTGATTCTTGAATCTTAGCCTTGTCTTTCTTTGATGTCTTTAAACTAGCTTCTTTCTTTGAGGGTTTCTCTTATTTGCATCGCATCTCATATGCCATAAGAATATGATGTAGTTCATCCATATTTAGCTTGGATAGATCCTTCATCTCCTTAATTATCAAAACCTTTGCATCATATCTCAGTTGTAGAGATATCAAAACCTTTTTCACCACCATTTATTCTTCTAACTTTTCTCTATGTCCTTGAATATGATTAACTATTTGATCATCTTGTAAATGATAACTTGTTATATTTTCTTCTTCTTCTATTTTCAAACTCTCAAACTATCTTCTAAAATTATGGATCTTAGCTTGTTTAACTTTTCCATAACCTTTGTAAATATTTTAAAGCTATACCCAAGTCTCATGAGTAGATTTGCATTACATAACTTTAACAAATTTTGATTCACATAAATGACATAAAATAGAATTTAAAGCTTTAACATTATTTTCACTTGCCTTCTTTTCTAATATAGTAGTCATAAGTGTTTATGGCTCTTCATATTCCTCCAAAATTGCTTGCCAAATGTTGAATCTAAGAGACATCAAATAAGACATCATCTTTATGCTCTAAAAACCATAATTTGTCACAATAAACAAATGCTCCTTATTTCTAGAAAAGCCTTCATGTGATCTAGCTATCATCCTTTCTCTGATCTGCCTTCAAGGTGTAAGACTCTTTCCAAAGGAAATAGATATAATACGAATTTTCAAGTACAAGATATAATTAGAGGGGGGGATGAATCAATATATCATATATCTTATAAATCTTTTACTTAATAAAATTATAGTTAACCATACATTCAATATATGCAATAAAATTAAAATAATAACATGACCCACATGAGAGAGAGAGAGAGAGAGAGAGAGAGAGAGAGAGAGAGAGAGAGACCAAATTTTTACATTGAAACCCAATGTGGAAAAAACCATGGAGAACAATCTCAAATATAAGAATGAACACCAACTCAAATTACAAAGTTTGAAAGCACCAACTTATAGGAGCACAAACCCCTTTACTGAGCACTAACACAAAAACTATTTGTGAGCACCAACACCGTTACAAAGATTTATGAGAACCAACCTATATGAGCACCAAGCCCTCTTGTGTATAAAACACAACTATCTCTCAATTTTTCTTTCTCAACAAATCATATAACTCTATAATATATATTTCTATTCTCTCCTCTTTTATTATATAAAATAATTACAAATCATGCACTCTCTTGCATTTATAAGTGGCTTCTGAAGCCTTTATTTATAGATTTTCAAATGACCTTTGGCATTCACCCTTTATGAACCTTCACTCCTCATGGAAAATGGTGCAAAAATTACATGACGCTTTGACTCCTTGCATTTGAAAATTCAAAAGGTGACCCTTCATAAGCAAATGCATCCTTTCAATTTTTTGTCTTTATATTGGTGACTTTTCATATTCCTCAAAGTGTTCTTTCATGAAAAATTCCACCCTTCCTTTTTTGTCTTCACTTGGTGACTCTTGAAATTACTCATGATGACTCTTCATGGGAAAATGCATCCCATTTCTCTTTTGTCTTTACCCAATGACTCTTTGACTTCTCCATGTCCCCTCTTTTAACTTTTATATAATCAAAAATATATTCACTTATATTAAATAAATTTCAACACATGTTATCAAAAATATGAACATTAAAAACCCCTTTAGATAATAAATGCTATGGGGCCTTTATCACCAGTGCTAGACCTTTGACATCAATGATAATATTTCTAACACAATATACAAAGGATGAGAGAAAGGAAGGTGGAGGATGATAAAGGTACTAAAATCATCCTAACAAAGGAATTAAGTGTTTTCCCTCACTAAGAGATAGAATAGACAACTAAGAGAGTTCCCTCCAATGAAAATCTATAAGAACTCACCCAGGATCATAAGGATGCAATTGTTTATATCCATGAGTGCACAAAGATGGCACTTCAAGAGCTAGTGGCCCTTGTTGAGACATTGGAGGAAGAAGAAAAAATAGTAGACATTCTTACAGGTATAGAAATAGAAGTCCAAGAGGCAGCCTCTAGATGCTCTAATTCATTGGAAGTAATGGATTTTATGAAGGCAAAATTGGCCCCCCTTTTGAATAACGCATATCAAATATACAATACTTTAATAGAGGATAGTGATAAATTGAAAATTATTATGGCATATATAGGCAATTAGTTATATAATTAGTTGGATTTAATAATGACACTAGAGGCATCTAATCCTTGAATTTGGTAATCATAATGTAGGAGGAGGCCAAGGAATGGTTTTAGTTAGTTATGGCTTTGATCCCTAAGTAGAAAGGTCATGAGTTACAACTTCTCTAGATCTTGTATGCTATCAAAGCTAAAATACTCCATAGGAAAATAGATCAAAAAGATAAATTTTGATCAATTTGTAAAAGAAGTGGTGGATAACTTCAAATTAAGTCTCCAAGACATAACATTGGAGAAGATAGTGGAAGATTTATGCAGTGCAAGGAAAAAAGTCAATAAATTTGAGATATTCAAGAATAGATTTTAGTTGACTAAGGGAGAACATGCAAGACTCCTCTCCCATGCCAGTAGGATTCATCAACCACTACTTTTGGATTTGAATATTATTCAATAGTAGTATGTCATAACACATAAAGTATATCAAGGTAATGAGGATAAAAATAAATAAGTTGGTGAATATTTAGCATTTACAACTTCTACTACTTCTACCTCAACTACCACACCAACCAAAGTACATGCAGTGTTTCATATGATGTATATTTGAGGCTAATATTTTGTGCATGTATAATTTTGTAATGTTGGATATATTTATATTTTGAGCCTTTTTATTATAAAATTAACTTTATATTTTATACACATGCATAGATTTCATAGTTTTAAAAATTCAATTTATTTAATTGATAACTAAATGTTTTCTCTTACACAAGTTTAGACCACAGTTAGAACTACATGTTCTAACTACTTCATGTAACCACATTTCATGAACTTAGAGGAAGAGGTGACCTCTTATCACAAGTCTATACATACAATTGTAACCCAACTTAGATTTTTGTTAGATATTTTTTAATATAAGAGCAACATCAATTTTAATCATCAGTAAAGTGTTTTGAGTATTTGTTTCCAATTTCTATGTAATTAGTTATTATTTCTATGGTTGTGTGTTTAATTAATCTTTAGTGTGTAGTAACTTCTAATAGATTCTTGATTATTTTGATTGATATGTTAATTTTTAGATGTGACACGTCTATCAAAATATTGGTAAACATGTCAATTAAGATAGTTGAGTTCATGTTGATTCATATTTATAGAAGTCTACTACTGCCTTCATTGGTGTAGTTTTCTATGTGTATGATAGGTTTTCAAACATTTTTATTGGGCCCTATTATTAGACATTGGTCTATAGTTTTTTTGTTTAGATATTTTCTATGATGTATTTTGGTCTTCAGAATTATTATTTGGGACTTTGGTCTCCAAAATTTTTGGTTCTAAGTTTTTGCATCAAAAAAATTGTGTGAACAAATGTTGTGAATGACTTGTGCAGAAAAAGTGGATTTCCCCCTAAAGGTATCTCCTAAGAGATACATTTAAAATAGGAACAAGAGTGTATTTCTCCTTCATGAAAGGAGTATAATTTTCCTTTACATGGAAGGCACTATTAGATGCCTTAGATGAAGTAGTCTAGGATATGAAGGGGCACATCCAATAATAAATAAGAACCCAAATTTACTTTAAATTTTCACCCCTGTAAGAAGATATAATAAGCACATCTACAAATGTAGAGAAAATAAAATGAAGTAAACTAGAAAATGTTCAACTAATCTTTTTTAGGCAAAAATTTAAATTTGACAAGAGACTTTATTTAGATTTTATGTAGAACCAAATATAAATATACCATAGACTTATTTCAAATTTTATGCTTAGTCATGTTTATTAACATGACCAAAACATAGACTAAACATGACCAAAACTTAGTATAAATATCAATGCTTGGTCCCTTTTATGTTTGAGACCCCATTTATCCTTTTTTTTATTCATGTGGTCTAATATTAATCTAAACACAAAGTCCTTTTGTTATGTTTCCATCTATTGGGTTAAATATTTTAGACTTATCTTTTTCAGGATTTTCTTTCGGAATTACTTCAAGACTTATGCAATTTGGGAATTCTTTTAGACATTTTATTTGCAACATTTTTCTCATGAAAAACATCCCAATACATTTTCCCCACAACAATTTTGTCGAAAGTACTTTTTGGGATTTTTGAATGTACCCTTCAATATTTTTGGAAGTACTCTTCAACCTTTTTGAAAGTACCCTTCATGTTTTTTGAATGTAATTTAAGGTATTTTTTGGAAAGACCCTCCATCCTTTTGTCCTCAGTACTTTTCCCTTTCAAAATGACCCTTTAGACTTTTTTATTCAAATATTTTGTCTAATGCAAAAATACCAAAACAATTCCCTACAACTATCTTGCAAATGAAAATTTTCCAAAATAACGACCCCAAAGGGCACATACCATTCAATATTTGTACAACTTACCATTATAAAGTTTTGGCAAGGATAATTTCCCTAAAAAAATTATTTTTGACATTTTTGAAATGGCCCTTTGCCCTCTAAGGTTACCCTTTAGATTTTTGTAATGGCCCTTTGCCCTCTAGACATACAATTTAGCACTTTTATCTTGGTCCCTTTCCTTGATGAAAAGTTCCCTTCAACCTTTTTTGCATAGACCCTTCAAGATTTTTGACATCACTACTTTGGCCTATAAAATAATTTGCCTAATACAATTTCCCCAAGACATTGATTTCATCAAACAAAAATTATGCTGAAATCATTTTATCATGTTTAAAAATTTAATTTATGTAACTTTGTTTAAGCTTTTATATGTTCTGGAGCCCTGACTATAATATTTCCTATTGTCTATAGGAATAAATCTTACTCGATGCTAAGTGGAATTTTCTAATTTGGAGATCATCCATGGCTAGTTTAGTTGTACATTGTTCCATACTCTCATTTGGATTAATGGACATGTTTTCATATGATAATGGTTTTACCCCTTACAATGTTGCTATGAATTGTTTCTTGTGTTTCTATTTTGTAGTTTCAATTAAATTTTATTTAGAAATGAACATGCTTGGGTTATTTCAATGGTGATTCATAGGAGATAACTTAAAGGGCCTTGAAATACCTTCCATGATAATTTAAAATTTCCTTTCAATGTATTTGATATAACCATGACACATTTTTATTTGGCAAGAACCCTAATGCACATGATTGGAATTTTCTTTTGAGGTGTCTCTTAGGAGATACATTGAACATGCACACAATTGGAATTTTATTTCAAGGTATCTCCTAGGATATAACTTGAAGGACCTTGGAATAGATTCCATGTTTCCTGAAAATTACTTGATTTAACCATGAAAATATATTTATTTGGCAAGAACCCTAATGCACATTATTGGAATTTTCTTTAGAGATATCTCTTAGGAGATACCTTGAACATGCACACAATTTATAATTTTATTTAAAGGTATCTCCATCAAAGGGCCTTATAATACCTTCCATGTTAACTAAAAACATCCTTTAAAAGTATTTTATATAACCATTTCATCTTTTTATTTGGTAAGAACCCTAATGTACATGATTGGAATTTTCTTTCAAGGTATCTCCTATGAGATACCTTACCTACATAAGAATAGAATTTTCATTCAATGTATATCCTAGGAGATATCTATAAGGGCCTTATAATAACTTACATGTTGATTCCAAAGGTCATTTCAAATGACCTGATATAACCATGACAATATTTTATTTGGAAAGAACCTTAATGCACACTATTACAATTTTCTCTTGAGATATCTTCTAGGAGATACCTTGAATATGCACATGATTGTAATTTTATTTTAAGGTACTTCATAGGATATACATAGAAGGTTTATTTAATAACTTTCTTGTTTAATTCAAATTTCCTTGCAAAGGATTTTATATAACCATGACAATTATTGATTTGGGAAGAATCTTGATGCACACTATTAGAATTTGCTTTCGAGATATCTCCTAGGAGATACCTTCAACATGCACACAATTAGAATTTTATTTCAATATATCTCCTAGGTTTTATATATAAGGTAATTTTGATAGCCTCCATGTTGAATTAAAAGGACATTTTAAATGATTTGATATAATCATGACAACCTTTGATTTAACAAGAACCCTAATGCACACTATTAATATTTTATTTCAAAATATCTCCTAAGAGATACCTTGAGCATGCACATGATTGGAATTTTATTTAAATTTATCTAATAGGAGATAATTAAAAGGTAAATTTAACACCTTTTATGTTTATATCAAATGTCCTTACAAATTATTTGATATAACCATGAGAAATTTTTATTTGGTAACAACCCTGATGCACACTATTGGAATTTTCTTTCAAGATATCTCCTACGAAATACCTTGAACATGTACATGATTGTAATTTTATTTCAAGGTATATCCTAAGAGATACCTTGAATTTCCTTGGAATACCTTCTATGTTTATTTAAAATATCCATTCAAGGGATTTGATATAACCATGACACCTTTTTATTTGACAATAACCCTAATGCACACCATTGAATTTTTTTTTTTGAGATATCTCCTAAGAGATACCTTGATCATGCACATGATTGGAATTTTATTTCAAGGTATCTCCTAAGAGATACCTTTAAGGGCCTTGTTTTATGTTCCATGTTGATTTCAAAGGTCCCTGCAAAGGATTTGATATAACCATGATAACTTTTTATTTGGCAAGGATCCTCATGCACACTATTGGAATTTTCTTTCCAAATATCTCCTAAGAGATACCATGGACATGCACATGATTAGAATTTTATTTAAAGGTATCTCCTATGAGATACCTAAAAAAAAATTCCAATCATGTGCATCAGGGTTATTTTCAAATAAAAAAATGTCATGGTTATATCAAATCCCTTGAAAGGTTAATAGAACTTAAATTTGACAATATTATAGCCATCATTTGACATCCACGAGGCCATAATTAACATGTGTGATGCGGTCAAATTTTATTATTGTATGAAATTTTATTAGAGCTTAATTTTTACATTCTTGTTAATGTCATTTGACATCTATGAGGTTGTTATTGACATCCACAAGACCATCATAATTTAGCTCAATAGTCAATTACACCCAAGATAAAAACATGCTTAAGTCTTGATTTTCAATGGCAAAATTGGTCTCCCATAGACTAATCTAATTTATTTAGATCTATTTTTAAGATAAGGATACTTGTAACTAGGTTTAGATTTATATAGACTAAGCTTGAATATCATCCATCATATAGTCATGTTTTTAAATGTTAACCCAAACCTTAGTCTATATTCACCCCATGGTCTTTGGAGCTTGATAGGTTTAGTTGACAAAGAGGTCCCCTTTTATACTATTTTCTATTACTTAGCATAAATAATTTATCATATTGTTTATATCATGTTTATTAACATAAAATAAACATTGAACTAATGTCTTTAGCCTATGTTCCCTTTTAGTATCCCAATGCTAATTATAATTGGTGCACCTTCAAAAGATCGATAGCTCACAGTAAATCAAAGGAAGCTGATCAGATAGATCATAATCAAAATGAGTTGTTCAATGTGTTATTTCCCAAATTATCACTAAGTAATTGGGTCCTTACCCCCTTTATCAAGTGAAAATCCATAAGTTAAATACTGCTGAATTTTAATGTCTAAAAGCTTTAGCCCTTGTTCGTACCAAATTCTATGTCGTTAGCTTAGGTTGTATCTCCACATGTTTCTCCAAGAGGCTAAGATAGTATGAAAAATTTATTAAAACATCTATCTTAATTTTTTATTAGTAAAGGATATCTATTAATTTACCATAGGATTCTTTAAAAGATAGGGGATACTTGCACTATTCCTAAAAGATATTTTCATAGTGAGAAATTTCTCTAAGTATGAAGGTATGTGTTTTCTTCTATGTGTATATTATATTTCTACCTTCAGACCAAGGGGAAGACATTCCATGGCCCTAAAGGAGGTTTCCCTATTTCACATTCAATGTGTTTTAATGATTAAAGTTATGAATCATTTTGGGAATTGGGAGGATCTTGCACTCCTTCCCATTTAAATAAGTATATTGGAAAGGTGAAAGGTTAGTGAGAGTCTAAGACAACATATACCTAAAACATGTGGTAGCTTCTTAGGGGGTTTTGTATGTTTTTGGCCCACTTACCTTTTGATGGGAAAAGTTTAAAAGGTTCTTGAAGTGTGAGCACCTGAACATGCATAATAAGATCAAGAACACATGGTAAGCTCTTAGGGGTTTTGAGTATTGGGCCTTTTTTGAAGATTTCCTCACCTGGAAAGTTGGTAAGGTTCAAAATGTCCCTAAAGGCCTGAATTCTTAATGTAATGTAATTTGGTGTTTTTAAATTCTATTGGAGGCTTGTGATGTTTTTCACCATTGCACTAAAGTAAAATGATAAGTAAGAGGGTGCAAAAGTCTCTGAGGACCTGAAAAGCACTACAATGGGAGTCTTGTTTATAAATATAAATGTTTAAAAAGGACAATTTGGTATAAATTTAATATCTATACATCTCCCTTCATTTTTTATTTTCAAAACAAAAAGGGAAACTTAAGTGATTAATGTGATAGCTAGAAATTAACTATTATGATTTAGAGCATTAATGGTAATACTAATCTTGAAATGCAAAGGATTATAATTAGGAATTTGGATTAATTTTGTGTTCAATTTTTGATTTATATATAATGCTTATGCCATCACATTATATTTGTACCATAGCTAAGTGTAGATTAGAAATAGTGTTTATGATGAATTTTTCACAGATTTTATAGCTCCCATTACATGTAGCACTCAGAATTACTAGTGTCTTATATTCTCTCATATTATGTTTATTAAAGGAGTTATAAGGTTTTTTATGGGTGATTAGGGTGAATAATTAATTCCAATTTAAATTATTTCACTATTAGGGTTAGGAGAAATGGCAACATCTTCAACATCAGTAAAGTGAAACATTTTCTCTATTCTTGATGGGATCCAAGACAAATGTTCAAGGGTTGGATTTCATGGATATATTAAATGTTTTATAGTGGTTTAACCCTTTCCTAATTGTGTCTAACCTTGACATGAGCTACATGGTCCCTTTAGTAGCATTCCCTTTGGTTTCCCTGTATCCTAAGCTAGTTATTGTTTGTGCCAAAGTTTATCCCCTAGATACTAGGACTATCTTGGATGGAATTCAATTAGTTATAAATTTTTTCACCATATAGGTCCTGATCACCATGATTATAATTCCTCCCCAACTTGAAAGTTTCACACTTACTTTGGAGGAGTACCAAAAATATGCAAAGGAAAAAGACAAGGTGGTATGAGATATTGTGAGTCATTATTGGCTCGCTAAGAAGAGGTAGAATGTCTCCCAAATGTCAAAAAACCTAAAGCTAAAAAACTTTAATGAGTTACCCCATTATATGATCACCATGACTTCCAAAATATAGGGCATGCCCACTATAGATAAATTTTTACCATGGATGTTTTTAATCCTAATCTAAGTGTTGGAGGGAAAAAAGAAATTGGATTAGGCAACTATCTAGTTTGACAATTTGCATAATCAAATGATGCATCTTTATAGTGTTATTTTTTTTAAAGAAGCATTCATAGGTACTTTTTATATGTCCTTTTATATAAAATATATCATGGTGGAAAATAGGACCTTCCAAGGGCTCACCAAGAACCTTTGAAGATTGAGAATATATGAAGTATAGCCTAAAGTCACTTTAGAAGGGTTTAAGAATAATTTTTGTAGAGTTTATAACCACTTATTTAACACTATGATAAGTGTCTTCTTCTTATTATTAAGCCTTAATATAATGATTAAGATATCCAACAATGTAATTGATAAATATGGTGCCTTGTACATTTAATTTAGGATTTTACATATATCAGGGTTAGTAGTTACTTGGGGTCTCTGTATAAGTTTCCGAGGTACATGGATGACAAAGTCACAATAATGTAATTGAGTATAAAAATGATGAATCTACATGAGATGATTACTACCAAGAAGATCAATAACCATTTCAAGTTTGTAGCAGAGATAGGATACTACTCGTGTCCTTCTCTTGCCAGAGTGAAATGATTGAAACAAGAAATGGGCCATTATAATATTGATAAGATGTTGCACAAGACAAATTATGATATTATGTGGTTAGTAAGTACAACAAAAAATGGTATCCTTTACCAGTCATACTATGAAGATATATAGTCTAATTGCACCACTAAAGAAGATATTAGGAAATTGAACTTCATGAGATTGATGGTGTAGGAGGTTCTTGTCTACAACATTTCCCCCATACCTAAGGATATGGTGATTGACAAGATGACACTAGTTGGTGTGTAAAATGATTCCAATGTTGAGGCTTAGCCAATATCACAAGTATGTTTTAGTATCACCAAATAAATTGACATAAAAACAATAATGAAATCACAATCCAAAGTAGGGCTATCATTTTTAAAGTTAACAATGTTGACAAAAAATTGGGATAAAATTGCCACATGGGAGGTTCAACTGGCTAGTTCTAGCCTTATATCCATTTCAACCTAGGGAGTCCCAGTAATTCTAGTCATTCAAGTAGTTTCACTTCTAATTGATCTAGTTATTACCTCACATGACACACATGAATAACAACTAATAGTTGACCCCTCCCCAAAGACCTACATAAGAAAGAGGGGAGGAGGAGAGGCTTAATAGCCTAGGTAAAAGAGACCCAAGAAAATGTTGAAACTCCTAGATGGGAGTCCCAAGAAGAGGAAGATTATATTCAAATATCTAGCTTCCAAAGAAGCCTTTGTATGTTTTAGTATCATGAAATAAATTGACATAAAAACAATAATGAAATCACAATCCAAAGTAGGGCTATCATTTTTCAAGTTAACAATCTTGGCAAAAAATTGGGATAAAATTTCCACATGGGAGGTTCAACTAGCTAGTTCTAGCCTTATATCCATTTCAACCAAGGGAGTCCCAATAATTCTAGTCATTCCAGTAGTTTCACTTCTGATTGATCTAGTTATTACCTCACATGACACACATGAATAACAACTAATAGTTGACCCCTCCCCAAAGACCTACATAAGAAAGAGGGGAGGAGAAGGAGAGGCATAATAGCCTAGGTAAAAGAGACCCAAGAAAATGTTGAAACTCCTAGATGCGAGTCCCAAGAAGAGGAAGATTACATTCAAATATCCACATTCCCAAGAAGCCTTTGTGAATAAATAAAAAGATCAATCTTTGTACACCCAAAAATTAAAGGACATGTGTGATAATGAGGATTCAGATGAGGGAAGGCATATGGTCAAGGTAGTGGAAAAAAAACATACATTCACTCCCCCTCAAGTGAAAATGGGGGAAAAAAATCTAAGGGAAAGGCCATAGACCTTGGTGAAGGCCTTGATGGTAGGAGTATTTACTAAATAGGATCCATTAGGAGTAAAGGAGGGAGTTAATGAGGATATATTCAAATGATCCCCTATCCTTTGAAGATGTGTTACAAGTTGGAGTTGAGGTGGATATCCAAGCTTGAGCCCCTCATGAGAAAGAGATATTTTATTTAGATATAGAAGCATTTGTTGAAAATTTCATCACTCAACCACCAAGTGAGGATAAATTTGATGGAGTTGAGGGCACTCAAGAAACTAGTGGGAGGAATGGGAAAGTGTCTAACCATGATGACCAAGCCCCCATGGGTAATGCAGAGGTGGAAAAATATAAGGAAGAATAATTAGTTGTTGGGGTATTATTGAGTGTCATTTCCCATTGAACATTCATATTTTAAAAGAAGGCATGAAAGAATTTTGTAAAGCAAATTCAAATCCTAGCTTTATTTATGACCTATAGAGGATGAGATTTTCACAGTAGGTATGGAAAGGACCTACAAAAATGGAAAGTAGATAACACTTTTATGCTAGTATATAATAAAATTACTCTATATTCTAATCCAAAAAAACATATGAAAAAAATATTCTTCATTTGATAAATGGTGGCAATTAAAATTTCTTTTTTTCTTCAGTAATTTTTTTCAAAAAAAGGCTTTAAAATGCCAATATATAAGTCTAAAACCTTAAATAAAGCCAAATTCATATTTAAATGAGAATTATTAGTCTTCTTTGAGTTAAAATAAGACAAATGCTTTTACAAAATTAAATAAAGGCTTTAAAATATTCCAATTCTTCAAAAATTGTATGATCTTCACTTTTGGCATAGAATTGAGAAGTGGTGGGCCCATGTGTTGAGTGTAGAGCCCTTTGGGATTACCACATGACCATAGGAATAAATATTGGGGGATTAAAGAGCTCCAAAGATGTGGTGGGCATATCATGTTCTCCACATATGAGTGGAATATTCCTTGTATTCATAATTTTTATGTATTCCATATTTCATGGAGTTAGTTGTTAGATGCCTTTTCCCATGTTTACTTCCTTATTTTGAGGAAGCTAGTTGTTTTTTGGAAAAGGGAACTCCTTCCTTGTTGAGTGGAGTTTTTTGTGATCACATGATTTTTGGAAACTATTTCCTTAGAAGGTGGAGAGATGGAAATTGTGAATTATTCCTTGGGAGAGCTTTTGGATAGGCTTGATGAGGTGGAGGAGGGTTATCAAATGTTGTATAATAATTATCTTGGATAAGCATTGCATATTTGCTCCTTATTTTATGGGTTTTCTTCATTTTCTTATATATAAAGGTTGTGGTGTCGCTTTTATAGCTTGATGGTTTATTTTTAGGGTGGGGCTTTGAGGATCAATGTCAAGATGTAAATGTTTTGCAAAGTGTAGATGTTCATTACAGGGTGTGGCTTAGCAACTTGTGAGATATAACATTGTCCTCATTATGTGAAAGTGAAATTTTTGTGTAGCACTTTTTATAAGAGATTTTTCTATCTTTTTGAGAGTTCATTGTAATCTTGTTTTAGATTACTAATTTATTTGAGAACTTTCATTGGTGGATGTAACCCACATTGGGTGAACCATGTTAGATCTGTGTTATCCATGCTATTTTTATTCTGCTCTCATTTATGCTCTCATATTAGTGGTGAATTAAGGAATGTTTTTGTGATGCATTTTATTTCATAGCTTTAGATCTATTTTATGGTAATAATATATCTAGATTAATAAGTGTTTTATTCCTAACAACTAGTATCAGAGCCATTAGTTGTGTGTTTTGCCAATCTGGTAAATCATATGAAGGCTATTAGCTTGAGTGGGAGATAGGGAGAAAAGATCAGATTTAGAGTTGAGAATTTTGATGGTAAGCATTTTGTTTTGTGTAAAATGTAGATGGAAGATTACCTATATCAGAAGGAACTTCAACTCCCCTTGCAAGGGAAAGGAGGACAACCTATAAGTATGAGTGATGCAGATTGGTCATTATTTGATAGGAAGGTATTAGGAGCCATACGGATATGCCTTACATATTTTATTTCATTTAACATTGTAGATTAGATAAACACAAAGTATCTTGTGGATAAAATTGTGAAGTTATATGAGAATCCTTCAGCATCTAATTAAATTTTTCTTATGAAAATATTTTTTAACATGAAAATGTCTAAGAATGGTTCAATAACTAATCATCTAAATGATTTTAATATGGTTGCCAATATGGTCACTTCAATTAGAATTAAGTTTTATGATGAATTTATATATTTTCTAATATTATGCTCTTTACCTAATAGTTGGGATAGTTTGGTTATGGTTGTGAGTAATGCAATACCTAACAAGGGAAGCTTGAATTTTGAGGATGTTGTAGGTGTGATCCTTAGCAAGGAGATGCAAAGGAAAAACACTAGTGAATCATCTTCAGGTAATGATTTATTCATTAATACTAGAGGGAAGTAAAAGGATAAGAGCAAAGGCAATCAAGGAATGTCAAAAGGTAGATCTAAGTCTAGATCTAGATCCAAGATTATATACTGGCATTGTGGGAAGAGTGAACACTCAAAAAAGGATTATTTGTCACTTTAGGATAAGAATACCAACAAGAAGGAAATGAATGAGGTAAATGTGACATCAGGTAAATCATGTCAAGATGCCTTAATTCTTTCTATGGATAGTTTTTTTGAGTCGTGGGTATTAGATTGAGGGGCTTCTTTTCATGCCACCCCACATAGGCATTATTTTAGTGATTATGTTTAAGAGAATCTAAGACATCTATATCTTGGTGATGATGATCCATGTGAGATAGCAGGGAAATATTGTGTTCCAGTTAAGATGTAAAATGGGAACACATGGATCTTTAATGATATTAGACATATGCCTATGTTGAGAGGGAATTTAGTTTCAGTGGGGTTATTGGGTAGTGAGGGATGTTCAGTATTGTTTACTATAGATTCTTGTAAAGTTACCAAAGGTGATCTTGTGATCTCAAGAGGTAAAAAATTTGGTACTTTGTATTTGATTAGTAGTGTTGATTCTATTGATTTAGTTGCTACAGATGCAGATGCAACTATGTGGCACTATAAGCTTGAAAATATGAGCCATAAAGGTATGTAGATTTTAAAAGATAAGTTTCTTGGATTGAAAGATCTAGATCTATACTTTTGTGAAAATTATGTGTATGAGAAATAGAAGTGGGTTAATTTATTAAAGGTTGGACCCATAAAGAAAGAACACAAGTTAGATATGGTACACTTAAATGTAAAGGGATCAGCTTAGGTATCCTTTATTGGTGGATCTAATTTTTATGTTACTTTTATTGATGATGTAATTAGGAAAGTTTGGGTTTATTGCATTAAAAAATAAATATGATGTATTCAACTCTTTTAATAAGTGGAAAGCCTTGGTTGAGAATGAAATAGGTCTCAAATTGAAATGTCTTAGATCAGATAATAGAGGTGAGTATTGTAGTAATGTTTTCTTTGATTATTTTTCTAATAATGGAATCTAGATGAAAATAATGGTTCCAAAAACTCCACAATAGAATGGGGTATCTAAAAGGATGAATAGAAAAATAATGGAATGTTCTACGAGGATGATGTTACATTTAGGGTTGCCTTTATAGTTTTGGGTAGAAGCAGTTAGCATGGTAGTATAACTAATTAATAGAGGACCTTATATGCCTTTGGATGGAGGCATTCCAGAATAAGCTTGGTTTGGTAATAATGTTGATTATTATTTTCTTAGAGTCTTTGGATGTGAAGCATTTTCTCTCATCAAGAAAGAGGATAGGACCAAGCTAGAGGCTAAATCAGATAAATGCACATTTGTTGGTTATGGTGAGGATGACTTTGGTTTCTATTTATGAAACATTAAAGATAGGAAAATATTTCAGTCAAGAGATGTAGTATTTAATGAAAAATTCATGCATAAGAATCAGTTATAAGGACAAGATTAGTAACATAAAGAGTACATAGTATTGGATGACATTGTAGATGGAAAAGTATCCAAGGATTCAATTTAGAAACCTTCTACATAAGGACCCCAAACTCCTTATGGTAAGAAGATCTTCTAGGGTAAGAAGAACACTTAAACATTTTTATCCTTCTTTGAATTATTTATTACTCACTGATAATGGAGAACCATAGTATTATGAGGAAGCAACGCAGATAGATCCTATGTTGATGTGGTAACAAGCCATGGATGATGAGCATAGATCTCTCATGGAGAACCAAACATGGGATTTGTTAAGGCTACCCAAGGGAAAGAGTACATTACCAAATAGGTAGATATTCATAATAAAAGAAGAGGATCAAGGCAGAAAAAGGTATAAGGCTACGATGGTGGTCAATAAGTTTACACAAAAATTAGGTATTGATTTTGATGAGATTTTCTCTCTTGTTGTAAAAATGACTTCTACTAGGACTGTTCTTGGTTTAGTTGTAGTTGAGGATTTTCACTTAAAATAGTTAGATGTAAAAACTACTTTTCTTCATGGTGATTTGGAGGAAGAGTTGTATATGAAGTAGCCATAAGGATATGAGGTCAAAGGGAATGATAACTATGTGTGTTTATTAAAGAAGAGCTATATTGCCTTAAATAAGCTCTAAGACAATGGTAAAATAAATTTGATTATTTTATGTTGGAACAAGAATATCAAAGGTGTATTTCTGACCATTGCATGTAGATCAAACATTTTGATGATGGTTCTTTCATTATTTTATGCTTGTATGTGGATGACATGTTAGTTGCAAGAAAGAACATACAACATATTCATATGATCAAGAAACAACTTAGTGACTCCTTTACTATCAAGGATTTGGGTGCTGCAAAGCAAATCCTTGGTATGAGGATTACTCATGACAGGAAGGAGAGGAAATTGGTTTTATCCCAATCAAAGTATGTGAATAAAGTCTTGGAAAGGTTAGTATGTTGGATTTTAAATCTATTGGTACTCCTTTAGAAAGCCACCATAGATTATCAAAGGATCAGTGTCCCAAGATGGAAGATAAAAAGGTTAAGATGTCTAAGGTACCTTATTCTTCGATAGTTGATAGCATGATGTATGTCATGGTTTGTACTAGGCCAGATATTGCCAATGCAATGGGAGTTGTGAATAGGTAGATGAGTGATCCACTTTATGAGCATTAACAAGCAGTGAAATAGATTCTTTGATATTTAAGAGGAACCATTGATTTTATATTATGTTATGGTGGATCAGATACCAATTTACATAGTTGTGTGGACTAAGATATGGTAAGGGATATTGATAGCAGGAGGAGTATGATAGGATATATATTTACTGTTGGAGATACAATGGTTAGTAGAATTTTTAGGATGTAGAGGTTATGGCTTTGTCAACCACAAAGGCATAGTATGTTGTTACCATATGGGCTAACAAGGAGATGATTTAGTTATAGGAGTTATTTCGAGAGTTGGGGAATGAGGAGGAAGTTGGGAGACTACACAATGATAGTTAGAGTGTTATTTATTTGGTAAAGAACTCTAATTTCCACTCAAGGATGAAACACATTCAATTACATTATCACTTCATCAAGACAACTTTGAAGGAGAACTTGGTTAAGCTGGAGAATATTCATACTATCCAATATCCTATAGATATGATGACCAAGGTGGTCACATTAAATAATTTGAGACTATGTTTAGATTTGGTTGGCCTTTGTGGTCATGGAGTAGTCATAGATTATATTCAGGAGAAATGGTCTCCAAGTGGGATATTTTAGAGTGTGGAGCCCTTTACGGATATTACATGACCATAGGAATAAATTTTGGGGGCTTAAAGAGCTTAAAATATGTGGGGGCATAATTTTCATGTTCTCCACATGTGAGTGGAATATTCTTTGTATTCCTAATTTCTATGTATTCCATATTTCATGGAGTTAGTTGTTAGATGCATTTTCCCATGTTTAATTCCTTTTTTTGATAAAGGTATTTTTTTTGGAAAAGGTAAATACTTCCTTGTTGACTAGAATTGGTTATGATCACATTCTTTAGGGAAATTTTTCCCTTGGAAGCTGGAGAGAAGGAAATGGTGAATTCCTCCTCGGGAGAGATTTTGGATAGGCTTGAAGAGGTGGAGGGTTATCACATGTTGGATAATGCTTATCTTGGATAAGCATTGTATATTTGCTCCTTCTTTTGTGGATTTTCTTCATTTCCTTTCATATATACAGGATGTGGTGTGGCCTTTATAGGTTGATGGTTTATTTTTAGGGTGTGGCTTTGAGGATCAGAATCAAAGTGCAAGTGTTTTGGAAAGTACAAGTGTTCATTATAGGTTTTGGTTTAACAACTTGTGACATAAAACATTGTGCAGGTTCAAGTGAAAGTGTAAATTTTATGTAGCACTTTTTGTAAGAGATTTTTTTATCTCTATGAGAGTTCATTGTAATCTTGTTTTAGATTACTAATTTATTTGAGAACTTTCATTAGTGGATGTAGCCCAGATTGGGTGAACCATGTTATATCTATGTTATCTACATTATTTTTATCTTTCTCTCATTTATTCTTTCATATTAATGGTGAATTGAGGAATGCTTTCATGATGCATTTTATTGCATAGCTTTAGATCTGGTTTATGGTAATAATAGATCTAGATTTATAATTGTTTTATTTCTAGCACCATGTTGACTTGCCAGGCCTTGTTTCATGAAAATAATGCCATAAATTATAATATAAATCCATATTGAAAGTGATTTTAAGTTCTTTAAAGTCTTTATCTTGCATGAAAAGCATAGGAGATAAATGAAACTAGTCAAACTAGTCAACCAAAGATATTTGACCCTTAAGTACTAGTTAAATCAACTTGCATGAATTGAAACTTATGGATTGAGTTGAGAAAAATATATACACTTAAAAAATATATATTCCACATGGTAACTCCAAAATTAATTCATTTGATAGATTTTCAATGTCATTATTTACCTTCTTGATTGACCAATTAAGCCTATTAGGCCTAATAACCTATCTTATTGCATTTAGACTCCATTAAACATAAAATAATAAACCATGAAACCTGAAATAGCAAAAAAAAATCTTTAAAAAAAATTATTCATCACAAAAATATTTAATTTTGATGAGAAAACACTCACCATTCAGTCAATAGGGTTGACTAGGCCTATTTTTCTCCATTTTCCTATAGACTGACCATTTTGATTGAGTTGGTTGGGAAAATTTTTAGATTATTATGACAAAAATAAATTATTATGATGAATAAAAAGTTTTAGTATTTTAGATACATTGATTATATTTTGTTCAAGTGTCTTGTACTTTATTTAACATGTATTTTCCACTCAAAACATGATTTTTGTCCTCATCTATACATATTCATATATAAAATATACTTTTTTGTAGTCCTCTATGAGTGTAATTGACATTTTTAAACGTTTTAGGTTGCTTAAAAATGATTTGATGGCAATAAAATCAACTTTTTTAAAAATTGGTTTTTTGAGGGTTTAGGTGGGCTTTGAAGCTGAATATTCAAAATGATGGTTCATGAAGTATATACCTAAAAATACTAACCATAATAACATCCATGAAAATATTTGGTTCTCATTAAAAATATATAATAAGTTACCACATGGAGAAATCTACCTGTAGGGTTTTGACTACATTCTGAGCTGCCTACACTCTTTATGATTGTTCATAAATAAAAATCACTAAAATGGGCTCAAATTTTTATTAATTATAATTATATATGGGTATTAAAAGCATAATAATATCATTAATCCAAAATCCACATGTGGTGAAATATGTGAGCATCTAAATAGGAGGCTAGGAAGGGTGGCTAGAATGGAAAAATGAAAATTTCACCAAAATAAAAATAAATCTCCAAATTCTTCCCAAGGCTTGAAAATATCATCATGGGGTCTATACCATGGTATCAAATCACTCTCAAATCACATTTTTATTGAAAAGTAAAAAAACCCTTTTTGGCCTATATGCCTATTTGCTTGCAAAAGCCTATATTAGCATGGTTTGCTTAAAATTTAGAGTTTAGACACTCTTTAAAGGTCTTTTTATGGTGTTAAAACATCATCCCATTATTTTCAAACTTTTACCTAGACTTAGAAACCTTTGTAGCACTCCAAAATGATGCCTACTCCAATGGTGATCTCCAACAAACATGATAAGGATTTTTACAAAAAAATGACTATATTCACTTTTCCAATGGCCATTAAACTTTTTGAAAAAGGTTCCCAAGTCATAATGAACTTCTGTACAAAATTTAAGGTCCTGAAACCACTTGTAGCTCCCATAATGTTTAATTTTCTCTTAAAATTGATCCCTATGCATAGATTGTTTGTATATTTGAACATGACAATGCACTTTTGAAATAATAATGATTCATTTACAATCCATTTTTGAAATTTTTTATATAATTAGTGCTTTTGGGTCTCAATTCCTTGGTTTGACCAAATTTAAAAGGCTATGACCGGTTTTAGGAATGTTTTGTATGACAGGAGTAGTAATTTGGCCTTGATAGGTCAAATTACTAAATATAACCTCAATAAGAATCCTAATGAGTGTGTGAAGGATTTAAATTATAGATCTAGTAAGGTATTGAGGAGGCTACTATAAGACATTAGAGCTTGTGGTGTTGCTTCTTTGATTAAGTATTGTGATGCATTTGACAAGAAGGCAACCTATTATCTTAAAGATAAGGCTCTACAAAATATAAGGATGGCTTTCAATTTGGCAATCCAAATAGAAAATAATATCAAAACTATGGGTAAGCCTTTAATAGATAGGGCTGATTTCAAGTTGATGAATCCTAAAATTCCTCAATCCTCCCACAAGAGTGTAGACCTAGAGGAAACAATAAAGACTTTGGCCAGTACAGTGAAAAAGATCTCTTACAAATTCGCTAAAACCAAAATGGGGTTGTCTCAAGGTCCTTATAACCATGATGACATGAGATATCATAAGAGATATGAAATGACTCATCCATGAGATTAGGGTCAAAGTAGGCCACCTTTCCAAGCTATGAATAATGACAAGGGAAAAGGCCTAACAAGGGATGACAAACATGAAAGAAACTAGAACTAGGGAAGTGGAATGGAAGTACTAGATCATTTAGCTAATGAAAATCAACATAGTCAATTATGACATATACTAATGTGATAAATGTTTCCTCCCTTATCCCCCTTGTAACTGAACTGTTGATGGTAGTCAAGATGTAAGTGGTTTTGAAATTGCATCTGATGAAGATGACATCTACATTGTTAACTTCCAGGAAATGGAGAGTTACACTATTAAAGAGGAAGATATGAGTGCATTAATTGTACTCAATTATGAATATACACCATCATATAAACATTTTACTTTCCAATTTGATGAACCAAATGTGATGGTTACTTCTCCATCAATAGATCTAATGGTTGTTACCACTACTTGAGAATTTTAGAGAGTATGTGAAAAGGTAAGGGTCCCATTCACAGATTTTATCTATGAAATAAACATGATGAATGAATATAAGTTACCAATTCATGACTTTGAGTTTCTAATGTATTTGATGAAATAAAAATATGGAAACTTTCCTCCATTAGTTAAAGACTGGCAATTAATGATCCATAAATCAATTACCCAGGAAAATAAGGAGTATAATTTGAGAAGGACCAAAATGCTCCCACAAAAGACAAAGACTCTTGTACTCCTAAAGTAGAGACTAAATAAAAAGTTACCATAGAGAATAAGGATGCCTAAGGTTTTTCCAAGATTGGTTTTTCACCCTTTAGTGTCAAACTAGGAAGTACCCAAGCCAATAATTAAACTCATTTGTTATCTATCATTTCCAAGAAGGATGAACCTATGAAGCTTCCCTTGAAAAGTGGAGTTAAGAATGCAATTTCTCCTACTTTTATTCCCCTAACTCTTAAAGGATGTATCACAATTTAAAATGTTGCAACCTTACTTGATAACACTCCTTTGCCCAAATAAAGTATTTGAGACATGCCCATGTATTAAGTCAACTAAAAGTCACAATACCCTTTGTGGAATTGCTATGAATTTTAGAGCATAAGAAAATAGCTTTTGAGAATTTGGGATTCATAGAGAAAGTCACTACCAATGAAATTTTTGAAGTTGAGATTCCTCTCCCTCTCCTTGTGAAAGGTGAAAACACCTCAAGATCTCCTCAACATCACCTAGAGGTATACTTGTGAATAACATTTGTGGAGAGTTAGATAGATGTTGACCTATTCTATATCACCCTACTAATTAATGGGATAATTATCCACAACTACATGTTTGACTCTAGTACATCTTGTAATATCATGATGTTAGTTGTGTGGAATGAAATTTTCATAAGGATAATTATATCATATGGATGATGACTTGTTGTGGATTCTAGAGAATTACCTATTGTAGGCATTGTCAAAAGATTAGTGGTACAACTCATGCAAAACCCTGGAAAATTTTTATGTATGGACATCATTTTTTTAGATTGTCAATTGAAATGGGGTATGTTGCTATCAAAAAAATGGGCTACTAGTATTAGATTTAGTGATTAAATGGATCTATCCTATGCCACTATACCTCTAGATGAGAAAATGGTTTGCTTAAATTGAGATCCACAAATGCTTCATGTCTTAGAAGATCCTAAGTACCAACTAAATGAAGTGTTGTACATTGATACACACATTGGGATTTTTGTGAGAAGTGTTGAGTACATAGAGATGCCCCCTGATTTTGGTATCAATCATGAAGACTCCATCTAGACCATGTATTTTGATGGAGCATGTTCAAACATTTGAAATTGGGCTAGGGTTATTTTCTATACCTTTGATCACCAAGTTTACATATACTCTTTTCAATTGGCCTCTGAGTGAAGAAATAATATTTTAGAATATGAAGCACTCCTTATTGGCCTCAAAATCACCTGTGAATATGGATTTAAGAAATTACTAGATAAGGGTGATTTAGAACTAGTGGTGAAAAAGGTCCAAGGTGTCTACACCATAAAGTAGAAAAGGTTGAAGCAGTACCAAAACATTGTATGGGACTAATTGGAATGGTTTGACACCTTTAATATTAAATACCATGCCTGAGAGCTTAGTCACATGGAAAATATGCTTATGAAGAGGGCTATAGAATTCAAGGTCAAACATGGAAATCCTTCTTTTGAGTATGATGTTGAGATATTGGTGAGACACTCTGTCCTAGACAACATCGATCATTGGAAAGTAATTGACAATAATGATCAAATAAAGAGGTTTTTGTGTTGTATATATGAGTTTGAAGGATCCATTATAGATTGGGACTCTATGGTATAAGTTTGCAATGGAAAAGAAACCTTATATGGAAAGTAAATAATCTAGTTAAAGACTAATACTATCCCTAGAGGATTGGTTAGTCTTGAAGTAGACTTTGATGGAGCTAACAGAGTCAAATCTAGAAAAAAAATTATATCAAAGGATTTGACTGAGATTAATATTGGGACATAAGAAAATTTGAGGAATATTTGGCTTAGTACCCACCTAAGCAAGAAATAAAAGGAAGCATTCATCATAATATTAAAAAAGTACCAAGAGTGCTTAGCATGGTCATATTCACAGTTGAAAGATTATAGGGAAGACTTATTCTAACATTTTATTCCCCTCCACCTTGATACAAAACCATTATATCAAAATACTAAAATGCAATAAGAATTAAAACATTAAGTGATGGTAGGATCATTCAACCCATCAGATATTCATCATGGGTAGTAAACTTAGTTCCTATTAGAAATAAAAATGGAGACATCTAACTCTACATTGATTTCCAAAACTTAAACAACCATTCGCTATTTTAAAGGTTGCCAAGCAATTCATATCTTACATTTTGAGTTCAAAGATTTTAGCCTATGTCCCATGCACTATGGTGAAGGACATATAAAATCAAAATGAATCTACTAACAAAAGGTGCCTATGGGTCAACAAACTTTAAGAATATGACTTGGAAATACATACTAATAAGTTGATAAGAGAATGGGTCTGGCTAAGCTAATGACCAAAGAAAATTTATAGGTTGTGGAAGTGAATAATGTAGAAAGGGTGGTTGATAACCCTAAATCTAAGTACAACCATTCTATATGGCACAAATCTCTAGTCTATTATCTAAAGACTTTGAATTGTCCCTATCATTTAGATAAAAATCAAAGGAGGACAGTAAACCTAGTATCCCAAAAATATCTTTTGTTATAAGATGACCTAGCTTAGAAGAACCCATATGGTGTTTTATTGATATTTTTAGTGGAGAGTGAGATCTCTTCAATGATTACATAGTTACATAGTGGTGTATATGGTGGTTACTTCACTCCTAAAGTGATTACACACAAAATTTTGAGGGTCAAGCATTGGTGTGCCACATTATTCAAATATGGTGTTAGTGGTTCTTTGGAAGAATGAAGGCACTTAGGTCACTTCCCTTAAAACTAGTCTCTGTTGAGGGGCCTTTTAGGTAATGGGGGATGGATTTCATGGGTCAAATATTAGATGCCTCAAGTTTTGGTCAAAAATGGATCCTAGTGGATGCCAACTACTTCACAAAATGGCTTGAAGTAGTCCCCACTAGAAGATCAACCCACTAGGTAGTCATCAATTTCTTGTTAAATAATGTGATTTTTTGATTTGGGGTGCCAGTCAAAATTGTGTGTGATAATGCTATGTGATATAGATGTAAATAAATAAGTGCATTATGAAGATTATGGGATTGATTTAGCATATGCCTCTAATCACAATCCATAAGGGAATTGGTATGCTGAGTCTAGTAATAAGAGTCTATTGAAGATCATTAAAATAACATTGGATCTTAATAAGAGAAAATTTGGTGAAAAGTTGGTGTTTTCTATCTAGGTAGATAGGCTAACTCCAAATTTATCTACTATGAAAAGCCCCTTTGAGCTTGTTTATGGAACTCAAGCTATTTTACTCTTGAATCTATAGATGCCCACTTACCAATTCATACAACAAATAGCTTAGAATGAAGAAGAAATAAACCACTATGATGAAAGGATTAATTGAATCATTGAGCTCGATGAGTCTCATATACAAGCTCATGAGAGGCATGTAAATTTCAAGGAGAATCTCAAAAGGATATTTGATAAGAAAGCCATGATAAGAACTTTTGAAGTCAGTGATCTAGTTCTACTCTGGGATAGTAGGCATGAGGACAAGGGAAAACACGATAAATTTGTATACCTATGGATGGATCCTTACACCATTGATTATCAAAAAAGAAATCATACATTTTATTTTAGAGATATTAATGGAGAAATTTTAGAACTACTAGTTAATGGCAGACACCTTAAGCATTTCCTAGATTGAGTCCATTATTGCCTTTGAATATATGTACATATTGTGTTGCCCTTTCTTGTCTTTACAATCTTGTTATGGTTCTTTTATTTTAGTTTTTGTCTTTCCTCTTCCTATTTTATATTTTTTATTTCTACTTTGGTATAACTTTGATTACCTATGATGTGTTTCTCTCTACCTATGTGATGAATTTCTTTAACTCTATGGCCCATTGGATAGGAAACAAGTCTAGTGTTCTCTCTATACCTCCTAGGGGTACCGATCCATGATCAAGATCCTATGTTAGTGAACAAAGTTGTATTAAGTAGTTGGCCCCTTGCCTCCTTTGATTAGTGGAAATACATAAGTTAGATAACACTAAATTGTGATGTCTAAAAGCTTTGGCCCTTGTTTGTACTAAAGTCTATGTTGTTATCATAGGCTTTGTCTCCACATGTTTCACTAGGAGCCTAAGCCAGTATGATTTTTTTTAAAACCTCTATATTAATTATTTCCTAGTAAAGGATATCTATGAGTTTCCTAGAGGACACCTCAAAAAATAGGGGACACTTTCACTATTCTTTAAAGATATTTTCATAACAAGAAATTTCTCAATGTATTAAGGTATGTGTATGCTTCTATGTGTATATTTCATTGCTACCTTAAGCTCAAGGGGGAGACACTCCATGGCCCTGAAGGAGGTTTCACTATTTCACATTAAATGTGTTTTAATGATTAAATTTATGAAAACTTTTGGGAGTTAGGAGGATATTTCACTCCTCCACATTCAAAGAAGGATAGTGCAAAGGTGAAACCTTAGCTAAGAGTCCAAGATAACATATACATCAAACACATGGTAGGTTCTTGGGGAGGGGGTTTTCATGTTTTGGGACCCTTTTGAGGATTGTCACACTTAGTTTTACATGGGAAAAATGTAGAAGGTTTCTAGGGTTTGAATGACCAAGTAAATAAACTAAAGGGAATGCCACGTGTCCACTTCTCAAGATATTTTAAAATCTAGTGTTTTTCTAAAGATTTCCCCACTTAGCTTTTGGTGGGCAAGGTTTAAGAGGCTCTTGAAGTATAAGAACTTCAACATGCATGATAAGATCAAGAACATGTGGCAACCTCTTTGGGGTTTTGAGTATCAATCATGTTCTAAAGATTACCTCACTTAGAAAGTAAGTAAGATTCAAAAGGTCCCTAAAGGCCTAAATTCCTAAGGTGATGACATGTGGCATTCATACATTTCATTAGAGTTTTGGTATATTTTTCACCATTACAATAAATTAACATGATAAGTAAAAGGGTGCAAAAGTCTCTAAGGACCCAAAAAGCGCTACAATGGGAGTCTTGTTTATAAATCCAAGTGTTTTGAAAGGAAAATTTGGTATAAAGGTAACATTTAGGAATTTCCCTCCATTTTTTATTTTCAAAAAGAAAATGGAAACTTAAGTGATTAATGGGGTAGTTGGTGATTAATTGTTATGCTTCAGATCATTAATAGCAACCCTAATCTTAAAATCCAAAGGATTATCACTAAGCATTTGCCTTCATTTTGTGTTCACCTTTGCATTCAAATTTTATGCTTGCATCATCAAGATAGTTGTGTACCATAACTAATTGTAGAGTATAAATAGTGTTTATGATGAATTCTTTAGGGATTTTTGGCTCCCATTGCATGTATTCCTAAGAATTGCCAGTAAGTGTCTTTTATTTTCTCATATTGTGTTCTTTTAAGGAGTTAAAAGGTGTTTAGAGGTTGATTAAGGTGAATAATTCACTCCATTTTACACTACTTCACTAATATGATTGGGATAAATGCCAACATCTTTGACATTAGTAAAGGGAAACATTGTTTATGTTTTTGATAGGATATACAATATGGATGTTCAAGGGTTGGATTTTGTGGCTATATTGAATGTTTTTTAGTAGCCTAACCCTCTTCCAATTTTATCCAACCTTAGCATCAACTACATGGTCTCTAAAATAGCATTCCCTTTGGCTACCCTACATCCTAAAGTAGTTATTGCTTATGCCAAAGGTTATCACCTAGATACTAAGACCATCTTGTATGGAATTTAATCAATTATATGTTAGTTTACCTCGATTCCCTAATAACAATGCTCATAATTCCTCCTCAACCTTAGAGTATCACACTTACTTCAGAGGAGTGCTAGCAACATATAGAGGAAAAAGACAAGGTGGTAGGGATATTATGAATTATTGTTGTCTCGCTAAAAAGAGGAAGAAGGCCTCCCAAATTTAAAAAAATCTTAATATAATAGAGTTTAGTGAGTTACCCCAATACATGATCTCCATGACAACCAAAATCTATGGCATGCCCATTGTAGACAAATTTGAGCCATAGATGTTCTTTATTCTAATCTACATATTGGAGGGAAAGAATAAATTGGTTTGGGAAACTATCTAGAGTTATAATTTGCATAATCAAATGATGCAACTTTTTAGTGCCATTTATTTAAATGAAGAATTCATAGGTACTTTTTATATGCCCTCTTATTTAATGTATAGCTTCGTGCACAATAAGACCTTCTTAGGGATCACCAAGAACCTTTCAGGAATGAGAATATATGAATTATACCCTAAATTTAATTTAGAGGGGTTTAAGAATAATTTTTTCAAATTTCATAATTGATTCTTCAACACTGTGATGAGTGTCTTCTGAGCATTAAGAAGCCTCAATAGAATGACTAAGATAACCAATAATGTAATTAATAAATATGGTGCCTCATACATTCAATTGATGAATTTTGCATACATCAGGGTTAACAGTTACTTGGGGTCTCCATATAAGTTGCTAAGGTACATAAATGGAATTGAGTAGGCAAATGGTGCATTTTCATGAGATGATTACTTCCAAGAAGATCAGTAACCCTTTCAAATTTCCAGTGGAAATAGGATACTACTTGTGTCATTCTCTTGCCAGAGCAAAAGGATTATAATAATAAATTGGTTATCATAATATTGAAAAGATACCACCCAAGCCAAATTAGGACATTAGGTGGTTAGTAAATATAATAACAAATGTGTTCCTATACCAATGACACTATGAAGATATATGGTCTAATTGCACTAGTAAAGAAGATGCTAGGAAACTAAACTTCATGAGATTGATAGTATAGGAGGTTTTTACCTACAACATTTCCCCCTTCCTTAAGGATATGGTGGATGACAAGATGACACTATCTATTATGTACAATCATTCTAATGTTGAGTCTCAACTTATATCATATGTAGATTTTATTATCAAAGAGAATGATTACATTACATGTTGGGATTTTTTGATCATGAAGAGAACCTTCAAGTGGTTGAAGGAATAGGGGATTGACCTGGTTGCCTATGATACCCCTACCCTCTAAGAGATTCAACAGGTTAATGAGTTGAAAGGTTTCCTTCCATTAGACACTAGTGATTATTTATCTTTAATGGCACCAATAATAGGAAAATGGAAGTGTAAGGTTGGTGATATCAGTTTCACTAAATAAATTGACATAGAATCAATAATGGAATTAAAATATAAATTAGGGATATCATTTTGCAAGCTAACAAGAATAGAAAAAATTTGGGATAAAATTACCATAGGGGAGGTTCAACTAGCCAGTGCTACCCCTATATACATTACAGTCAAGGGAGTCCCAATAATATCAATCATTATAGCATCAACCCCTTGAATTGATCTAACTATTACCTCACATTCCACATACAAATGACAACCAATAGTTTATCCCTCTCCAAAAACCTAGAAAAGAAAGAGGGGAGGAAAAGGAGAGGTAGAATAGCCTAAGTAAAAGAGACCTAAGAAAATGTTACAACCTTTAGATGCAAGTACCAAGAAGAGGAAGATTTCATTCTAATATTTTCCTTCTAAGGAAGCCTCTATGAAGAGAAAAGAATATAAATCCTCATACATACATAGATTAAGGGACATGAGAAATGATGAGGATTTGGATGAGGGAAGGCCTATTGCTAAGGTAATGAAAATGCAGTGCACATTCAATCCCCCTCAAGTGAAGATGGGGTAAAGAACTCTAAGGGAAAGTCTACAAATATTGGTGAAGGCCCCTATGGTAGGATTATTTACTGAACATGATCCCTTAAAAGTAAAAGAGGGAGGTAATCAGGAGGATATCTTGAATTCAAATGATCTCCTATCCCTTGAATATGTGGTATGAGTTAGAGTTGAGGTAGACACCCAATCTCAAACCCCTCATGAGAAAGAGACATTTCCTTCAAATATGGAGCTATTTGTTGAAAATGTCATCACTCAACCACCAAACCTAGATAAAGTTGATGTAGTTGAGGACACTCAATAATCTAGTGGGAGGAATGGGAAAGAGCCTGAGTGTGATAACCAAGTCCACAAAGGTAATGGAGAGTTGGAGGAATAGAAGGAATAAAAAGAAACTACTAGTGTATTACTAAGTTCCCATTCCCCTCCAAAGGTGTCAATCTCAATGCTAGGGAAGAAGGTAAATATAGAAGGAAGTGGGGGAAAAAATCTAAAAATGGATTCCACCACTCATTTAAAGGCAAAGAAAGAATAAAATAAATTTAATAATGATGTTGAATAAGGTGTCTTGAGGGATACTACTTCAACTAAAGTAACATAGGGTTTGCTTCCTCACATCAAGGTTCATGATCTAACCCACAATAAAGGTCTTGAGGCTGTGATTGGTGGAGAGTTTCCTAAAGACAACATGTAAATTACCATAACCTCCTCCACTTTAGGGATTCAAGATAAAAATAGGGTAAAATGGTTGCAAAACCTTCCATCAATCTCATGAAATAGGGGAGATCCATTGCTAAATCACTCATGGAGTCCCAACAACCCAAGTCAAATTTTGAAATTTTGGAGCAAGTTGAGCCAAACCTAGAAAGGGAATGATAAGCAAACAAAGGGGTTATAAATAATTTAGAAAGTGAAAAGGATAATAATTAGTTTATGCTAAGTCCACAACCCACTTTTATGACCTTCCTTTTACCAAATGCTCCACCGATGCCACAATTTTCTATTTCAAAGCATTCATCAATGTCCACTATGACATTGGGATTTTAGACTAGACCCCTTCTCTAGATTGAAGAGCAAGTTAAGGAAAAGAAGGATGTTTTGAGTAAAGTAATGGATATAGATGTAATGAATATTGCCCAGACCTATAAGGCTAAACCCCAAAATAAGTCCAAATCACTTACTAGGACTACATTTATTGATGTAAAATAAAGGAATGTGTAAATAACTATTCCCTCACCTAGTGAATTAAAGAAGGATGCTCCCCTTGAGAGTTACATAATTTATAGATATGATCTAGGGGATCATTATAGAAATGAGTTGAAGCATAAATCATAAGTTTTGGTAAGCATGGTGTCCCATATGATGGATAAAGATAAATCCACCATGGAGGAGTTGAAAGCCCAAAATCATGCTAGGATCTAGTACTTACAAAAGTTAATGAGTGATCCAAAGGTAGTAACCTTGAATACAATTAAGGTTCTTGACCTTCCTCTCTTCTCCATGGTATAACTAGATTTTGGCTGAAATAATGAGTTAATATCTAGCGGGTGGGAAAATGAATAATGGCAAGAATATTTGATCACCAAGGCCAAATAAATTATTCATTCAACATTAGAATGTTTAGATGACATAATGAATAAATAAGGAGAATGTGACACCTAGATGTTCACTTAAAATGTATATATAAAGAATTGGGAAAAGATCCAACCCAAGGTGGGTGAAATATTAAATATGAGCACATACACTTTAGCGGCAGAGAAGATCATGTCTTTTAATTATCACAAAAATCCCATAGAATATTAATTATTAGTAAATCATCAGTTGATGATGTTTAAGAAGGGCATATTTGATTTAAAGGGAGAAGAGTAGTCTCTCAAAACCATGAAAAAATAAATACATGTTACCCTAAAAAAATGGTTAACATTAAGAGTGTAGGTGACTTTATAGAAGAAGAAATATTGAATGCTCTAAAAAGACTCATTGATGTACCTTAATGATACTTTGATGCCCATAAGATAAGGTATTTGGTGGCACTTGAGAAGGATTATGACCAATTCAAAGCACTCATTGGGAATATGTAGGCCATGCTTTAGAAGGTCGCCACTTGATTTCAAGAATATAATGCCAAGTTGAATTACCAAGCAAGTTTAGATCAAAAGGATATCACCTCCATGATTGACAGAAATGCCAATTATAAGAATAGGTTGGTGAGGGGTTCATTTATCAACATTGATTCTGGAGATTGATCGAGTGTTTTGGTTTCTCCTCATTTGGAACCACTCCTTCCTTTTCTTCCCTCTTCTTCCATTTCTCTTTCTTCATCTTATGTTTTATTATTTCCCACCAATAAATTGTTGTACCATTCACGTTAGTGGCACATTCCTTCCAAAGTTTTTTTATAATAATTTGCCTATGAAAGGGATGTTTGGTGTTTGTTGTACAATGAGACAAAATTTTATTTTTGTCTCTTGTGAGATTGATCTCCATATATATAACTAAAAATATTATACCATAGTATAAGAACAAGTTTGTCATCATTATGGAATCATGAGCATAGTCTGAGAAATCATATTTGTTACAACATTTGATAGGCTTCAGGTGTGCAAAATAATTTTCTAGATAGAGCATCTTTAAGAATATGCCAAGCTTAGATAAAATTGTATAGGTAAATGGGGTTTATCCCTTTACAATGTTTGGTTAATTTTTGAGTTTGAAGCTATAGTTTGGAGAGTCCTCCATATATGATTTTTTGGTGCCTAATTAATTTTTGTTGTAAAATCATTAGCAAGCTTTGAGAACATTAGAATGTTTCCCTTGTTACAAAATTGTTTCACATGGTGTTATGTTATATAATTTTCAAGACATATTGTATTTAGCTTTGATTTAATTGATAAATGAAATCTATTCTTGGTTTAGTGTTCCTTCTTGTTGTTGAAGTAAAATGTTCTACTTTACAATCTTAGTAGATTGGTTATCTGATGTATTCTTCTTGATGGTAGTCATTTAGGTTCTACAAACAAAGTATAAAATATTTTATATTTTTAGATTTGGGAACATAACATTGATAACATTTTTAAGGGTAGTCCTAGGCTCATGAATTCAGCGAGAGGGTGTTTTTGAAGGGTGATTTCCAGTATTGCTTATAAACTTTTGAGGATCATTTATACATAATTTTATTTTAACTATTTCTAAACTAAACAACATTTGTTAACGAAGATAGTATAATTATTTTGTGAATTTTTTTATGATCACTTATTTTCTATCCACACCTTTATGCATCATTCAAATAATTACAGTTTTACCCTGATCCTTGTAGATAACACACTATTTGCATATCATAAGTGTTTTTTCCCTTGTGGATGCACAAAACACTACATGATTAAAGTGTGTTCATTGTGTATGTTGTAAATATTAGTGTTGTAATTCTCACCTATTCCCTATTGTTTCAAATAATTGCTAAAATGAAAATTACATCCACACTCTCATCTACCTCTAACAGCTTGTATATGACATAAAGCATTTGTGCATTTTGTGTGACAACCCTTCTCAAGTGAAGTGTATAATTTTGGTTATGCTTTGTTCATATTTCCCCATTTTTTACCATTAATCCTTGTAAATATTGAAATGCTAAAATCCTTCACATGAGAAAACTACCTCAGTAGGTCCTCTCATCTTGGTTTAGGCAGAGCCAAAAGTAGTAGGGAATTAACCATATCCTCTATAGGTGCCACCTAGTCACTTTCTATATTTAATCCATTTTAGATGCTAAGCCTTTCCTTGATAGTAATTACATACCAATAACTTCTCATCTTTGCTTGTCACCCTCTTCAAGTGTTCAATTTTAAATGATGGAGGTGTACAACTAAGAACCAACACAATGGAACCTTTGAAGGCCCATAGGTTTGACATGTGGTGAGCATGAATTCCGTACAAAACTAACATTATGTAGAGAAATAAAGGCCCATAAGGATGCCAAGTGGTGTATCCATGGGCCCAATCTAGATAAGGACCAATAGCATGTTGGTCCCAAGATCACCTTCAATGATTTATGTTGATTCATACATGGAGATCTAATTACATGAGACTCTATAAAAAAAAAATTAGGTTTTGTATGTATATTTCATGTTAGAAAAGAGACTCAATCCCCCAATAGGTGAGATGATCAAAATTTCCTTGAAACAACAATTTTGTTCCATAAAGAAGAAAACCAACAATCACTTCTTTATGATGTCCTATCTTTTAGATGCTTTACTAACCACTACCACATTAACTAAAATTGGTCATTAAAAGGTACACAAAATATTTCACTTCACTATTAGAAATTACATATATTCAAGTATATACATAATATATAATTCATCGTTGATTTTATATACCTAGCTTTAATAGGAGCCATTACAGGTATCTCTATGGATAGGTTCACCTCTCTAATTAAGAAGTATGTGGAGATAATTAGGGACATCAGGTTGTATCTAGACTACACTTTAATTAGAATAGAAAGGACCCTAACTCAACCACTCAAATTACTAGTCCATGTGCCTACAAAATTGGTAGAGTAGGAAATAACATACCAATTATTCCATGGTATAGATCAGATATACAAGATCAAAAGGAAGGGACTCCTCCACCCTTTTCCTTTAACCATTAGTAGGACTATATTTTAGAATTTAGATCAAGTAGACACCATATATAGATGCAAAGACTCCTTTAACTTATAGTTTGATGAGTGAATGTAATGGGACCCTCATGATAGGGTTGTGAAGCAATTAAAATCAAAAACAATAAACTACTATGAACACCAACTTGGTGTTCATGACATAATGTATATCAAGGCCTCTAGTTTTATAGAAGTATTGGCCAGGTTAAAAAAGCATAATATCAAGCTTGAGGTTAGATTGGCTAGACATGAGAAACCACTTGGTGAGATATGGTATATGGGACCCCTATAGTACCACTTATTACTTAGACCCTCTTCTAGGCCTCATCTAGAGCAACCACAAGTAAAAGTAAAACAACCTCAAGTATAAGTTGGTAAAGGTACAATAAGGAGATATTGGAAGAAAGACTTGGTGTGGGGGAATCATACTTAGCTCAACCTAGTAGATCAAAGTCCCCAATTGAGTACATTAATATGATTGTGCTATCACTAGATGAGATAGTGGAGGATGCACTAAAAGTACTTGTTGATGTCTATGGATCAAATGAAGAAGAGGGAAAAGTAAAAAAAAACCTCAAGTAATAACCAAAGAAGTAGAAAAGGAAAAGGGGAAGGAAATTTCCTTGGACCTAGTTTTAGTTTTATCCCTAAAAAAGAGGAAGTTCAGGTTATCATTGGTCTTGGTTGGAAATAAGAAACCAAAGTTGACCTTCACTCATCCTTTGAGTAAAATTAATTTATTCAGTGATGAAAATCCAATTCATGGAGAAATCATCCTTAAATATTTTTTATTGTAATTATATAAAATACAAAACTAGATGACTTAGGCATGGATAAAATCACCCAACCAATAGGTCTTCTTTCTTGCTCACTCAACTCTTTTTAGCATGACTTTCACTGATTCCCAATCACCCATAGCTTCCTAAACTTAGATTTTTAATACCCAAGCAACACTCTCAAACCCAAATCTATCCCCTTAGGTCTTATCCTCCTATTAAAATAACACCCAACTTGGATAGGAGCATTAAAATTTAGGGGTGTCTTATTTTTTTCACTATTGTCTAGGTTCACTTTAGCCTTAAATGGTTAGATTTTATTGATTCTTTATCTTTTCCCCTATCAACCTAATATGAGCTCATCTAACCCATGATCATTTGTTTCCCTATTAAAGGCCATTAAATGTCCATTTATAAGGGTTGACACTCATTTCTAGGAAAGAAGCAAGAATACAAGTAAGTACACTGAAGAACTCTTCCTTATTCTCTGCATATAGCCTTCTAAGACCGATTCAAGCCTATTTAAGCACTCATACTAGTCTCTAGTAATCTAAAGTACAATCTAGTATCGAATCTAGTTTCATACATCACACAATTGAACTAAGCATTTCAAATGGGAAAAATTCATTATCTTGACACCTCTTTAATGTATTGGTATTTAGGTAGTGTGCCCACACACGGGGTATAAAGTGAATCTAGTGTATCCTTTACACACTAACGCCTTCTCTCTTTCCCATGTTTGCTACTCAAGTTCAAGTACCAAGATCTCTTAACGGTTTCAAAAATTGAATCAGACACATAGTGAGCTCTACAAAAAATTAGGCTTCAATATTTAACTACTAGGGTTTCACAAGCTTACAGAACAAAACCCTAAAAATCTAGACCACCAAGACAATAGCACTAGAAGTGGACAACAATGTTGAAAGTGGATACTAGTACTGAAAAGTGGACTATAGTGTCAAGTAGTAAGGTGTCCTAGTTTGTCACACAGATAATATAGAAATAGAGTTATAGGTCCTATTTATGATAGTTTTCCATCCTTTTACAACCATTTGTAGACCTTTCATCATCTGTTTTAGCCTAGAATAAGCTAAGTTTGATTTCTTTACACTTACAATTTAAAAAAAAGGTAAAATACATATCTATTTAAATAAATTAGAAGGCTAATTGAGACACATTTATTTACTAATTTACATTTAATTAGACATTTTTTTCTTAGGAATTAAACACCTAACTCCTAAAAAGAATAAAAAATTTAGTGAACCCAACTTTGAATTTTTGCACAAAAACCTTAGAAACCCTAGGGCTAATTATTTTTTATTTTTTTAAATTTTTCGTAATTTTTCTTGGATTTAAAAATTTAAAAAAATACAAATTAATTGAAATAATTTTAATAAATTATACCAAACCCTAGTTTACATATACTATTTCCTATTTAAATACAAACACTTTCAAACCACTAGGAAAAATATACTACTAATTTTAGAAATATTTTCAGCTTTTTCCTCATTTTTCTAAAATTAAAACTACAAATTTTGTATGAAATTTTCAAATTACTGAACTTATTTCAAAAAAAAATTACTCAAAACCCTAGTTTCATCAAATACATTCTCAATTATTTTTAGTACTTTTTGCATCATTTTCTAAAAATTTAGTTGCATATCTAACTCTAAAAAATCAAATTCAAATTCAAAAGTTCATAGTATTTTGAAAATAATATTTTTAAAAAATACCTAGTGGTATATACTAGCTCCTTTTTACTTGTTGAGGTATCACCTTACATGTTTTGGAGTCCCCTATCCTTTTCATGCATATTATAAATTTTTTAATTATACTATATCAAATTAATATTTTCTAGTATAATCAAAGTTGTTTCCCTTATGAAACCTAAATTCCTTGCATCTTTTCCTTCATTATGAAGTGTAAGACTTAGTGGTAATCCTCTTGAGTTCACCCAAATTCTTGAAACTCAACAATATACCATGGATAAATGACCAATTCAAGTTTCAATCATAGATTCTACACATCTAGATTATACCAATTTTAATGAGAACAATTTTGACAAAAATCAATAGAAAATAGCAATGATGATGTACACATCGATCCTCATGCTCTACCACATTGGACTAATAATTCACTTCCACCCATTATCGATAATGAAGTCATACTCAACAAATATTTGGTTTTACAAAATTTTGGAGAAAGACTTAAGGATGAACCTAAAAATCATATAGTAATTCTATCATTTATCATGGAAATAAAAAAGGCTAAGCAAGTTGAGTCTTCAAGTCATTTAGAGCAGCCAGTTACAAATGACACTATGAGGGAAACTATGTCTACCCTACCACTTATAATAGAGCAATAATTTTCTCTACCACTAGCTTTAGCTAGTATATCACTATCTCCTCATGTGGCAAACCTTGTGCAAGAGATCTAATCTCTTCAATCCAAGGTGCACCATCTTGAGCAAGGTACAACTAGACCTACATAAGCTTTGGATTTTTTTTCTCTTCTACATACACCATTGACACATCACATTACCTATAAACCCTTGCCATAAGGATTTGTTCAGCCCAAGCTTACTATTTAAGGAGCCAAGGGTAATCTAGAGACACATATAAGAGCTTTTTATGTAGCATGTTTGGATTATGTACCTAATGACTGGCTACATACCAGATTTTTTCCATAGATCCTATAAGATTATGCTTTATAATGATTTTATAATCTACTAAATAAGTCAATAATGGCATTAAATCCTTTAGTTGACATGTTATTATCACATTTTAGTATCAACATTGGTGGTAAGGTCTCATACACATAGATTTCACAATAGAAACAAAGGTCAAATGAGCTTCTCACAAATTATGTTCTTAGATATAAGATTATTTTGGATAAATTAATTAGCCCCATGGTTATTCAAGAGCTATAGGACATCTTCAAATAGAGCCTTCTACTAGCACTACATGAATCCATTATGTTGAAAAGATTATCTTCCTTCATCTAATTGTGTCATACACTTAAGGGAAGAGAAGTCAAGTTAATCTTAATGGGAAAACTCAAGTATTCAAGTACTCCAGACACAACAAAGAGTAGTAGAAAAGTCCCATATAAGGTCAAAATAAATGACAAAAAAAATTAAAATTAACCAATAGTCAATGTGGCTTCAGATCTCCCTTAACATGTGGTTTTATTATCACCTCCTTGATGTGCATTAACCAATCTCCCAATTTCTCTAGCTAGGTTTTTACATTACTTATTGGAATGCAACATCATCACTCTCCCTCCTATCTAAGAAGAAAATCCAACAAAATATCTTCCATGGGGATATGATTAGCATGTATTTTGTGATTTCCATATGGCACAAAGCCACACTAAAAATAGATGCATTAGTTTATGACATAAGATACAAGACTTGATAGACAATAATCTACTTAATCTAGGCACTTAAATTGAGCCTCTGAAGATAAAGATTTAAAAATATTTTTATATCCATTTCCATAGAATTCAAAATAAGATAAAGAATACACATCAAGTGTTCATCATACATACCATACACATCCTTCACCAGTTACATAATAGACACCTTCAGTTGATGCACATCTTTTGAGAGGTATGATAGATGTGTATAAGTCTAGAGTTATAACTAGGCCTTCGATATCATTTTTAGGCCAGCAAATCATAGATGATGATATAGGTTAAACAAAAAATTAATCATAGCACATATCCATAATCAACCTATCTGTAGTGTACTCATTGACAATGGTTTCAAGCTTAGTATGTGTACTTTCACACTACTACATCATTTAAGTTATTCATAGTAGGATATCACTCCAACTGATATAGTTATTAGTGGTTTTAGTGGGCATATTTAGATTTCATTATGTGAGATAGTACTTTTACTATAGGTTGGTCCTACACATGTCACCATACAATTCATTATAGTTCCTAGTGTCTGAGTTTTTGACATACTAATTGGTTGATCATGGATTCAAAAACTTAAAGTAGTACCTTCAATAGTTCATAGATGCATGAAGTTAAATCACTCTAATCAGGTTATTATAGTTGGTGGAGTTCCTTATGAGTCACCACTCCCCACTTTAGAGCCATCTACTATCTTCCAATCACTAGATCTAATTCTTCCACCAGTTTTAGATTCTCCTCCAACTTTTTTTCTAGTTTCAATTTAGGTTCTACCATAGTTAAAACATCTATTTCCAATATAGAGGGATTATACATCCCCACAAATTTAGGATTCTATAGGGCCTCTAGCAATAATATTCACACATAGAGTAGTTATAATGAGATCTCATATAGCTACATAGAGATCCCCTATTCAAAGAGATTCTTCTCTTACTTTCAAATGGTCCCTAAGAGCCCTAAAATTCCATCCACTTCTTAGAGTCATAGGGGGACCCCACATTCAATTTATTCTTTAAATATTTTAGAGTAGTTATAATGTACACACATTTCAGCTAAGCAATCTCAGTCATACACTAATGCCTCATGATCATGAATGATTCAGTGGTTTGACATAAGACATTAGGACAGGGAGTCTCACCTAAGACTCATCAATTAGTATCATTTATTCTTAGTCATTCTTGTACATAATCCAAATATTTTCAATATATATATATATATATATATATATATAAACAATATACCACTTCAAAATACAAAAACATTCAAAAAATTACAAAACCATTAAAAATTTACAAAAACACCAAAAGCATATTTTTGATCATATGCATCATCCATGCTTTATATCACTATTATCATGCTAGGATTTACATTTTCCATTTCATGCTATTGTATGTTGATTTTCTACATTACCATGATTCACTTGATCTTCTTTGAGTGTGTGTAGTGACATACAACTATCTGATTACTTCATTTTAAACATAGAGGTGGCATTCCTAATACGTTAAAGACATATATTAGTATATATATGCATTTGGGGAATTTTACACATGATTACACCATCTAGGTTATGCCATTTCTACACCACACAGTCTAATTTATCATACTGATGAAAATTACATTATATCTTACATAGAATACTATATTCACATCTCACTAGTATCTAGCACTTATGTATTTCTTAGCATATACGTAGTCTTTTACTACACATGTTTTGCATACTCTCATATTTATTTTGATTAGTTATATGTGATTGTCTCTTTCTAGTTATTACATGCTTTCTCTACTTCCATAGAGTAGCTTGTGGGATTGCATTTTCAATTCTATCTTGTCTTTTATTTGTGCCTTAGTACCTTTTCCAATGTCCTTTACTTCTCTTTCATGTCTATGCCTTAGGACATTCGTCAATGTCTTTTGTTTGTACTCCTCTATATATCTACGGCCTATGTACCAACCTTGTTTATTTCAATTGTATGTGTATAAGGCATTTGAACATGCCTTCCATGATTGTTTACATTTTGAGTGACATGTGACTATCCCTTGTTTACATGGCCCCTTGACCCATCTAATATGCTTCTTATTTCTTGATTATTTATTTTTGCTCATTTGCTTATTACTTTTCAAATGTGTGCAATTTCATGATCCATATCATGAATTTTATTTTCTTTCTTTGATGCCATGATAAATATCATGTTCCATCCCTCCAACTAAAAAATAACAATTAACATTTCTAGTTCCATTGGAGTACTTTGTACATGATTTCACATTTTTATATCTATCTAGGCATACCTATGTTGATCTAACAATATATATCAATACAAAAATTGCTATATCTTAAAACATATTGTTAAACATCAAATGTTATATCATATATCTTTTAGATTAACACACTTGTGGGACATTTTTTTTCTAAGGATAGTCATTGCAGATTCATCATTCCTACCCTCAAAAGAAGGGGAATGAAACATAGAGCTTTGTCATAGAGATAAAAAATAATAGAAATTGAAACAACAACATTCAAAATAGTCAACACAGAATTTAGATGTCAAGTCTATCAAATCAAAGTAGAAAAATAGGAATAGTCTCAGATCAACAATCAGTTTTCACATCAAATAGTAGCATAAAAAACTAGATAGTAATACCAAAAATAGACAATAACACAAAAAATATGGGTGTCCAAAGTTTGGTTATCTTGTCCAGGAAGAAAAACACTTAGGTTTTCTAGAAACAAGAAAAAAAATTAGTTTTAAGGATAGTTTTTTCACTTCCAAATCCTTTAGATTCAATAGTTTTAGTGTAGTTTTCTCATATATAGGTGGTTATCATGTGCAACATGATAGTTCTCACTTTTAGTTTAGATTTGGAAGTTGGCATAACTTCCATATTAGAATCCATGTTCTAGACATCAATGATTGGGGGAAAATGTGCATGACACATTGATCTTCTTTTGTTTCTAAGTTGAATTTATTCTAGGCATTCTCAGTAGTTGTGTGCCTTACTCTAAAAGTGGTTGGTATCACATTCAAGTTAGTATTTCATACAATTTTAGCATTTTTACTACCCAAGTTTCTAATTTGGCTTTCGTATAATCTTAGTACATCAATTTTAGAATGGCTTTCATACAATCCTAATCTCCATCTTTCAAAATAGCTAAGAATGGCCTAGTTCCTAGTACACATTTGGTTATCCATGCCATAGTGTCAGATTTATAGAACATTCATGGGATCCATGAGCCATCTTATATGACATCTATTATATATTGGTATCACTTCATAGCTTCAATTCATGGGAAATGATAGAGCCAAAGGGATAGCATTTTCATTTTTTAGCCACCTATTCAGTGGGATTAGACATATAGTCTAGACATTGATTAGCATATGCATGATTCATTAACTTCACTTAGTTGGTGATAATAGATCTAAAGGGCTAGACTTTGTAATCTTGATCCATATTCTAGGGAATTGATATCTCAACTATATTCATGTTATTACTCTTGATTCAACACATACTCAACACAATGTAGCATCATAATAGGTTTTGTATTGGTTTTCATACTTGGTGAGGTGTATTCATTCCTCTCTCTTCCTTTACATAGCTTTTATATGTTTTTATTTTAGATATAGTGTATGTAGTAAGAACTGATCTACTTTAAAATTTTATTTGTAGATTGACACATCACAGTTTGGTATCTCTATGCACATATAGCATCACACAACTTTATGAGCTTTTCCCTTATAGGGAAGTTCAAGTATGCTTTTTATTTTTCCATTATCCTAGTATTTCAATTTGTTGTATCACTAGAATAAAGAGGGAAAATGTAATCATATAAAATGAAAAATTGGATGACTTAGGCATGGATAAAAGTACCTAACCTATAAGACCTATTTCATGCTCACTCAACCCTTCTCAGCTATACTTTCACTGATTCTCAGTCACTAATAACTTCCTAGACTTAGATTTTTGAGACCTAGGTAGCACTTTAAGACCCAGATACATCTCCCTAGGTCTCATCCTCCGAAGAAAATAGTGGCCAACTTAGATAGAAGTGCCAAAATTTATGGGTGTCTTATTTTTGATGCTATTGTCCATGTTAACTTTAGCTTCAAATGGTCAAATTTTCCTAATTCCTTATCTTTTCCCCTATTAGCCTAATACAAACTCATCTAACCCATGTTCATTAGTTTCCTTATAAAATGCCATTCAATGTCCATTTAGAAGGGTTGCCACTCATTAATTAGAAAGAAGCAAGAATATAAGCAAGTACACTCAAACAGTCTTCCATATTCTCTACATACAACCTTCCAAGACTAATTCAAGCCTATTCAAGTAATTATACCAGTCTCTAGTCATCAAAAGTTCATTCCAATTTTGCATCTAGTTGCATACATCACACAATTTCACCAAGTACTTCAAATGGGAGAACTAAATTAGCTAGATGCCTCTTTAGACTATTTATATGTAGGTAGCATACCCACATAAGGTGTGAAGTGTATTTAACATATCCTTTACACACTAACCATTTTATCTCTTTCCAAAGTTTTCTACTCAAGTTCAAGTACCAAGAGATCCTAAAGGTTTCAAAGATTGAATCAGACACATCGTAAGCTCTGAAGAGACCAAGGATTCAATATTTCACTACCAAAGTGTCACAGACCTATTGAACAAAACCCAAAAAACCTAGACCACCAGGATAACAACATTGAAAGTGGAAAACAACACTGGAAGTGGACAATATTTTTGAAAAGTGGACCATAGTGCCAAGAAGTAGTGTGTCTTGAGTTTGGTGCTCCTATCTAATCTACAAATAGAGTTCTAGGTCCTATTTATAATAGTTTATCATCCTTGTACAACCATTTCTAGACCCTGCATCATCCATTTCAGCCCTAAATAAGCTAATTTTGATTTCCTTACACATATTACTATTTTTAGAAAATGTAAAATACATTTCAATTTACATAAATTAGTACTATAATTGAGACCAATTTATTTATTGATTTACATTTACTTAGACCTTTATTTACTTAGGAATTAAACACCTATTTCCCAAAAATAATGAAACACCTATATGGAAAAATGTAAAAGATTATAACCCTACACCATTCATGAGATATGACAAAGGTAGCCAACATCATTTTCTATGATGAGCTCAAGCCATGGATAGTTTATTTGATGAAGGAAGAGTAAGAAAGAAAGATAACAGCTCTTGGGACCTTAAGTAACACACAAATGGAGACTCTAAAACCTCCAAAAATGATAAAATCATGAGTGAGTGTGAAATTCAACCTAGAGACTACATGACTAGAAAGAGTGACAATGAAGAAAGCCATGGTTAGGGGCAAATATATCACTTTTCAAAAGGTTGAACCATTTATTATCTTAACTCTAGTAGGAGGCCACAAACTTGGTGAAGACCTAGTCCTTAAATAATATACAATTGGATTAGTTGATACTCATTCATCTTAACTAAAACCAAACGTCAAAGGTATGTATCAAAAGATAGAGAACCTATAGGAATAAAAAGAAAATATTGAGAAGAAACTTGTTTTCTCAATCCCTAAGGAAGTGATCAAGATGTTTAAGGCATATTTTTATGATATGTTTGATTCATTGAAGACAATGAAGGCAAGACAATGTCCACTATCCTAGCTATATATAGTAACCAAGGGTTTAATAACCCAATGGCAATATTAAAGGGATAAAATGAAGGAGTTAATCAACATACTAGTTGAGGGTCAAATTCCTAGTTTTAACATTAGTCTAGCCTATTTGAACATAATTATGGGATTAGTTCTTAACAAAATCAAAGGTTTTAGTATATGGTCAAAAGACTTGTAAAGGCTCCTAAGAGATGACAAGGCTCTGATGGATAAAATTGAAAAACTCCTTAGAACCATGATCATTTAACCTATAAAACTTAGATCACTAAGTAACATTATAGATGATGAATACAAGCATAGAGTCATGTTAGTCATGCAAGAAGTAAAAAAGAAAGAGCTAAGGAAAGTATAAGATCAACAACAATAGTGTCATGAATATGATCCTAATTGTAGAGGAGAAGATTTCCAAGGGGAGCATCAAAGAAGCCATGACAAAAAATGACATGGATTTTGAAGAATTGGTTAAACAAGAGGATGAGTGCCTCTTAGATTCAACTATCAATTTAAAACATGCCAAAGAGAAACACCAATAGGGCCATGAGGATTATTCAACAATAAGAAGGGATTTCTTCAACTCAGAGCCCACCAAATAGCTAGTAATATTATATTTTTCTAGAAACTTTGTAATCTCCAAGAATGGAATATTATTTGTAAATGCACATGCAATTTGTTAGCATGTTACCTAGAGGTTAGTTTATTTTGGAAAGTTTAGTGTATTTTGATGGACTTTGTAAAATGATAGTTCTCCTTAAATATACACTTTTCAGTTAATGCAACTATTGAACATGCTTCCCTGGAACCTATAAAAGGAACATTATCTATTGTAAAAATAGGAAGGAGTTCTTAGAAACAAATTAATTTTTAAACTTTGAGAAATTAATATAAGCAAGGAATTTAGCAAATATTTTCTAGTATTTATTCGTGTGAAGTGTTTAATGGTTACTCTCTCAGCTGCATGGTTCTACTTTTAGATTTGAATGGTTCTCATGAATTATTGGTGTGTAAATTTGATTGTAGAGTTTTTATGTTGTGATAATGCTAGGTTAATTAAAGGTTCCTTAGTTTTCTTCATTTTATTTTGTATGCATTTGTATATGTCCATTTTCTATTTGCTTATGGGAAATGTTTTGATTTCTTGTGAGAATGATGCATGGCACTCCTGTAACCAATCAAAATTAGAGTTCACTACTCAAGATCTCAGCATGAATAGAAAAATGCCACCTGGAAAGTTTCTTTATCAAATTTGATGTCCTTTTCTTTTGAATACAAACATGTCTTGGCATCTTCTAGCTGAACCTTGAGATCACTAATAACTTTCTCATCCTTTTTGGTATCTTTCTTCAAAATGCATATCTACTCTTCAAGTTCCTTGATCATAGCCTTCTAATATTTATTCTCTTCTTTCAACTATTTGGCCATCTCTATAGCTATTCAAAATATCCTTCAAGCTATTAATCTTCCTCCAAAGGACCCAATCTAATACCAATTTTTAGAGGTACAATCAATGAGATGGGGGAGGTGAATCAATGAGCCTAGATAATCCAAATTCAATTTCCTAACTCTTTCAAACCCTTAATCAATTACACACAATCATTAATGAAGCGTACACATCATTCATAGAAATGAAAAAGAGATACAATAAAATATCAAACCCATAACACATGACATGCATGGGAAACCCTCTTAGGGGAGAAAACCCATTGGAACTTGTAATTAGACTACTATCCTATAATACCAAGACTAAATTTAGACTAGCTACAACTGATGAAAGAACTACCATTCCTAAATTTGGTGAGAATATAATCCCACAAGGAGATACTACACCTATTTATTTAAGTTACCACAAAAACTAGACCCTTATCAAGTTGCACCTTTCAAGGAGGAAACAACTCCCTTAGATGTTGAGCTTACATAATAATACCTATGAATAAATCAACCTTTAAACTAATGTCTTCAACACCTAATGATAGAAATATAATTATCACACACTCAATGTATCCAAAACCACCTTCTGGATCACTCTACACTTCTTAACAATAAATCTATCACCATCTCAACAACATGACCATATGGTTATACACACAGTAAAAACTCTGATATACCTCTCAAATCAATGAACAAGCTTCACACAAAAATCAACTATTCTTTTCTCAAACTCAACCTATAAGATCACTATTCAAACATCAAAATTATCACCTAAAGTTGATACACACAATCCTTAGTCTGATTTGATTAACAACTTATCCATAGGTCACCCTATCTCTCCTCTACTTTCCTTTTCCCTCCAACTCTTTCCTTCAATGCTAGATTCTTTACCCTAGACCCAAAATGTCTAGATGAAAACTATATACTACTAGATGAATTCCACTTATGAACACAAGCACTCAAACCATAGAAAACTTATTATGGTACTTATTTCACATGTTTAATACTCCATACTCATCATTGAACATCTCTAGCCATGCCAAAATTGAAGATCAACCAAGCCTACTTCAAGAATACTAGGACATTCACATTACATACTTTGTCATTATCACTTAGACTATCAAGGAACTTTATCCACTCACCAAGACACCTCCATCCTTGACATAGAAATACATCAACAATCTAGAAGGACCCAAGGATGAATCTGAATATTCTCAACCTACTATTTCTTGTCATGTACTTCTAGTTACTAGTAATCATCCAAATATTAAGGTGGGTAGTTTCTTGAAGAAATAAAAGTCAAATATACTTATATACTCTTGGAGTACACACAAATTCACCAATAGTAAGTTGGATACTCAATTGGAGTATTTTATTTACCTAGATCTAGAATTTAAAATTAAAATTACATGTGGGGGTGTAATCAACTATTCTGGTAAATTTCATAGCATAAAGCTATGAGATACTACCTATTATATTATCTAATGTTTTTTATTATCATGGATGGGACTAATATTTTTTTCAGATTATAATGGCCCACTACTTTATGCACAATTGAGATGAAATTTGAGTAACTATTCATGCTCATTCATTTAAAAGGAAGGACATTTGAACTACATTGTTTATTGTCTAAATCTATGTAATTGTTTATTTTTCACTAGATGATGAAGATGATAAAAGAATGTGGAACGTAATTATTGTATAACTATTTTCCATAGAATTTAAACCAAGTAAGGAGTCTACCCATATTGAATTATAACTAGTGGAGATTACCCATTTTTGTCTTATACACCAACTTGATTCCCTTGACCTATTTTCCTTTTGAAATGGGATTTAAAATAGGGCTCATTGCTACCTAGGCCAACCCAGGGCCTCCTTGAGCTTGACATACATTCATAAAATGGTATTATTTTTTATTAAAATTTGATTGAATTATATATAGTAGAGCATTTAGAATTATATTTATTGTATTGTTTTATAATATTTTAGTGTTACAATTTGAAAACCCTATTTCCCAGAACAATAGTCATGTGCATGCACCTTCAATAGATGGCTCACTAATATCACAACTAGGTGTGCTCTAACATGACAAAAAATATTACAATAATCTAGGTAGACTATCTTAATATTTGTGATTTCATAACATATTAAGGTGTTAAAAAATGAATGAAAGGACCAAGTCAACACAAATAAATCACACATTTTATATAGAGTAAAAAATATATTGAATAATATTAATATTAAATACCTAAAAATAAATATTTTTGCACATTTTAGATAAAGTAAAAAAATATATTGAACATTATTAATGATAAATACCCAAAAATAAAGATCTACAAAAATGACAGTAACAAATATGGTAAATGCTTCAAATACTATAAAACCTAATATGTTCTGATCTATTAGCACTCTATAGTGTATGTTTGGAAAAAACTAAGAATATGTAGGAATAATAATATATCTGGATAAATATGTTCAATAGTTTTTATTCCTCTTTAAAATGTGTGAAAATTATATGGACCCTATTTTTCAAAGTAAATAAAAATTTCAAATTCGTTGGGGACTCCTACCTATTTCTTAACATAAATACACCTCGGAGTAGTCAATTTGAATGGAAGGTTAATGATATATTTAATATATTAAAATGATATATATATATATATATATAATATTAAAATATATAATATTTATTTAAAATATATAGTATATATTGTAATAAAATATTATAATATTATATATTATATTTTATATTTTAATATTGTGTGTGTGTGTGTGTGTGTGTTATAGTTTATAAATAAAATTATTATTATATATTTTATTATAATATGTTTAGTATAAAATATATATTTTATATATAATATTAATTAGTCTAATACACACACACAAATACATTCACTTACATACACACAAATCATGACATATAATGTATGTATATATGTTTAGTGAGAGGAGTTATGTAAAGTGAAAGAGTGTAAAATTATAATTGATAGTTAAACCTATTAATTCCAAACCCTTGACAATGTTAAAAAATTAATTAAGTTCATCTTTATTGACTAGATAAGGAGCTGAACTATGGTTGATCATGTTTTGTCTTGGTGATTATAATAGAGAAATTACTTTTATTACAATGGCACTAAGAAAATTAAAAGACACCAAGAGGAATTTTAGGTTAAGAAATTGGATAAAAAATTGAAGTGGACATATATGTTTGAAAGACACCGTCTTTTCCATTTCATAGAGCATAAAGAAGCATAATTGGTTTACATCAAATCCAATTAGATACATCACCATAAATGGTTTGCATCAAATCCTTATCCTCATCTAATTTATGTTCTAATACATAGAACACCATAGAATCTACATTAGTGTGGTCGAGTAACTATGTTAGTTGGACTATCTTCATGTCCATTCTCATAAGCATCAGTATGGGAAAACTATCTCTTATATTACATGAGGGTGTCAATAAGTGTGTTAAGTGCATGTAAACTATCAATCTATACAAACTCCTTGACTTTAGAGGATATTGTCTCAAACTAAAGTGGGTATTTTATAGATATTCTCATAGGCTGATTAGACACATGATATGCACCCAACCTATCCTATCTAAAGCCTTTCTGTTGGCCCTAAAAAATCTTAATAATAAAATTAATAAATAATTTCATTCAAGATATTAAAATTGCATTAAATTTTCCACATAAAATATGAAGGAACCTCATTGTTGTTATATGGGATATCATAACCATCCACCATTAGTCCCAAAAATTCTTTCTCATCAATGAATGGTGGCAATAGTGGATTGGGAAATGTTTGAATTACATGAGAAGTGGCACATTGGTTTTTGGATTACTAAATAATGAGATTTTTTTTATTTTTTTCTTTTTTATCTCTCAAAAAAACCACTAAAATTTTGGCATTATCCTACTATAGCAATTACATCTCTCTATATATTAAGATTCCCATATATTAAATTCACCTATAGTAAGGTAGGGGTCTTGTGCTAAGGGATTGCTTATTATTTTTGAGGGCATGTTGCTGATAAATTGTAGGATTCTTTTACCTATTTTGCATTCCTATTTTCTTTAAAAATTTGTGCAATATATTTTTCTTCATAAAATTATGAGTATTTTAATTAAAAAAAGTTATTTCAAAATAAATAAATAAATATGATTGTATACAAAACTATAATTAGAAATAGTGAAGTCATATTATATAAAATAATGAGTTTATAACATTATATTATAAAAACTACAAGTCATTCTAGGTTAAACAACCTCTATGGGAAGCTTTATAGATGTGGGACTGAATGCGGTCTATAAAGCAACCTCTAGGATTTTAGAAGTTAGCTCTTCATTCAATTTTAGGGGTGAAAAAGGATAGAAGAAATGAAAATAAGTAACATGGAATGTAAATCAAATCTAAGGTGATGTGCCAATAGATTTGAAACATTAACCTATAATTTCATAAAATAGATTAGATCTTGAATCATAATAGACCATAAAGGAGAATAAATCATGAAATATAGTCTATTATGTGAGCAAAGACCAAAACTATAAAAGTAGAAGAAAAGAAATAGTAGACAGAGATAATTTTCCACTCCAAATAACATATAACATCACATCCTCATAGATGGAAAATAATATAAGAAGGCCAAAAGGGCACACAAAAAGCATACAATCACATCTATGAGGCACACCTATTAAGGTTACATAATGAAAAAGTTCTCTAACTATCACTACTCTTAGTTTATTAAAATGGTTGGTTATCATTTATTTGTATTCCTACTTTTGTAAATAGGTGCATCAAATAAATGCATCTTAATAAATATACATTACAAAAAAATTGTGAACAAGGCCATAGTATACATGATTCAAAAATGCCAACCCGTCTTGTCTATGAAAACTGATGAACACATCTCTAACTCATTTTATGTCACCTACAATCAGAAGCACCAAGAAACACATCTTATAAACAAACTTGAAAATTGAAGTTAGTAATAAAATTATCATTTTGGTCCTATAAACTAGAGAAATAAACCAAAGGATTTGAGTGGAGAGATAAACTCACTGAGATAAATATTCATTGGTGTTTTAGCTTAATTTAAATATGTTCAACATAATAATTGTGTATCACTAAATTAAATTACATCTCAAAAGCCCTGATGTTTAAGTGAAATTTGATTGTTATTTTATAAAGTAGAATAGACTCAATTCCTTTGTATAATTGATATGTAATATAATAGTTCATAGACTTTTTATAACCAAGTTTGAAGGGCTACTAAAAATCAATACTTCACATTACTTGAAACTAATTGATTATCCATCTACTTTATTACCAATTATCCCATGCCAAGTGTCATCTGGAACATCAACTTTAATGCTTGTGACATCATTTAAAGTTCAAGATATGTGATTTCAAATTTTAATTTAATTCCTCCGAAACATAATAATGTTTGATAGGTTTTCTCTTCCAAGTAATCTAACTCATTTATTGTGCACATGGTGAAGCACCATAGAGTTTTAAATCTATACTTGTGATCACATTTACCCATTTTTTAATGTTATGTCGCATTATACAATACATTAAAGGCATAAAAATTGATTTAAGTTTGTTAAAAAATTAATAGTATTTCCATACCATTAACAGTATATAGATATATTATAATATATATAATCATGATAGATGAAGTTTTTGTGATTCTTCTATTGAAATAATTTTCTCAAGAGTAAAGTTGTTTGGCTTATAGTTTTATATTTAAATTCAATTGATTTTACATTGATGTGATTTGGCCCTATAAACGATGATTTTCAAATCACTTCACTACATATCCAATTGATAATGATGGATGGATCATTTACTTTCATTAATAAAAATGGACGTTTTGTAATGGAGAAGGGATACATGATTTAAGCTTGATGATACATGATTATTTTAATTTATTTCCCATTTCCTACCAAACATTATTAATATTTGATAGGTTGGTTCTTCAAAGTAATTTGCTATGCACATGGTTAAGTACTGTAGAGTTTTAAATCCATACTAGTGATTGAATTTTTGATCCCATAATGTTAAAGGCCATTTTCATGTTACGTGACATTATACACTATGTTAAAGGCATAAAAATTCATTTAATTTTATTAAAAATATAATATTAATTCAGTACTATTAACAATATATAAAATGTATTGAAATATATTCTACTAAAATATATAATATATAATATTGATTTATAACATATATTAACATATATATTATATGATATAATAATATTGATTAATATTAAAATATATTTTAAAAAAAAAATATAATTTATATAATATTAATATATAGTTAATTAGTTTAATATATAAAAATATTAATATATATATTATAATATGTCAATTATATTTCTTTAATAACTAATATAATTTTTGTGTGTGGGGAGGGGTATGAGTGGTTATATAAATCAAAATTATGTAAATCGATAATTAAACCTACTATTTACTCTAAACCCATTACATTGATGTCAGAATAAGTTCATCTTAAAAACAATTATGAGCACAAACATCTGAATCACCATGCAATGCTTTAGTCTATGATTGCTTGCATTCTTCATGTAAAGAGATAGCCTCTTATCACAATCACTACATAAAAATTGTAACTCCTTTGGTTTTTATTAGCGGCCATTAGTATTCAATGGATAAGCAATGCCACAATTATGGGCGATCAGGTTTTATTTTGGTGATTGTAATGGAGAAATTGCTTTTGTTAAAATGACACTAAAAACATTAGAAGTGATCAAGAAGAATTTTAGGTTTTGAAATATGATAAAATTTTTAAGTAGATATATATGTTCTAAAGACACCATATATTTCAATATGTATGCCTACTATTATACCACCACCACTTTAGTTTCTCCTAATAATTAATAATGTTACATCTTCAAAAAAAGGTGGATGAAACTCCACTTATTATGCATTGAAGAACCTAATAATTATCTCTAAATCACTACCATTGGTTCTAAAGTTCCATAATGATAATTTTAATTATATTTACATATTTTAACTTCTATTATTTTCATTGTACTATGGTTTTGTAGCAGATTATTAAACATTTTTTAATTCTGATGATCCCTTGGATGTGATCCAAAACCCATGTTAGGAGACCCATCAAGTGTAATTTGTTGTGATGAGTTTGTTTCTAGTCTATTGGAGTTAAATTCCATAAATTATAAAAATTTACATTTTGATACAATCTATAAATGGAAACTCTATATGTAAAAATATTATATACAATAAGTGTTCCAAGGTAGACATCTAGTTATTGCCTCACATAACCATAATTTAGATAATCACACAAATTCCTTTCCCAACAGGTCTTTGAGTTACTAGGTATTATTTTGTGTCACTTATTTTAATTACCATTTTAGGGTCGAACTGATCTCCAAATGTTAGTTTGTAAGTTCAATAAAGACAACTCACCCTCACAGATATTTGAATTGGTGAATTAAATTATCCCAAAGGTATTCCTAGGGGGATTTAAAATTAAGGAGTCTAATCCATATCATACAATTTATTTATGTTACATCTTCAAAAAATGTGATGAATTCCACTAATATTATGCATGAGTCTTATATTATTTCTAAATCATTAGCACAATCTCTATGTCAAAAATGTAACTCCCTTGGTTTCAATTAGGGGGAATCGATATTCACTAGATAAGTAGCATAGTTGTGGGTGATTAGGGTTTATCTTAGTGATTTCAATAGAGAAATTTATTTTGTTACAATGTCACTTAAAAAATTATAAGTGACCAAGAAGAATTTCTAATCTAAAAATTAGATAAAAATTTAAATCAAACATATACATTTGAAAGACACCAGCTATTTCAATGTGTATGCCTATTATTATACCACCACCACTTTAGTTTCTCCTAATAATTAATATTGTTACATTTTTAAAAAAAAATTGTTTGAAACTCCACTTATTATGCATTGAAGAGCCTAATAATTATTTATAAATCATTATCATTAGTTCCAAAGTAACTTTCATAATGATAATTTTTACTTCTATTTCCATATTTGAACTTGTATAATTTTCCTTGTACTATGGTCTTGTAGCGTATTATTGAACATTTTCTAATTCTGATGATCCCCTGGATGTGATCCAAAAATCCATAGTTAGAAAACCATGAAGTGTAATTTTTTGTAACAAACCTATTTTTATTTTATTAAAATGAAATTTCCTAAATTATATAAATCTAAATTTAGATATAATATATAAATGGAAACTTTATATATAAAAATATTATATATAGTAAGTGTTTTGAGGTAGAATGTTATTTATGCTTTAATAAACAAATTTATTATGTTACATCTTCAAAAAATGTCAATGAAATTCCACTAATATTATTCAAGATCTTGATATTTTTTATAAATCATTATCACATTGTCTCTACATCAAAATTGCAACTCCCATGGTTTAGAATAGGGGCATATACATTTGATGGATAAGGATCATAGTTGTGGGTGATTAGGTTTTGTCTTGGTATTACAATGGAGAAATTGCTTTTGTTTAATGGCGCAAAAAAATTGGAATCGACCAAGAAGAATTTAGGGTTTAGAAATATGAAAAAATTTGAAATGGACATATATATTTGAAAGACACCATATATTCTACTCTGTATGCCTACTATTATACCAACACCACTTTAGTTTCTCCTAATAATTAATAATGTTACATCTCGAAAAAAATGTGGATGAAACTCCACTTATTATACATTAAAGAGCCTAATAATTATTTTTAAAAACAATTATCATTGGTTCCAAAGTAACTTCCATGATGATAATTTTACTTCTATTTCCATATTTGAACATCTATAATGGTCATCTTACTATGGTTTTATAGTAGATTATTGAACATTTTCGAATTATGATGATCCCCTAGATGCAATCCAAAAACCATGGTAGGAGACCCATCAAGTGTAATTTTTTGGGAATTGTATAAGTCGGGGATTGACCAAATATGCTCAATGGTTGCTTACAGGTGCAGGGAGAGTCTGATATGAGTTGACACTCAACCAACTTTGTAATAAGAAAACACCAAAGAACTTGTGAATATAGTATTTTTTTAGATGCATTTTTTAATATAGCTCATTGTGGCATTGTCATGTTCACTATTTGATTGGTATTACATTTTGGTTCATTTAGATTAATAACATTGTAAGATGGCTTTATATTAAATTTTCATGTATTAGATGAGGCTAATGTATTGACCCCAAACTTTACTAGCTTGTTTAATGCAAGGACGTTCATTTTTTGATGATGATCACGATCACCTAGTTGTTCCTCATAAATCAAAAATTTTAGTGCCACATAGTGTTGTGGAAATGGATGAAATGATACCTCTAATGTAATAGGGTTATGCAAGACATATTTTTAGTCAAACACATAATTTGGATACCTTGTAGGTGTTCTTCTCAATGAGACAATTTTTTTCTCCAATAATTTAATTATTTATAATGAGGATTTTGAAAAAGCTCCACCTTGGTTACTTTAACTTGATTTACAATTTTTTATCTCAAATTAAAATCTTAAGATCTAAAGAAATGTATAAAAGGATTCAACTCTAGTATATAAATTATAATATATGGGTTGGGGATTATTCTTGGAAGCCTCTAAATTTAGAGGCTTCTAGAGGGGAAGGGTGATAATGGAGAGGATTCTAGAATTGGATACTTCTAAAATCCTCTTAGGGACTAATTAGGATTATTTACATAGGGATTAGGTGGGTGATTAGGGTTTAGGGGTATAGAGAGACTAAGAATAGGCTAGTGTAGGTGGGTAGGTGGGCCATGGGAATTTAAAATTTCATAATAATAGATAAGTGGGAATTAATATTGTTAAGATATGGGGACTAATCATATTAATTAACTGATTGGTGGGGATGGATAAGTTTAGTAGATGGAAAATAATGAATGCGGACATTTGATAAATAACTATGAAGGGGTGATAAATTAGCAGGATGAAAGGGGATAAACTACATAAGTGGAATTAGTGTCAACTAATAATAATAATATTGATGTTAAATGGAGTGAGTGAATTTTAAGATGCATACATCTTGGGATGTACCATTTAATGGTAAAATTCCCTTGAAAATATTCCCAATAGGTATAATTAAATCTTGTGTGCCATCAATAATATAATTTATATAATATTTATAAATGAAGTTTTTACGATACTTATATTGAATTTTTTTTTCAAGAGGAGTAAAGTTAATTGGCTTACTAAGTTTCCTATTTAAATTTAGTTGAATTTACATTGATGTGATTTGGCTATGTGTTTTTGACCCTAATCTAGGGATTCAAAGTTGAAGTACTTGACAATATGTTATTAGATGAAATGTTTAACCCTAACTTTGCATTAGATATCACACAACTTGTTGTCCTGAATAAAAATTTAATGTTTATAGACTAGCATGGTGAAGATGATTTATGCCCTCACATAACCATAATTTAGATAACCTCACTAAATCCTTTCCATGTATAGGTATTTGAGCTACTAGTTATGATTTTGCATCAGTTATTTTAATTACTATTTTGGGGTCGAATTCACCTCCAACTATCAGTTTGTTAATTCGAGAAAGGTGACTCGCTCTCTCAGGTATTATATGGGGACTAAAAACTAAAGAGTTAAATATCTATTAGACAATTTAGTCATATAATTTTTAAATAAACAAATATGAATAAAATTTTTAAATTAGAATAATTATAATAAATAATAAAAAATTGTAATTAATATATTTATATTTAAAACTATTTAAGATTATTATTTATTTCTATTTATATTTAAATCTTTAAACAAAATTATTAAATAGTGTATACTATTTAAATGTTTAATACGTTTAAATATATAAATATATTTTTTTAAATAATTTTATATGTTACAAATTTATATATAAACTTTTAAATTAGTATAGAATTAAAAATTATCACATGCTTCAAATTAAGGGTTATGTTTATCTTTTGTATTTCCATTATTCTCTCTCTCTCTCTCTCTCTCTCTCTCTCTCTCTCTCTCTCTCTCTCTCTCTCTCTCTCTCTCTCTCTCTCTCTCTCTCATGAAGGACAAAAAACATTATTTTGTTGACTGTTAGGTTAATTGTGGCATTAGTGGTGGAAGTATTGACCCCATTTTTCACTATCATTTCTATAGGTGATTTTTTTCAGGTATTTAATCTATGAAATGTATTGTTTTACTATATCTAAAATTCATGATCTTTTTGGCTTGACATGAACCATTTACTAATTATTTACTGCTTTAAGATATGAAATCACTGAGATTTGAATAGACCTAGATTTTTGTTATGAAATTGTGGAGATAATGAAATGGTGGAGATTAGGATTTTTTAGTAAGTGTATTCTATGGGGACCCAAATGGTAAATGTGAGGGAAAAGCATACATTTTTATTAAATATAATCAAGTAATGAAATGGTAGAGATAATGAAATGGCAAAGATTAGGATTGTTTAGTGCTTACTTGTATTCAATAGGGATGCAAATGGTGAATGTGAGGGGAAATCAGACATTTTTTATTAATTTTAAGAAAATAATAAAATGGTGGAGATTAAGATTGTTTAGGGATTACATGTATTCAATAAGGACCCAAATGGTGAATGTGAGGGGAAAGCATACATTTATTTCTTAAGTGTAAGAAAATAATGAAATGGAAAATAATGAAATGGAGGAGATTAGTATTTGTTAGTGCTTACTTATATTCAATAGAGAATCAAATGGTGAATGTGAGGGGAAAACATAATTTTTTAATTAACTATAAATAAATAATGAAATGGTAGAGATTAGAATTATTTAGCACTTATATTCAATAGGGACACAAATAATGAATGTGAGAGCAAGTAGACATTTTTTATTAACTGTAAGAAAACAATCATATTAAATAGTGTCATGATGTGAGAGGGTTTCAATGGTTCCACCATCTCTATCTAATTGCATCATTTATTTATTGGCTTTATTCATGATACTATGAATTTTTTCCATTTTAGACTGAGTTGAAAATTCATTTTTTGGACTATTTTAGGTTATTACTATTCGAGTTGAATTATTTCCATTTTAGACTAAGCTGAAATGTCATTTTTTTGGGTGGAAAAAATTTCCCTCATGCCGCATCATAAAATTTAATACATGAATGATTGAATAAAACCTAGCATTATTATTTAGGGTGGCAAACATTTCCCTCATGCTTCAATATTCTTGGGCAGAGGGGTCCCATGTATCATCATATATTAAAAAAATATTATAAAATATTTACACTTATTATATAAGAGAAACTATTGTTTAGAGAGAAGTTTTTGAGGGGTGGGAAGCAATAGGGAGTTGAAGATTTGTATGGTTTCTCCTTTATATTTAGTTTCTAGCTATCAGTTACATCCAATTAGTTTTTTATTTTTTTAAACAAAATTTTTGTATTACAAATAATATTTTTAATCTTCAGAGCACATCTAGATATCTTTAAAAAATTTGGTATAGGTCTTGTAAACACCATATACATATCTTTAGAGCATTCATAGACTTATTCAGAGCATCTTATGTATGTCTTTCAAGCACACCTAAAGCATATTCAAAACAATTATGAATCATCTTTGGAGTGTCTTTAGAGCATTGAATTGTTAGAGCTCACTTACAAAATCCTCAAAATTATAGCTAAAAGAGTTTTAAAAACTATGTTGCCTTCTCTAAATTACTCCATCATTGGTATGTTTTTTTGTACTTAAAATTACCCCATCCTTGGGATGAATTCATATACTCAAAATTACTGCATCTATGGGATGTGTTATTCTACTTAAAACTATTCTATTCATCTAAGTTAGACATAATTATAAGGTAAAGAATTAGCAATAAATTACATACAAATAATGAAAAAATTACATTCATATCTTACTTAGATTAAACTTTAACTATTAAATGAAATAGAATATATAAGCAAATGTAAGACTTTGGGGATAATTTATATAACTATGATGATATATATGAAATTATCATTATTTATCTCCCACACTTTACCTTTTCATGTCTTTTCATAAAGAAATGGGATGACTAACCCTTAATCTAAATTTCCTGATTCAAACCTCTAACCTAGATCATAACTTCAAAATTATGGCCTTAGTCATGATGGCCCCTTGAAAATAATCTAAGACCTCTGACATTTGTATGCACTAGAGCTTCAAATTTAACTTTTGTTTGAGTATTCTAACACCACCATGGAGATAGAGGACATAGAATTATAGGAGACCTAAACCTCATCCCAATCTAGACATCTGAACCTCTTTCCTCTAAGCACCAAGTGATTATCTGAAAAACTTCTTTGGCTCTACTTAGACACCATTTGATATTGGTGGGGATAATGAATTCCTTACACTTCAACTCAATAGGTACTATCTCCCACCTAGCAATACTTGCATTGAAATGATTGGCATAATGATGGTTTACAAAATACTTTAAAGTAGTGATATTAGATCTCAATAGCTCATGATACTTGTTCTTCATATGAATACAGTATAGTGGTTGAAAAGAAGAAATATGTTTCTTTAGTTCTATAAATTATGGTCTCATGCATAACCCAGTGGTGCTTTGTAATTTTATAAATATATTATTGGCCGATTGCCATGCCATTTGGTTCCTTAGAGTGTAGAGAAACAATTGTGTCTCTCCAACAAATAAATTTATTAGAAAACCAAATTGATATCCTAACAACAAATTGAAAGTATATAAATTATAAATGACATCATGCCTTTATTCAGTGCTCTTTAGAAAAATGTCCATAAATGCATGCTCATATTCAATGATATGTGAAAACTTAAGGGTAATTAATTGAATCTACCATTTATAAAGATACTCATGTAATAAAATAACATAAAATGATGAAGGTTGCTTACATGCTAATAGTTTATCAGAAATAATGCAAATGTGCTAGATAGAATCCTATGATTTTTGCAATTGTATTTGGGATTATACCATTTGCTTCTAAGATTCTTCCTTAATTTTGTTATTTTCATTCTTCAATTTTTGAATTTTCTTCTAGGTGATATGCCAAGTAGAGATTATTTCTTGTAATAGAATAGGGAGAGAGGGAAAGTTGTTGGACCCTCTATCTGAACTATAATTTCACATGTTTCTCTTTGCATGGCCTAAATATAGGCTTGTAACTTAAAATTCTAAGTGGCAATCTCTATTATTAGATTATTATGTTAGGCAATCACTGTACTTCTATAATAAAGAATTTATCTCAAATTATTAATCAGATTACACTTATCAATATTAACATTTTACAAAATAGTAAATTGAGTATCCTTGATAACAAGAGAATTCTAAAAATCAATAATTTTAGTGTCTTTGATAGCAAGAGAATTATGCAAATCACTCAACTCTTGGGTTTGTGTAAATATTACATTATGGACCCTAGTCTGTTGAGCTTTTATTATTTGAAGATTTTTTTTTTCACTAGTAGCATATTCTTCCCACCTTTGTTTCAAATTAGAAATTGTCAAGTCCTTACCTTTCAATGTTTAATGGAGAATATATAACTATGTTTGCTAGGGTCTAAGTATTTCCTCATGACATGAAAAATCCATGGCATGCTATAATTATTTTTCTTCATTGGAAAAATGTGGAGAAGATGGACATTCTTTAATATAGGGTGCATTACCCTTATCAATAATAGAAGGCAAACTCTAGTTCTTGAGGTAAAAATTCTTATACTAAGGTTCCCTCTGAAAATACAACTTCTTCTAGGGCCTACACTTCTTATTCTTCTTCTTCCTATAAAATAAGTTAGTGAATGCACCAGAGTTTAACTAGAGGAGTATGAGGGGTGTCTGAATAAAGTCCCATTTTTAACTTTGATCTCTAGTAGAGTATCTTTAGAACCAATAGTATTGGAGATGGCCATTATATGATTTCAACTATAAGTTCTTCAACTTGGATTGTATAGAAGGAGGAGAGGTAGGGCATGGTGTCTTTTTGACATGAACTAAAGAAAAATTTTTGAGGAAAGAGGACCAAGCCATTTCACGCCTTATTTATTGATAAAATAATGGTGACAAATGAGTGTAACCAGTCCATGATGGTGGGTAGACCCAGTACCTCATTTTATCTTTAGAGAAACATTAATCAAAGCATTGTGAATAAAATAAGGAAAACCAATCTCATGTCATTCTCGAATATCTCCTGTCATCAAGTGAAGAAGGAGTATGATATCATCTCCACCCACCACTGTAAATTGAGCATCACAAGTGATATATTTCATTACCTAGAAAACAATATTTTGACAAGGTTGAGGAATAATTTCTCTCAAAATTCCCTTGGCCTCTCCTTCAGGGGATTTGACTAGTCTAGGGTGTGGATCATTTCCTTCAACAAACATATAAATTAGGTCAAAAAAACTAATATTTTCAATGTCAACTACTCCATCATAAGGAATCCCAAATAGAGAACTAATTAAAAAGGAATTTACTATAATGTTCTTGCCTTTGATAATAGCATGGTCTTCATCAAAATTCTCATAGAATACTTTCACAATTTCTTCATGGAATTCCTATAACATTTTTAATAAATTCAACCAACCTAATGTTTTAAAGACCTATCTAGATGATTCATCTTGCAGTAATACATCGAAAGATTTTAATTCACTTTTTTCTTTCTCCTACCTATCTTTAGAGTAAGCACTATTTAATCACAAATTTGACTATACTATAAAAATACATAGCTCAAATTTACATAGGGAATAGGGGAACAAAGAGGTTAGAGATAAGACACAATAATTTTTGGTAGTGATAATGCAAAAATGAATAGCAAAGTAGGTTATCTGATGTGATTATGACAAGAATGATGGCAAAAGTTATGGTTATCTCTTCAGAGCATGTGAGATATAATACGAAGGTGCTTTATTTGGTCCAATGGTAATGATGTGTCATAAAGGTCATTATTGGTAGTAATGAGAGTAATAATAATAATTAATTATGTCTTATACCAAATACTTTTGAAATACCCTCTATTCAAAACATAGTTACATCAATCTTGTTTGAAAAGACCATTTGGAAATATCATCACAAAATACTGTCACATTAATTCTTTTAGAGATATTTTGAAAACATCATCACATAAAATTATAAATAATGACATTGCTGGTCTAATGTCATTTTTTATTCTTAATGATGGAGGTGGATTCTTCTCATTCATTATTTTTCATCTTAGGAGCATAACTATCAATCTTTGGAGTGTAGTTCATGTCTTTGGAGCTCAGTCACTAGTTTTCAAAGCTAAACCTTCAAACTTCAGACCAAAACTATAGTAAATTCAAATATATATATATATATATATATAAAGAACCTTATTTATTATAAAAGCCTTATATATATTTAGCACCTTATATATAAATAAATAACCTTGTATAAATTATCATGTTATTTGTATATATTTTTAGCCAATTACATCTTTTTAATCCATATCTTGTCTGAAGAACCACTTGGGGGCTCTATTGATGGAGTCAGTGGTTGAGTAAGAGTTAGCCATTGGAAGGTAGATGTCTAGGGAGGAAACCTCTCCTCATGGTAGAGTAAGTCATTATAGTGTTTGTCATGCATTTCTAATGTAATGGTATTAAAATTGGTGTCTTATAAGACTATGTTTATCCCATATGAATAGAGAAATGTGACATGTTCTGACTTGGTGATTCTAGATGTTCTTGCTTCAATCGTGAAATTTATATTTTTATTGATGAGATAGTATATTGTCTTAATGCAATATAAATCCCAAGAAGACCTTTTTGGAAAGACTTATTAATGAAATGCTTATGGTAATCCTGGTTTGTGCCATATTAATGGGCAATCTTGTTAAACTTAGACCTACTAGTTTTAGCAATTAATTTCTTTATAATTAAATTTATCTTTAATTTGAATTTGATTCACCATCATTTTTAGATTTAAAGCTAAATATTACCACATTTCAATATGTGTCTGCGATGTCAGACACAACTAAGTACTCATGTGGCCTGAATATGACTAATCTATCTAGTTGGCTTGAAATATAGACATGTGGCACCTTTGATTGGTAGCTTTATGTGATGAATCATTTATTTCTGACCACCTGGTGACCCTTAATTTATAGTGAGTTGTCATGTGGTGCCTTTTAATTATAATACCTTGAATGGGGAATCCACTCTTGTGCCTATTTAAAAGGAATCTCTTAGAAGATACATTGAAGGGGAAATTCACTTTTGTGTATGTTTGAAAAGTATCTCTTTGGAGATACCTTGAAGGTATTATATGGGATTTAAAAATATCACCTAATAGTGCCTTTTGTGTAAAGGAATATTCCACTTGTTCCTTAAAAAAGAAATCCTCTATTGTGCCTATTTGAAAGGTATCTCTTACAAGATACCTTGAAGTGGAAATCCACTATTATGCATGTTTGAAAGGTATCTCCTAAGAGACACCTTGAAGGTATTATAAGGGAATTGAAAATATCACATTATAATACCTTACATGTAAAGGAAAATAATATTTGTTTCTTAAAGGAGAAATCTACTCTTATCCCTATTTGAAATGTATCTCCTAGGAGCTACCTTGAAGGGTAAATCCACTCTTGTGCATGTTTGAAAGGTATCTCCTACAAGATACATTGAAAGCATTAAAGGGGCCTCTAAAATATCACCAAGTAGTGTGTTTTGTGTAAAAGAAATTTGACTTGTTCCTTGAATGACAAATCCACCCTTGTGCCTATTTAAAAGGTATCTCTTAAGAGATAACTTGAATGGGAAATACACTCTTGTGCATGTTTGAAAGGTATTTATAATGAGATACCTTGAAGATATTGTAAAGGCCTTCAAAATATCACCCAGTAGTGTCTTCCATGTAAAGGAAAATTTCACTTGTTCCTTGAAGGAGAAATCCACTCTTGTGCCTATTTCAAATTTATCTCCTAGGAGATAAAATGAATGAGAAATCCACTCTCATGCACATTTTAAAGGTATAACTTAAGAGATACCTTGAATATATTACAAAGGTCTTCAAAATATCACCTAGTAGTATCTTCTATGTAAAGGAAAATTCCACCTATTCCTTGAAGGAGAAATCTACTCTTGTGCCTATTTGAAAGGTATCTCCTATGAGATACCTTGAAGGGAAAATACACTCTTATTCATTTTTGAAAAGTATCTCCTAAGAGATACCTTGAAGGTACTACAAATGCCTTTCAAATATCACCAAGTAATGCCTTCCTTGGATAAGGACATCCTTGGAAGCTTATACATTCCTTTAGAATGATGTGGACATGATTTGTCTTAGTTGAACCAATTATGGTTAAGACTTGTATTGTGTGTAATGATTATTTTACATAATGAGTCTTGAATTTTAAATGAAACATTATATATTTTAACTTCTCAAGTATTTTAAATGGTGTATGATAGGAATTGTACATGCATAACTCTATTTATGGGTTGTGGGTGCATTATTCAAATCCCAATCATGTATAGTTAACTATATTCATAACTTTGCCTACAATCTGAATAAAGTGACAATCAAAAGAAAATAATTTTTTTGGGGTTATTTGCTCTATATCGCCTCTTTTGGATGTTTTAAAGGTATCTTCTTTGCCTTTTCCTATCCAATAATTTTTTTTGGCACAAGTGCACCTCTAGTTGCCGTATCACCTTACCTAGCCTTCCTAAGTTTTAAAATCATTCCTTGGAACATAGTTATTGACTCACCTCTCCCATCATTAGATTATAAATACCCCAAGGGAATATAGTTATGAAGAGCTCACCTGAGGGCATTAGAGTATAAATATTATTCACTTCATTTATCCAAACACTTAGATGCATTGAAATTTTTATATATTTAACCAATTGTAGACTACATAAAGAGCAAATAGAGCTAAGCTAAGAATTGTGATAATTTGTGAGTAGGGATTGTTAATCTCATGCTGTCAATAAGACAAAGAGTGGTTTTAAATAAGAATTATTGATGAAAACTTTTACATCTTCATTAGCTCTAGTATAATTATGGGGAATACCTATTTAATGGTGAATATCAGTGCAAATGCAAAACCCCAAAGTTTTCATCCAATTATTACCTACAAGGGAATGGTTTGGTAAAGTCTACTAACAAAAATCTAATTAGACTAATCAAAAGAATGTGTGATGACAAGCATGAGTGGCACATACATATGAAGATGTCCCTATAGATAGATTTCATCACCCTAGAATATGTTTTAGAGACTTCCCCATATGAGCTTGTATATGGAAAGGAAATAATTATGCCAGTATCATCATAAATTCTTACACAATAGATCCTAAATGATGTTTAAAATAAATAAAAAAAGAGTAATGGAGGTTTGGATTGATAAATTTCTCTCACTCTAGGAGGTAAGGGAATAGTCAAGTGATTTGAAGCTCATATGATAATAAGAAATTAAGTAATGGTCTGATAAGAATTCATCAAACCTAGTATTTAAACCTAAATATTTAGTTCTCAAATACGATTAGCAGGGTACAAAGCTAGGATAACTTACAAAGTTTGATTATATTTGGAGAGGACCCTTTTGCGTCATTAGTGATAGGTGGGGGAATGATTATGAATTAGAAGATCAAAAGACCAACACATTAGAGATACCTATGCATGAGATCGACTTGAAGCATTTCAAATAACTTACCCATCTTTCACCTTGTACATAATTAGTTAGTTTCCCTTTCTATCATGTATTCTTTTTGTGTTGTTGTTTTCCATTTCTTCATTTTCCTTATTTTTGTTGTTTCCTTTTTAAATAAGTGTCATTGGCATAAGTGAATCTTCTAGTCACCACATGTTCCCTCCTTAGTGTTATAAATATTCAAAAAACATTGTTTTAAATATGTTTATCAACCTACCTTACCTTCCATTAATGAAAAATACCCATTTTTACATGAATTCCCATTAAAATCACCATGAATCTTTTAGAAGTGGCCCTTTGAGCATGTGTACTACCCTTATCATTTATAGAGGTGCCTAATTTTACAAGATCTCATCATGAGCCTACCTAGTGACATTTATGTATGAATACACTCATCTCATCCATGCTAACTATTTGACACATTGAGAGCATCAATAAGATCAAGTTAATTGAGAGAAGCATGAAGGGATGAGTCTATAGTTACAAGTAGAAAAATAAATAACCATTAATCTATATCTTTAGTGGAAATAGAGGGTGGTTTCATAGCAAAATTCTCACTAATGGAAGCTTAAACATCTTAATAAAGAAGTGACCAACATCCCATTAGATAAATAACCTATGGGTTGAGTAGTGAAGGGACCTTTCCCTCAAACACACAATAAGAAAAGCCAATGCTTCCACCCATATTTTATTAAAATAGAAGGTGCCTAACACCAAAAAAGCATCTAAAGAGAACTAGAGGGATATAACATTGTTCACCAATTATAGAGACAATCTCTTCAACCTAAATTTGGCCAAGAACCCAATATCTTACACTCAAATTATTGTGATTCAATCAACTATAGGTTATGGGAATGAACACTAGCACATTTCAAGGTGCCTTATGTTCATCCTTGCTCAAATATCATCACCCTCTGCATGTAAATATATGATGCTTACTCTAGTAAAATTAATGGAAACACCCATTTAAGGGTAAAAATTAGCACCAATAACATCAACAAGATGCTCTGGCTCCCCTTTCATTCGGAGGTGAAGATATATAGTGTAGTTTGCCTCTAGACTATTTTAGATTCTTGGGTCTAAGAAAAGGAAGACTTCTTTAGCTTTCTCCTCAAATGAAAAATCACAAAGATGCCTCTTATGCCCATTTCCTTAAAAAAATTCCCCACGTAGCACCTGAGAGATACTCTATCCATGTTGGCCTTCATATTTAGAATAAGCTTCAATACCAACATCGATAACTTATTTTTAGGGGCACTCTTCCTCATAACCTCAGTGTAGAAGGAACAAGATTTTAGGTAAATTTTTTTGGAGTCCATTTCTACCTCCATAATAGATGAGGTACAAAAAATTTCAATAGTGGGTACCTTCTAATACTCATCTTTCCTTCTACATCCCATTTTTTTCCAACATTCCTAGTTCTTCTCTACATACCTCAACCTTAACTCCTCTAAAATAGATACCATGCCCAAAATGATGAACCTGGTGACTTTATGGACCCAAATCCTATCAGTCACTAAGGACTACTATGATTTTTTAGATATTTTTATGGATTCAATTCTCATTAACCTTAGCATGAATCCACTTACATTCAAAATGAATGAAATGGAGTAGGAATAGCTTTCTAAGAGAAAGGTCCTAATTGATTGATTCTATAGAGCCCACTTCTCATTTATTTAGTATATGATTTCTAGGGAGAACCCTTTTGACTCCCATGCATACTAACAATTTAAACATTGGCCTTATATTTTAATTATCAACTCATCATGGTATATTCCATCTATGGGGTAGGGAAGAAGGGGAAAGGATTGTATGGTGTCCACTTCATAAGAGGACGAATTATAGTGTCCAAAAGGCACTAAAAATTCCTACTCACATCCAAGATGGTGGAGTTTGTCCTAGACCTAATAGATGATATATAGAACCATGATATAATAAAATTCAAGGAAAACTTGAAGATTAACAACACCCCCAGTAATCAATCCCTACCTTAGAAAGAGTAGACAAAGTCACCCCTAGAATACATTCACTAAAATTATGTAGACCTAGCTCATATCTCGTAAGACACCCTCAAACCATGGGATTCCTTTTATGAGAAGGTATAAGATCAAAACCAAACCAAGAAATTATCAAATTTGATGAAGAGGTAGTTCAATAAATTATATGGAGCAAAGAGAAAAAGGTTGCCTTTACAAAATATAGGTATGAGATCAACCTACCCTACACCAGGCTTAATGAGGAAGAAAGAGATGGAATCTTTGATAAGTGTTGGAACAAGCATAATTAGGAGGAGGGTTTAGTAGAGGAATAGACCTATCCTAAAATAATGATATGAGGAGAAGGAGAATAAGAAAAGGATAAATATACTCCTAGGTTTATATTAGGATTCATTCCACTATAAATAGAGTTTGAGGTATTGGAGATTCAAAATACTTCCTCATGGCCATCTCCCTTTTACTAAAATTCCATATCTCTATAATAATAACATTCTCCCTCTAAGCACCTTGAAACTAGTTCATCCTAGTACAAGTGACCTAAATCACCTAAATCCATCCCTTGACCTAAGCCTATGTATAATAAAATATACTTCTCAGGTTCTCACGTTTCTACCTTTGCCTCTCTCATCATGTCAATAGTTCCATCCCCCATCTCACCTCATGTTAAAGTAATCTCTACTACTAAGCCAAGAACTACCTTGTCCCCTATCTCATCTTCTTCTACCAAATCCTCCACATATATTACATTGCTTTCCTTCATGGTCTTGATCTCCTCCTGAATTCCTTTCCTCACCCCACCACCTTCAACTTCAACATCATCATCCATTGTGGCACACTCACTATTACCTCTGCTCTATGGGCTCCCACCATTCTCCCCTTCCATCCTCACCTTAAATCCAACTTCCTCTAGAGTAATGACACCCACCACTTTATAACATCAAGTAACAATTTAATTTGAACTACCATAGAGAATCTCCTTCATAAGGAAGATCATTCAATGGATAGATTAGTACTAAAAGTAAGTGAACACAAGAAAAGTGGCCTAAGAGGCCTAAATGGAAAGAAAGATATGGAAGAAGGCCAAGTCCTATGCTTAGACTCACATATATTCATTTTATAACCCTACAAAACAATGCCTTATGATATCTCATCTAACCCCCCAAGTAGTCAAGCCCTAAGGATAACTGGAGCAAGGGGAATATGTTATTCAAGATATTAGCGTCAACCTCAGAAAGGATAGGCCCATTGATAGAGTTGATATGATGGAAGAGACAAAAAAGTTATTTACTACGGACTAATTCAAAGTGAAGTAAAAACTAGAAAAGACCAAGATGGATCATGCAAGAGTGAAATCTATGATCAAATGCCTTCATGTTGAGGTTAAGGCCAAAAATGTAGAGCTCAATAAAGTAAGGTCTAATTTACATAGTTGAATATATAATGAGAGATTCAAAATAGAATTTAACCTATTAGTGGCCTTCAAAAATGAGTTATAAGAGGACACTGAACTAGCTCAAGTCCACCAGGAGATCTCTAATTTTTATCAATCATATCAACAATTGTAGTAAAAGTTGTAGTAAGAATCCTCAATAAAGGACCAAGAAATTGAGAAGCTAACAAATGACCTTACAGCCCATCCATAGGCCTCAAAAATCCTCTCTATGGTATAATAATTATACAAATCCTATTTTGAAAGGATCAAGGTCATGGTGATAAACCTAAAGATAACACTAAATTTCATTATATAAGCATAAAATTTGGACTCTCAAGTGAGCACATCTATTGATTAGGTGATCACCTTTATGTCCCCTAAGGTCCCAGAGTTAGACATCCTCATCTAGAAGCTTTAAAACACTTCTTATGAGATGATACAAGTAGTACAAGTGACCAACTAAATGTAGGCAGTGGCCAAGGTTGATGAGTTTCTTGGCTATAGTAAGGCAAACAATAAGTGCAAGGCATTATTTATTGCTTTAGAGCATGTGGTTAGAGATATGTGGGGATGCATTGATTATTTATTCTAGTTGGGACTTCCCTTTCGTATCTTGTAAAATAACATCATCCTCCTCAAGGACCAAATTAAGACACTGCTTGAGTAAAATTAGAATGACTAGACCATCTTCATAACTCTCGATCAAGAGCTTGATGTCTTTGAGGTGGATAAAATTTTGTACCCACTCACCCAAATAGAGTTTCATATGCTATTAGTGGTCAAAGTCTTGGTGAGAATATCCTTTAAGGATATAATATATTTGTATAGAGACTTTGAGGCTCTAAAAAAGGATACCCGACCAAAGGAGGAAGAATGGGCACCCTCATAGGCAACCCTTCAAAAATTATAGGTATTTCAACCTTCCTCCCATTTTTACAATTTTGATTTGACTGGTCTAAGTACCAGAGTTTTATGGATGCCCCTATGAGTCACCAAGAATTGTGGATAAAAATGCTCATTTCTTAGTTTTGGAGAAGGCCATCTTTGGATTTGATCTCATTTGATAGTTAGTAATTCCTTGACACTTTTTAGTGGTTCCCATTTCAGTCCCTTCCTTCTTCAAGGGTTCTTTTCAAATTTTTGCCTAAGTACCATCCTTTGTCTACTTCTAACATGTGGCACCCCCATACATAATCTCGCCAAAGAAGTTCCCAACCCCTCCAAATAAATGTCATCTTGACATGTGTCATCTTTGTGCTTGTTCAAGAGTTGTGTCAGTTTACCAAAACTTAAAGGAGCATCATTGGATGAATTTGTGGTTCCCTCCTTTTGATCAAAACTTTTGAAACACTTTAATTTAAAGTGTAATATAATGATTCCAAGAGGGATTAAAGCTATTAAAATCAGCATAGGATGGATATTTTTGAAAGTATACACATGACACCACCTCGCTTCTCCTAAGCATAGTGGCCATAGAAGAACAATGTGGTTGCACCAAATCTATGATCTGAAGGCTAACTACACTTATGAGCTCAAGACCCTCTTTTAGTTTAATGACACCATCATGGGTGTGAGTGTTATAATATCTTGGTGTCATTTCCATAGGTTGCCACCTTGTCTATATATTCTACGCTCTTCCCTTTTAGAGTGGGTTGGTTATTATTTTTTGCTACTTATCATATTTGGTATTCTTGCTTTTTTAGTGATTGTAGTAGACTAGGATAGTAGAATTTAGCATTTTTCTATTCTAAAACTTTAATATGTACACCTCATGGATATGATTGGATGCTTTATATGTGCCTTTCAGGGCCTTATATATTCTATTCTCCATCTAAAATGAAGAGGATGTGATTTTCTATGTTATTTAGGGTATTGAATTATCTTTGTCTATTGTTTCTTTTCTTTTACTTCTATAGCTTGGGTCTTTGCTTACATAATAGAATATAGTTCATACTTTATGCTTGTCCATGGTTTATAATTCTTAAGGATCTAATCTATTTTATGCAATTGTAGATTAATGTATCAAATCTCCTAGTGCATCACCTTATGTTAAATTTACTTTACATGTTATTTATTTTCCTTTCTTCAAACTTAAATGAAGAACTAACTTCTAAAATTAAAGAGGCAAATTTACATACCATAATTCAATCCCACACTTGTAAATCTTCTACCTTTCATGTAAAGTAAAATTCCACTTACTCATTAAGGATAAATACACTATTATTCATATTTGAAATGTATCTCCTAAGAGATACCTTGAAGTGGAAAACAACTCTTGTGCACATTTGAAAGGTATATGCTAAGAGATACATTAAATGTATTATCAAGTCATTAAAAATATCACCTAGTAGTGGCTTCCATGTAGAGGAAAATTTTACTTATTTCTTTAAGGAAAAATCCACTCTTGTGCCTATTTGAAAGGTATCTGTTATGAGATACCTTGAAGGGGAAATCCACTCTTTTACATGTTTGAAAGCTATCTCCTAGGAGATACCTTGAAGGTATTATAAGGGCCTTCACAATATCACCAAATAGTGCCAAAATAGTATATTAAAATTGTTAAACACTTGTTATAAAACTACTAGTAGTGCTTTTTATGTAAAGTAAATTTCAATTGCTCCTTAAAGGAGAAATCCACTCTTGTGCCTATTTAAAAGATATCTACAAGGAGATATCTTCAAAGGGAAATCCAATATTACACATGTATGACCTTGAAATTAATACAATAGCATTCAAAATATTACCCAATAATGCCTTACATGGAAAATAAAATTAAACATATTCCTTGAAGGATAAATCCACTCTTATCCCTATTTGAGATGTATCTCTTAGGAGATACCGTGAAGGGTAAATCCACTCTTGTTTATGTTTCAAAGGTATCTCCTAGAAAATATATTGAAAGTATTATAAGGGCCTTCAGAGTATAACATAGTACTGCATTCCATGTAAATGATAATTCCACTTGTTCCTTGAAAGATAAATCAACAAAATGGAACTTTAGGAAACACAAACAATAATTCATAGAAACATTGGAAGGGATAAAACCATGATCATCTAAAAACATGTCCAGTAATACAAATGAGAGATAAGAATAATATAAAACCAAAAAAAGACCCTAAGCATGTTCATTTCCAAATAAAATTCCATTGAACCTGCAATATAGAAAGACAAGTAATAATTCATAACAACATTGGAAGGGGTAAAACCATGATCATCTAAACTCATGTCCATTAATCTAAATGATATTAGAGAATAATATATAACCAAAATAGGAATGGATGATTTAAAAATTAGAAAATTCACTTGTTAATGAGCAGTATTGGTTCCTTTAGACATTAAGAAATATTAAAGTTGGGGATCAGGAACATATAAAAGCTTAAACCAAGTGACATAGATTAAAGTTTTTAACTTGATAAAATGATCTCAACACAAAAAAATGTGCAAGTAAATCAACGTCTCAAGGAAATTATCATGGGAAAATTATTTCTTAGGCCAAAGTGGTGATGACAAAATTACCAAAGGGTCTTTGAAAAAAGGCTAAAGGGAACTTATCATCAAGAAAAGGTGCAAGAATAAATTTTTGAAGGATAAGTCTTGAGGGCAAAGGGCCATTCCAAAAAGGCCAAAGGGTAATTTCAAAAAACCCAAAGGGTACTTTTCAAAAGCCCAAAGGGTACTTTCAAAAGGTCCAAAGGAAACTTCTCATTAGGGAAAGGGCCCAGGACAAAAGTACTAAAGGGTAAGTTTGGAGGTCAAATGGCCATTCCAAAAACACTAAAGGGTAATCATGGAGGGAAAAGGGTCACTTTGAAAAGGATAAAAGGTAATTTTGTAGGTAAATTTCCTTTGCCAAAACTCTTTAAGGGTATGTTGTATAAATCCTAAAGGGTATGTTCCCTTGTGGTCATTATTTTGGAAAAATTGCATTGGCAAGATTATTGTGGGGAAATGTTTATGGAATTTTGAGTCAGATAAAATGTCTGATGAAAAATTCCAAAGGGTCATTTATAAATGTCAAATTGACAAAAGGATGAAGGGTCTTTCAAAAAAAACCTTAGGGTAATTTTAAATTTTTTGAAGGGTACATTAAAAAATCTCAAAGAGTACTCATTAATTCTTATGAGGTCTACAATTTTGATGGTTTCACATTGAATCTTGGAATTAAGACACCTTTACCCATCGATAAGATGGAGAATACCATATGAATAATAATCAATGTATTGTTAACTAACTTATTTAATTGAAACACCTATTTACTCATTAAATCCTTTCTACACCACAATAATGATGGGTAAGTTCCACCTTGAGGTATTTTACTATGATACTCCTTGAAGAACCTTGTAATACCTTAATAAGTGAGTTGAAATTATTTACTTGGGGGTAATATTAAGGTATCTTAATGAGTGACTTGAAATTATCTCCTTCTAAAAGTTACACTTAGGGAAGATTCCAAAATAGGGAGAAGGGTAGAGCAGATAATAAATTCACTATGGTTTCAAGATTTACTTTGAATATGGATCATCTATGGAGAATTGCTTTTACAACTAAAGTGTGTTGTTAGTAGGTGTTGCATGCACATACACAAAAATAGTCAAGCAGTCTCAAGAAATTTGATATAGGAAAACTCAGATATTTAGGCCAAAGGTTAATCCTAGAAGATACCTTGAAGAAGAAATCCACTATTGTGCCTATTTAAAATGTATCTCATTAAATCCCTTGTAGAAATACATAACATTGGGAAATTTCAACCTTTAGATATATGGATCTTAATCCACATTTTGAATTTGTGGGTTAGTTAGCCTTTTCATTGTCAACATGCTCAATGAAGTTTGGTAGGTGGTGTATTGGCCTCCTCTTTCTCAAGTTCCCCTTCTTCAATTTTTGGCTAACTCTCATTCCCTTCTATTGATGATATGTGTCATCACAATGCTCCTCATGAAATTAGGGAGTTATTATTTAAAGTAAAGGCATGTCATTGGTTAAGGGAAGTGGGCCCTGTTTTTAACAAGAATTCTAGACGTAGTTCGGAGGGAGAAATGCATCACCATAGTTATTCTTATAATCATCATGTTAATATTTGAGGTTGATTCATATATCAAAATTTTTTCCCACATATATAAAGTTTTCCATAAGAAACAATTCATTGAGAGTGAGAGTTTTAGGCATTAATATTATCCACTAGTAGATTCCTTCATGGGTAACTTGAAGGTATCTCCTAGTAGATGCATTGAAGATATTACAAACCTCAATAACACTAGCCAATTTCAATCTTGAGGTATCCAATAGGATATTACTTTGAGGGCCTTGTAATTCCTTCATGGGTAATTTGAAGGTATCTCCTAAGAGATACCTTGAATATATTAAAAAGCACCATCAAGGTAAAGGAAAATTTTAGAGGTACAACAAGTTAATTATTTGGATATGAAACTATTAATGTGATAGAGAAAATTCTTAAAAAAGATTGACATGGAAATATCATGTGCACAAGAGGACCTAAAATGCAAATTATCATAAGTATTAGAAGGCCCTTCAAGTTATCAAGTTATCAACTAGTAGTGCTTTCAAGGTGAAAGAAATTTCTACTCAGAGATACATTCAAGGTGAAGGAAAGTAATTTTGAGGTGTCCAAGAGGAGGCTCCTTTAAGGAATTTGAAGTAAACTTGTAATACCATCATGGCTAACTTGAATATATATCCTATGAGATGTCTTATAATAAAAATTCACTCTTGTGCATGATTTAAAGGTATCTCCTAGGAAATACCTTGAAGGTACCTATTGATGGGCATTTTAACACATATTAGAAACATACATCCCCTCATCTTTCTCCTATGAAATAAATGTTTGTGTATTCTTTGTCCCATTAGATTATATTGGCTGGTGCACATAATTTATTTTTGATTTGGTCATACCTTATTAGTTTATGTTTGAGTTAATGTATATATTATGAATATTTTATATGTATTTTATATTATAGTTTAGAATTAACATTATTTGATATAAATTTAATTACTACTCAAACACTAAAAAATTGATGAACCAATGCAATATTGAACTTTAATTTTACAAAATATCAATATTTAAATCATTTCAATTGCTTTGTAGAATGTCTTTGGGAAAAAAATGAATTCCCACTCTTAAAAGGTACAAAAAGGCCTCACTTCAAAAGAAATTAGATAAAAGGTAGAAGGAGGCCTCACTCCAAGATAATTTGGATAGAGTACCATTTAAGATGCCAAATATAAAATATATCTACATAAACATCTTCTATTTTATGGTGGTGACAAAATTCCTCTTATTGATTGGTATTTTGAATTGCTTAGTCTACCTAACATGCATGTAGATGTATACTTGTTTATCACTACATCGATAAAAGAATCTTCTCAAATTTAAATAATCCTTGCCTATGATAAGGATGAAATTTAAGATGACCTCAACTTTCAATTATAAGTATGTAATTAAGAAGAGGTAATTCTTTGTCGAGCTACAACTAATTTTAATAAATTTACACCCAATAAAATGGAGTTGACAAAAAATATTTTTTCTCCTTATGAAATATTTGGGTTTCATTTGAATATATATGACAAATTTAAAATGTTTGGATTGATAGACAAATATAATTTGATAATTGGAATATATTTGTTGAAATAAAAACATGAATAAGGGGCAACAACTTCTTCTACTTTCCACCATTCAAACATGTATTTAAGATACCCTATAGTCATGATAGAAAAAATATTGAAGAAAATAAGACAAACAAGGGAAACATATTTTTATGTAGATTTGAAATAGGCCATACAATTACTCACACCAATAGATAAAAATAGGATCAAACAAAATTTTAGAACACATTTGTTGACACAAAATTTTGATGAGACACACATTGAATTCTCTACATGGTATATTTCCTCTAGCAATTATGCCTTGAATATTCTTGTAGGGATCTATGATTTTTGGGATGTTAATATAAAAATAATAAATCTAAATGAAAGAGGGGTAAATTATATAATTCATTTATTTGTAAAACATAATGAGGTTATAATGAAGGATGCTTTGTTAATTCCTTTTGATCCAAGCAACCCTAAATCTAATATTGAATCAAAGAAAGTCCTAGAATATATGATGGAGAAAAAAATCATAAGGATTAAAATTTTAGATGGACAACACATAATTACAACACAATAGATAATTGATTCAGAGGAGCAATATAATTGACAATTATTGAGAAATAAATGTTTTGTTAAAAGGGCAAGATTTATGAAAACTTGTACTCTGTTCCATATTGTGCACTAAATATGTGACCAATATAATGAAGCCAATGAAACAAGTTATAAGGATTAATTTATTTAATGAGTTTGATTTACATGTGACCTTATTAAACTAATAAGTTGGAAGAATCATGAAATAGGGAACAAAAATATGAAAGAAATACATGAACAAGATAGACACTTATTCACACAAATGAACTATTCAACACAATAACTGCAAGAGAGAAAATGCCTTCTTTTCATGGAACATATTGTTTATGATTGTTTTGATAAGACATTTGATTTTTTTGAAAGTGGTACTTTACCTAGTTTAGATAAACAAGATTTAAATTTGATTAGTATAATATTACTTATAAATATTCAAGGTCTTTCTGAGAAACAAAAAATAGAACTAGAATATTTATTAGAAAAAGGGTCTATTTCCTTCTTGAAAACCTTTGGGTACAACAACATGGATAATTGGTGCAAAAAGGTGAAGCTATAAAGTAACATATTATCAATAAATTTAGATTATTTTAGAGACCATGATATGACACTACCACCAGAACAAATAATCACACCTAAAGAGGTAGTGGAACATTATAAAATTTATGTGAAAAGGTTTGACAATTTCTGTGTCTTGAATGAAGGTATTTAAAAAAATAAAGAAGGCCGAGAAGTATTATCACAAGATTCATTAAACATATTGAAAAAATATATGCATAATGATGGAGGTTAGATTCCAAAGATAGATACAAAAAGATTTAGCTACCATTAGGGGCCCCCGTGTCTTTGGACATCCATTTTAGAAGATTTTAGTGAAACATTCATTCTTGGTCTAAATGTTGATTTGATAATTATTGATTTTTTGAATCTCATTGAATTTTTTAAGGAATAACATCTTTTATAATTTATTTAGGCATTGAATTAAAAATTTATTATTGAGTCCTTTAATGTACTCATCATCCAAAAACTAGAACATTATTCTACCATTTAAACCTCTCTCAAGAATATGTGTTAGTGATTTCTATTACATGCAAGATATATGTGTCATACTATGGGGTCTAAATAGTTATGGATTTGATTGGATACATATTACATGTATCAATTTTTTTTAGGATCCCACTCATTTTTAGGTAAAAGGTTTCAACATCCATTCATAAAAAAGTTGATTAGAGGAAGGTTTTGACATCTACAAAGACATACCAATATTTCAAATGATCAATTCACATAAAACATGAATGCCATTCAAAAGTGAACTAGATAACATATTTTGGGAGAAACTTATCTCTACTTTCAACTATTCAAATGCATGTGATGTGCTAGGTGTATATACAAGAGCTAGATTGGTGCATGCTTGTATAAAATTACAAAGAAACTTATCTTGCATTATATAAATTGAAGAACAAATAATTTTAATGTTTAATTTCAATATTTTATGATAAATTTAGAGTAACCAATACAAAAACAAATATTTTGATCAGTATTAGGTGGATATCATTTTTAATTTATTTTATAATCATGATTCATTTTCCAAATATAACATCTTAACAATATTTTAGTATGTATGCATTTTTTTTCAAATTTAATAGCTTAGCAATCTTTGAGTGTGTAGGACTAATTACATTGCATGCAAGTGAAGAAATAATAATAATGGAAGATCATATCAATGAACATGACACATCATAAGATGAAGAAGGGAACATAAGATCATGCATATTTTTTTATTTTTATAATTTTTTATTTATCATTGATTCATAATACTGATAGAATATTTCTTCATTTTCTTTATGTCTCAATTAAAACAGTTCACAATGCATCTCTATAACTTTGTGTCTCCAACACAACCACCCATGACACAAATATGTAGGTTTGTACCTTCATGAAAATAACACAAGGTAAAACTCTACAACAAGACACATTTATAAAATACAAATATCAAATCAATTGATGGTGATAATTTTTATTGACTACATTATATAATACCTTATAGGGAATAAACAACCAAATTTTCAATGAAAGAGTGCACCCATACAAACTACAAAAATGCAAAAAAAAGATGAGAACCCCTTTTAATAAATGTATATTTATATAATTTTATATAAGTATAGAATATATTAATTATATTTATCTATTTAAACACATTACAAATGAATTTTTCTTCATGGACAGGAGATTGTAGAAGATAGTAAAATATAGAATTGCATCAGCATGGGATTTGGATGCATGGATTCATTTTATTATTGTGAAAAATTGAATGTGGTTGTATTTACCCATTAAAATGTTCTTTACATGTTTAATTTACCCATTACAATATTGTTTATATGTAGAATTTTCCCAGTTTAAAACAACATAATATGTGGTATACTATGTCTTTAATACAATAAATTTTGACGCAAAGTATCCATGTGTTCTTTATCAATAAAAAAATAAAGTATATTTTTATTAAAATAATTATATTTCTATTGATTTCAATAGTTTTTAATTTGATGTCTTATTGGAAGTATATGAAGGGGGTTCAACTATTAAGGTGTATATTTATTTTTATTTAGTGATAGTGAACTACGACTTGGAAGAGTAAATCCTATTTTGTTTGTTGTGATGGGATGTATAAACATATAAGTATGTATTGGTATGTATACAAATATTTGATACTTTCATTACTATTATAATATAGTTGTTGGTTGATCAGTTTTAAGTTCTTATCAACATCTACGAGAAATGATTTATGGTAAAATGACACTATTTTAGATTATGATAAAGTCATGGTCAAGTTATAAGGATTCAATATGAACTTTTATATGCATATCTATGTTACAAAACTAGAAATAGAAATGGTATTATAATTACAATTTTCCTAAGGATGTATTTATTTTTATATGTGTTTATATGAATCTTTATAATATTTAAAGAAATGCAAAAAAAAGTGAATCAAATGAAATTCATTATGTTTTTATGTTATAATAAGAAATGCAAATCAAAATCACATTAAAGACCAATATATTAACATGTAAAACATTTTCATAGAAAATTTTCATGTTATATTTCTTATAATATAATATTGTTAAGAAATGATTCATTTATTTTTTAACAAATTTCAAACATTTCAAAGGAGTAACTAAAATTGACTTCTAAAAAACTATTGATTTTGGGGTTGGATGACTTAATATTATTTGTTGTGCACAAAATAAAATATATGTAAATGCATGATATAGAAAAAAATAATATTATAAAATAGAAAATATGTCATACTACATTCGACATCATTCCAAATAAATTTTGAAGGTGGCACTACAGTCTTTTTCTCATGTTGGCATTTGGTCAATGATAGAGGACAATCATTTGAGGATACTCATTCGAGACATGGGTTACACAAGTTCAAATGTCATGTTTGTTTGGGGAAAAATATATTATAAACCATTCAATATAAACATAAAAAAATTTGATGAAGTTATTTTTAAAGGGACATTCAGAGATGATTTTTTAATTGCCAACACGTTGTCAATTGATTGTAATTCTCAAAATTATGTTACAAATCAAAAATTGAAAATGAGTTATGTTACGTCAAGTAGATATAATGGAAACTGAAGTTATAAATATGAAAAGTATTGGAGAATCAAAATTATTTCAATCATCACATTCTTGGGAGAAAACAAAAAATCCATACCTATGGTTGTGAACTAATGTTTTGAAAGATGTAACTTTGCTTGATTATTTCAAGTGTATTTATTGATTTTAAAATATAATTCTAGTAATAAAAATTATATTCAATTTCATAAAAATCATTTATAAATTATTTCAAGTATAGTTCAATTAATTTTGAAATTATATATTCCAATTTAGAATTCCTTTGATCTGGTTAAGTGCAATTTGATTTATAGTTGGTGATTCATTGAAATTATTGAATTAGTATATTGAAACTTTCTCATGAAGATCTTCCCAATGAATTTTTTTTTCAAGTTAATATTTTATTATGTAGATGAACTTGATTTCTTAATAACATTTCCATCCATAATTTGAGTAGTTAAATGGTGCCATGTGTCCCAATAATAAAAGATACTAGAACAGATCAATGATCAGTATGAAGGCCCAAAAGGGTGTCATGAATTCAAAACATTCTAGTCTATTCAAAATGATCTGCTCCCAAATTTCTTCATATAATTCAATTTATTTGGAATATAGAAGACATATTTACGAAGAAAAATTCTACTCTCCATTGTAGTGGGTATAATTTTAAATTATTTAGAATATCCCAATTTAATTGAAATGACCTATGTTCAAATTGTATGAAATAGTCTTATTTATTTTGAATAAACAAAATTGATTTTTAGAGAAAATATTTTTCACTCCATTTTATAGGTATAAGTCTAAATTATTCAAAATAGCCCTATTTATTCAAAATGATCTATGCCCAAATGCTTTGAAATAGTCTAATTTATTTCAAATATAACAAATTTATTTTTGGAGAAAATTCTCTTCACTCCACTTTAGTCGGTATAAGTCCATTTTATATAAAATAACCTAATTTATTTGAAATGATCTATGCCCAAATGGTTTTAAATGCTCCAGTTTATTTGGAATATAAGAAATTTAATTTTTAGAGAAAATTTTCTCCACTCCACTTTAGTGGGTATAAGTTCAAATTATTAAAAATAGTCCAATTAATTCAAAATGATCTATGTCCAAATGGTTTGAACTAGTCTAATTTATTTTGAACATAAGAAAATTATTTTTGGAGAAATTTTTCTCCACTCCACTTTAGTGGGTATAAGACCCAATTATTTGAAATAGACCTTAATCCATGAAATCTATGTAATCCAAGTCTCTTTATCAATATAATATCATGTTATCCACAATCTAAGTCTATTTTAAGTAATCTAATCTCCATCTATAATCTTTAGTCTTATTTTTATTTTATCTTTATTGGGAACATTTAGACTTAGCTTAGAATGTTATTTTGAATGATTCATTTTATCAAATTTTGATCTAGTGGTTACCAATTTTAATCATAGATTGTAGATTTTGGTATTTTTGTTATAATTCACATTAAAAAAATCTAATTGCTCAAATTTTAATCTTACCTTTGGTGGCCATAATAAGATCCCTCCTCTTAAACTAACCTATTGTGGTTTAAGTGCGTTAATCAAACTTGTTGGTTAGATGGAAGGTGGATTGTGGATTAAATTTTCAATAATATTGTGTTTTAGGTGAAGTCAAGTTTTTCTCTACAAGTTATGGTTTTGCAGAAGCATTTTTGTAAACACAAGTGATAGTTTTACCAAACCACTAGCTTGTCTAAAATTTATTGAATTTTTTTTTATCTTTCTACGAAATTACCCCTCCAAATTTATGATTTTGATGCATAAATTTATTTTTTCCCTCAAGACATGTATTTTTAACTCCAAAATAAAATCAATAAAATCATATTGTGAATTTTTTATTTGACAAACTTTTTTATTTTGTTGGGTTGTTGTTTACTTTAAAGAAAGGGGTATTTTACTTCAATAGACTCATCATCCTTGAAATACCCCTTTTCAAAATATTATGAAATATTGCCTTTCCATAGTCATGGTATTGATTACTAGATGTCGTTTTGCCTCTAAAAGATGTGATTCTAACTTCAATATAGATACTAACATAACCCTATGATTTTGCTTTCCAATAATTTTTGTTAACTCTATTTGATTGTGTTGTGATTATAGGGAAAGGGTAGACTCTACCAGACCAACTTAATACCCCAAATCACCCTTTAAACTACATTGTTCAATATATCATATTGAAAAAGGATGTTTTGAGTCATGAATATGGTTTTTAAGTCAGACAAGTGGTTTTGACTATACTAAAAAACTAAGCATTGTTATACATCTTTAACAACTTATCCTTTCTCAATAGTTTTGATTAGTGTGTAGATTTGAAAATAATCTAATTATCTCAAAGACACATGTCTCATATAACTTTATCATTAATTTTTACATATCTATTTTAAATCTACTTGGAGCAAATTCACATCACACATGCCAATATTGACTACCATAGTTTGTTTTGTAGATACATAGTCACTTTTGAATTAGGGAATTAAAAAAAAACATTTTCCTATTCTATATATAATATAATCCTAATTTTATCATTATTATTATAATCATTTTAAAAAAAAATTATCATTCTATAAATATTTCTATTTAAGTCTATTGTCAAAAATATTATTTACAAAATTGCATTTTCAAATAGGTGGTATTGATAGTCATAGGTGGTTTTGTCTAACCATAATTGGTTTTGAAATAACCACATAGTCACTATCATATTAATTTTATATTAAAAAAATATCCTAAGTTATTTCTTTGACCTATCAATTGTAGCATTTATTCTCTAGAAATGATTTTGCATTTAATTAACTATGTACATATGGATATGATCAATCTAGTTGTGATTTTACATTTATTTTTTAATTTCAAATTGGCCTTTAATGTGTGCATTTTTAGGATAATATTTAGTGAATTTTGAGTTATTATAAGGGTTCCATAAGACCTAAATAAACCAAACCCCATAAGGGCTTCTTCCCATTGATTTCATAAGGGGAATTATCCATTGAACCTGCAAAGGGTAATGCCCCTTCACCAAACTAGGGGTTACTACTTATAGACCCCCATATCATGGCCCCTCATCCAAAAATGTTATAGTGAAAAATTGTGATTTTTAGTGATTTTATTAAGGCTTATTGGAAAAACTTTTTGTTCTTATGAGGGTGAATCTAGTCATAATTTTGTATTCCTAACATATTCTATTGAATGTCCTATTTTTGTCTAAAGTCTTGTCTTCCAAGATTTCCCTTAATATTTCCAATTATAACTACTAATCATTTCTTTTGTAGGGTCATTGTCAAATAATTTATAATTTTTAAAGTTATCTTGTGTTTATATTTATATATATTACATCTTAATTAATCATTTAATATTTTTTTTTCTTATGTATCAATCAATGTCTATGGTGTTGTATTCTCTCCTCCATATGTCCTAGAGGCAAGTCTTGAAGGATAAAAACACTAAAAAACCCTTTCATTTTTATTTTAGGGTTAACATGATGTGGAATTTATTCCCATGTACTTTCCATAATCTTAGGTAGATAGTGATCATGGATTTCACCAGCATGCACTAATCTACACTATGTGTTCTAATGAAGTATAAATATCAAAGACATTTATTTTTAGGCTAAGCGGTTGACCCTATACATCTCTTATATGAAGAGGAAAAGTTCATTCTATGAACTTGGAATTAGATATCATCTTAAACATATTTGGTCCCCACATAGCTTGCATATCTTTGGGACACCCTTAGAGAGCCTGTATAGCCTAGAATAAGACCATTAACTATAATAGTTGATTTGCTATCAGAGTCAATATCAGTTCTCAAAGTGACCATTATGTGTAAATGAGGTTGATAAGGTTTGGGAGATTCCATAATGGGTCACAAACCTACAAACTCACCTATAAATCCATTAGATGGTCAATTTGTTGGGCTACATTCCCATGTTAGTTTAATAATCTTAGTATTATGGTCTACCTATTTTGGTGTGTGTTATGCTAGACAAGTGCTATTTATGAGTTGATTCAGTGTTTCACCAAAACCTATGCATCACCATCTAGGATTTTTATATCACCATTTGGTATATACTTATTGTATTAATATCCCTATTTTTTATATTTTAATCTTGTTGTATATCATTATCTACTTTACCCATTCTCATATCTTGTATTTCCTTCATCATATCTTGAACATACTTAATCTTGTATAATCTTGTACATCATCCCATCAGGTGTATAAGTTAATCTATTTTTGTTTTTTCATCTTTATCTTATAAAACCCCCCTTTCTTCATCCTCATATAGCCTCACCCTACCTTGATAAAGTCCCATCTTATTTTATTAGCTTTTTAAGTCACACACATGTCCATTTCATATTAACCATATCCTTAGTCATCAATTTGTCATCACCTTTTATTTAAAATCCAATCATCTTTGATCACATTTATCATTGATTACATAATATTTTATCCCATCCCATCTTAGGAAAACTAATCTAAGACTCAAGCTATTTTTTTGGTCATTCTTACATATCATCCTATCACTCTAGCCCACCCTTATTTTTATATCACTTGTCACTCTATCAAATTTCGTACTTAGTCAGTATCCTTTTAACAACATTTCACTTTATCAATTCAATATAGCATTTAATCATCATAAATCTAATCATCTCTAAATATAGTCATCGTACCTATTCATAATTATCACTCATTTAATCACTATCTTGTTAGTTGAATCCAAGCAGAAGTAAAATCCCCAAACCCTTTGCTAGCTTAAAAACTAGACATTTTTTGATAAATCATTAGTAGTTATCATACTATCAGTTTGAAATATTTTCCTAATCTTATCTCATAATCCATTTAATCTACCACCATCACTTGTCATACTAACTCAATCATTAAAACTTAATTTGTCTAATGACCATATTTTTAGCCAATCCTCAATATACCTTTACATCAATACCATTTGGTCATTTGTCTACTTTTCATTCATCATACACCCAAATGGATTTAGAACCTATTCTTTTAAAAAAGTATCTCCTTTCCAACAAGGATGAGATCCTTTTGTAGGACCTAAAAATGGGTGATCACCTACCTTTTGACCTTGATCCCATCAAGCCTAAACCATTCCCATTCCCTTCTCCATATTCAATCCCCATCAACACTTATAACACATGCTATCCCACTGTGTTCAACCTCATTTTCAATTCATCATAACCATAGTCATAACACCCCTCAATATATAAGTGAAAATTTTCCCAATTTAATTAATATATCTTTCCCAACAAGGATGAGTGTATTTTACAACTATTAGAGATGGGTGACTACATTCTCAAAGATTTTGAACCCCTAAACCTAAGGTCACTTACCAAATAAGTCCCTCATCAAACCTTATCCACATCTAATGATAACCAATCCATTAGTCTTAGTTATAGTCATGACCTTCGTAGTCCAAAGATTGCCTTATCTAATAACTATATTATGTCCAATAAAGAGTCAATCCTCTTATGAATCCTTAAGATGAGTGACCAACTTCCTAAGGGTCCTTAACCCATTCAGCAAAACTTTCCATGAATTCATACCCATAAATAATGGAATCCTTCATTTAGTATGCATATTCCATCATAAATCCCCCATCCTACTAGCAAAGGGATGCCTAAATTGTCAACATCATCTAATTCCCATTCTTTTCCTAAATAATAACTCACACCATCATCCCCCAACATCATGACATCACCATCACATTATTCCATCCCTAAATCCATCACTCCTAAATCTAACACTTTAAAAAAGTAATATTACCCTCTCCCAATATCTGTGGAAGCCCTATTTTTGAAACTTAGGTCCCTAGGCATGATTGTCCACCCAAAAATAAGACAGATTTGTCAAAACATGTACCCTTATGGTATTCAATAGAATTTTTTTTATATACCATAAAGTCACTATGAATTTTATTAAAATATGTTTCCCTTTTAGAGATTATATCTAGGAATTTCTTCTTAAGTATGATCATTAATATTCCCTCCTCAACCAAGGTCATGACCCCAATCCTCACCATACCACAATCATCCTTGATCAAAACATCCCTATTTCCTGTCCACATCAAATCCCTCATTTTTATAAATCCATTAAGCCTAAATAATCTTCTTATAAACTAAAGGAGAATAAGTTACTTGTGGAAAATAATGTGGATATTATCACAAAATCATCTATGGGATACACAACCACACTAAGATCCCTATCAGAGTTAAAATTAGAGTGGTTAGGATCATATACAACATTAGCATATCCATGATAGAATCATCATCCCTTATAGATAATGAGAGTCATGATGACACCTATCTATTTTAATATGCCTCTAATTTGGATGTCAAATAGTCATAAGGCAAGACTCTTGATCTCCTTTAGGATGATGAAATCATAACAAAATTATTGGATGGTTTGTCAATTTAAGATCATCAAGTTGGGTATGAATTGAATTTAGATTCTAATTTTGTAAAGAGTCTTATTTATCCTTTTGAAATTCTTGAGGACACTTTCTCTAACATTGATGTTGGGTATCCTAGTATATTTTATGAGGAATATATTTCCCATTATCCACTTAGTCCATCCCTTTTATCACACATCCCTACTCATCCACCTTATATTAACAATCTCTTCATCCCACTCCATGAATGAGATAAAAAAGAACATGAATAATTAGATTTCCCTTATCGTGCAATATCATGAGCCAAATCCACAAGGATCTAAACCAATAATCAATCAATCCAAATAATCTAGTCATCTATGATCCAAAAATAACCAATCAAAGTTAAGCAAAGTTTCATAATGAGCCAAGACATAAAGTTTCACCCATATTTTAAATATACTTGAGATAATAGGTGATTATCCAAGTCAAAATAATCATTTTTCAAGTTAGAAATCAAATTTTTTTGGGGAATCCAAGTTACAAGCACTAGGGGCATTCAAAGTTAAATACAATTACCAAATCAAAATAATGTCAAAAGTCATATGGTTGATCATCCTTGTAATATCTAGATCAAAGGTCAAGAAATTTTGAAAGTTTTAGATCCCTTAATCTCATATCACCAATTAAAAATGTCCCTTTGACCATATCTAACAATGTATGCAACTATTAAACCCTGTTTATTCTCCCCCTCTAGTCACATTGTCTATCATATCGATATCACTCATTCACATCCTATACCACACCATAAAAATAGTGACATAATCACTTCCATAGCAGATCTCAAATCCCTAGCCAACATTGTATCTCATAGGGGTTATAAAGACACTTGGTTGAGATGTTTAGGGGATGATAAATTAATGAAAGTCACAAGGAAACTAGTACATCCAACATCAATAATATGCTCTTATCATCACATATGTCAATAATAGGTGTTATTTAATGATCCATAAAGTATTTACATTCCTACATCTATCACCCATATCCATTAAAGAGAGATACTAACAAAGTCAAAAAAGAAAAGAAAATAAAAATCATTTGTTCAATCATGAAAACTAGTTTTTTGGTTCCTTTAAAAAGTACCATGATGAAAACCAATTTCCATCATCATGTTAAAATAATCTATTTTCTCTATTTTACCTCAACACTTGTGGGTATAATACATCCCTTCTCAATCCATCTATGTCATCCTTGTCTCTCATATCCCTTTGTTCATTTTTCCTATGCATCATTTACCATCACATCATGCACCCTATTATGTCCCTCATTTATCTTCAGTCTTAACATTCTTAAATAAGTGGATAAAATATTGATAAATATTATAGAATCATCCTATCATATCATTTGATAGGCACTTAGGAAACTAGATACTTTGTTCCTTCATAATGTGGTCATTAGAAATCCTTAGTTCATTCATCCTTGATCCTTATTATATTTTTATCATCATCCTCATTTTGTTATCATCCCATCCATTATTCCATCCCTATTTATCCTTGTTGATATTCTTGGTATTCCCTTTGATAGTAACCCCATTTTTATAGTGTACATACATATTCTCAAAAAACCCTAAAAGATAAAATATTCCAAAAGACCCTAAAAATTGTAAAATCCAAAAAATACCAAAATTTGTCTTGTCTTATGTCATCTTGTCATATATATCCCAATAATATTATCCTATACCATAGGCCATACATATCATACTATCTTATATCCTAGTGGCCTCATCATTTTATCATGACATCCAAATCCTTATTCATGACCTTATCCTAATCCAAATCTTTAATATACACAAAATATATCCTTAATCTAAATTCAAATAACATAACCATGCCCAACTTAGTCTAACTCATCACCTAATCCATCATCCTATTGACTCTCATCAGGACAATTTGACAAGACATAATGACAATGTATGTCGATACTTGTGTATATATATATGATTGTCTTATGTTTCATTTGTTTGTCTATATTTATTTTTGGTCTTGTGTGATGTATTATTTTGTCTATTGGGAAATGAATGAGGATGATGGGATTAAATTTAAAGATACAATTATGTTTTTAGGTTCCTATTGGTGCATGTAAAAGTATCACAAGGTTTTGATAGTGTTGAATCACATCTCATTTCAAGATTCAAAGAATATTTTGCTTGAGTTATTGGTTTTGATATTCCTAAGATTTATGGTGGAATAATGGCCAATCTATTTGACTAATTCACAAAATTATTATGCAAATGGTTGTTGGGAGCAACCTTGGGCCTAAAGCTTTGTGAACATAAATTTTATTTAGATGAAGCTAATGAATAATTATTAGAATATAAAGTTTAAAACTCTAATCTAGAATGAATATTAGCAATGATAAAGTAAACTATAGTGATTAGATCAAAAAAATGAGAAAATAGGTAGGGTAAGGCAAAAAGAGAGATCTTTCTACTCTTTAGTTTAGACATCTTCACAAAGATCTAATTTCATCAAAGATTTGCATCTTCAAATCAACATACGACATGAAATTACCAAATAGTATAGATATTATTATATATGAGGTAAATGTCTAAGGATATTTGAAAAAATACAAATTAAAAATCAAATTAACTTTAAAGATTTACTTAAGCATTAAAATTGCATTTGCACATCTACCATAAAATTAATGATATTAAAATGAATCTAACAACTTTCAATCAACATAGTGTAAAGCTCAAATTAACAACTTTGTGTTAATACATGCACATCTAGTATCTAAAAAAGTAGTTCAAATATAAATATAAGAACATAGATTTGAGGAAGCAAACATGAAAAAATAAAAATAAAAATGAGATAATCTTCATAGAATTCTCCTTATATTGTTTACTTCAAAATTTAAAAGATAGTTTTTCTATCAAAAATTCCTCCCTTTATCCAATGATAATACCCTCTTTATAGGCTAAAAGAGAAACCTATGGGGTAGTTTCGTTGGTCATCATCAGATGGAAGTTAGACAAGTGTCAAGGACATACATTCTTTTACAAATATTCTAATACCAATGACACTTTTCAAATGTGACTAACCTATAATCCATGTGTGTTACACATTGCACATGTTTTAACAAAATAGTAAATTATTTTTTAAATTATTTTGCATGGTTTTGATATAAAAGCATATTAAAAGTCAACCCTATTCACATTGAGATGCCCTTGTATCTAAAATCTTTTGAATTTATTTTAAAATCTCAATGGATTTTTCATATTGTTCATCATTCAATTTATGATTTATTATTGGCTCTATGAATAACTCCTCTATTTGACCTGCTAAATCTATGAAGATTTCATCCATTTTGTCCATGGATTCTTTGATACTCCTAACATTACCAATATTTTCATTTAATGTCAAGATCAAGTTCAAGATATGCTTATTATCGGGCCATGTGGTACCCTTGCTTCTACTCTTGACCTTTTGGATAAAATTTGTAGCTCTCTACTAGAGTTATTGATCAAATATTGGGCTTATTTGATTTGGGATGGTTGGATCCTTAATCAATCCTCCAATTATTTATATCATTATTCCCTATAGTTTTTTGAAGTCTCTTGAGAAGCCTTAGATAAATTTTGACCACTTATTTATGTCCCTAATTTTATCCATCAAGATTATCATGGCCATATTCAAGTGTGATGGGCTGACCATTTTAAGTCAAGAGATCTAGTTTTCCATTAGTATCATGGTCAGTAGCTTTATTTTTTTGTTTGAGCCTTGCCAGTAATTAGATTGGTTTAAATCCATGGAATGTTGTTTACTTACCATGTCCAATTTGGACCTTATTATATTCAAATAATTGAATATCTTGTAGATAGTTATTTTAAAGCTATTAACAATATCTACTATTACTGAAAAAATAGATTATTTTTCTAGAATCTTCTTCTCTCATTTTAGTCCTTTGATTATAATCTGTATCCTTTCTAACTAGGATTGGGATATCTCTAGAACATCTTATGCAAACAATAATGATTCACCTCCTAATCCCAAAGTAGATAACAAGCAAGAACCTCAAAAGGGAGGTAACACTATAAATAATTTTGATTTATCTATTTCTTCTACCAAGAGTGGGTACAACATAGTAGAGGATATGAAGAAAATTAAATCTAATATCAAATTATATTAATTGAATAAAATAGTTGAATAGAGAGACTTGTTTCTGGAATATTCAACTAAAAAACCTACTAAATCATGGAAATCTACAAATGCAAATGTAGTAATGTATAAGAATAAAGGAGAGGTTCCACCTTTTTTTTACTAACAAATAGAGTTTTTGGTAAAAACTTAAAAAAATTATATTATATTTGGGTTCCTCTAAAAATATGATGCCAATAGGTATTTATGGAAATATTGGTTTAAATCCTATTAAGTCTGGTAGAATGATGACTCATTTAGACAATTCTAGAGTTAAAGTGATTGGTGAATTATTAAATGTGCATATACAACTTGTTTCAAAACCAAGAGTGTAAAAATTTATTAATATTCAAGTTTTTGACATTCTAAATTATTGTGGGATGTTTCTTGATATAGATTTGACCAAAGTTTCGAATGGATACATTTCAACTGATTGCTCTCGCATGTTGATACCATGGAGGGGAGTTCTTAATCAAATTTAGATTGAAATGGAACCAAAGATGATGCATATGATTAGGAATATAATGCAACTAATGAAAGCGTCAATATGGTTAATTATGATTTAGGGGTTTACACCCTTAACACTTCTCAGGTATGTAATTCTAAGGACTCTCATACTATGGCTAGACATTGGAAATTATATGCGAATGGTGATAGATGCAAATCTAGGTCTGGAATAGGATTAGTTTTAATAAATACCATTAGGAAATAATATAAATATTCTTAAAAAAATTATTTATGCCAATAATTTGGTAGAGTATGAATGATTGATCATAGGATTACAATTTGTTATTAAACACAAGGTTAAATAAATACTAGTATACGGTGATTCTTAACTGTAGTCAATTAGGTTAGAAACAAGTATCAATGAAAACTAGCTTATCTAAAGAAATACAAGTTTAAATTATGAGACATGATTAAGTATTTTGATTTTTTCAATATTGTTTCAATCCCTAAAGAAGGAAACCAATCTACTAATGAACTAACTTTAACTATAGCTAACCTAATGCTAAATAAAGGTTCCAAATTGGGATGACTTATCATTGAATTGGTCTCATGTCCCTCTATACATGATAATGTTAATGACCCACAAGTGTTTAGTGATGACAAATAGATCACTAACTTCATGAAAAACATAGGAGTGTTTGAGTCATATATTATTAATGAGATCATGAGAACTCTCTTGATGATGATAAACTTGATGACAAGATAATAAGACTGAATGATAACAAGATTCCCAAAGGCATGATTGCATTGGAAAGACAATTTGATAAAGATAAGTTAGCTAAAGATGCTAAATTTCCCAAAGTAAATGGGAAGTATTATAATGTAGTTGACCTAGGAACTCAAGGTCAACCTCAACTAGTAAACCTTGGTACAACATGCAAAAACATAGATTCTAGAAAAGCTAGAGACTTATTGACTAGGTACATGGTTGTTATTGCATTGTATTATGAATATTTGAAGATCTTTGATTTTCAAGTTATTACCCATGTTATTCCCTTGAAACAAGCTTGTAAACCATTCAAGTAAAAGCAAAGACCGATTAATCCTATTTTGGAACCATTGGTTTATAAAGATGTCAGGAAATTATTAGATGCAATTTTCTTTTTTCAATTAGACATTCTACCTAGGTAGCTAATATAGTACCAGTTAGAAAGAAAAAATAGAGAAATTATATTATGCAAAGATTATAGGAACTTAAAAAAATCTTTTGAAAAAATATAATTATCCTTTTTCATCCCTTGAGTAGGTGATTCAAATTGTTAATAGTTCTACCATGATGTATTTCCTAGATGGTTTTTAGGTTACAATTTTTTACTTACTAACAAGGAAGATAGAATTAAGGCTACATTCACAATAAAATAGGGCACTTTTGCTTACAAGAGGATGCCTTTTGGATTCATCAATGAAGGAGCTAACTTTAGAGATATATAAACCATGATTTTCAAGGTCTCATAGGTAAATGTATCATTATATATTTGGATGACTTGATTATGTTTTCCAAAAATAGGGAAGATCACATAATTCATCTACACCAAGTATTTAAACATTATCATAAGTATGGAATTTACCTTAACCCCAATAAAATAATATTTTGTGTAACCTAATACAAATTGATAGGACATGTGATAACTAGAGATGGGATTTATATATATATATATATATATATATATATATATATAGAGTTAATGTTATATCTAAAATAGATCCCTCAAATAGTAGAAAAGTGCTAAAGTTTTTCTTTGGGAAGATCAATTTTATAAGGAAATTAATTTATGGTTTTAAAGATATTGTGAAACCACTCAATGACATGCTAAATAAGGACACAAAGGTTCAATGGAATGAAGAAACAAATAAATCCTTTAAGGATATCAAGGAAGTAGTAAGCTAGGCACCTATGTTGGTAAGTCACGACTTTGAAAAATGTTTTTATCTTTATTATTTTGCTTCTAAACATATAATAGTAGCCATATTAACTTAGAAAATTAATAAATGTGATCATATAATTATATTTATGAGTAGTAATTTCAAAATTTCTAAGTTAAATTATTTATTAATTGATAAACAAGAATTTAATTTGGTCAAGGTAGTCAAGATGTTTAGAGACTATATTTTTAGGAATAAAGTGTATGTTATATTGATAGAACCTACTACTAAATTTATGCAAAGTCAATGTGAATTAGGGGAAATAATAGGGAAGTGGATGTAAATAATCTAGGAATATGATCTTGAAATGAAAAATTTTTAATTTGTGAGGTGTCAGGGATTAATCCAATTGATTGCTAAAAATAATCCTAGATTGAACATCATGCAAGTTGACCAGCAACAGTTACAACTAACTGACTAGTATGATGAAATCATTCATTTCCTGATCAATGGTTCTTATCCTATAATATTAAGTAGAAAATAGAGAATATATTTTAGGATTAAAGTATATCATTTCTTGATCAAAGATTGGATACCTTATAGGAAGAACTATGAAGGAGTATATTTGCGATGCATTTTAAAGGAAGAATCAGTTGAAACCTTAAGTACCTTTCATGAGAAACTTTAGGGTGGACACTGCTCTAGGAAAATAACAACTTGAAAAATCATAAGGGTAAGATTTTACTGGCAACCCATTTTCAAATATGATCTCATGCATGTCAGGGAATGTCATTAATTCCAAATCTTCAATACAAAGGAACCTAAAGTAACTATACCCTTGAGCCTAGTTGTAATTAACAAACCATTTTCTCAATGGGGTTTGGACTTTGTAGAGGTTATCAACCCTACTTATTCAACTAGGCACAAGTATGTTGTTACTATCATAGATTATTTTACAAGATAGACACAAGAAATAACAACACAATGTAATACTGAAGATGTTATCAAGTTCTTAGAAGAGAACATTTGCACCAAGTTTGGGATGCTAGTATCATTCGTCTGTGACAATGAATCAACATTTACATCTATAGATATGAATGAGTGGGTCTATGACAATAAAATAGTTATTAAGTTTCATCTAATCATTACCCTTAGGATAATGGATTTTTAGAGTCTATAAATAATAATATGATGAAAGTTATTAAGAAGTCTGTGGCTCAACAACAAAGAGCATGACATAAATTGATAAAGTATACTCTATGGGTAGATCTAAGTAGAATAAAAAAAGATGAAAAAGTATCATCATTTATCTTGGTATATGGATATGAACCAATCTTTTTATTTACTCTCAAATTTCCAACTTAAAACTTTTATACAGGAGTATATGGAAGGATATCAAAAATATGCCAAGTCCAAGTTACTTGATATCACCCAAATGGAGGATGGTAGAGATGAAGCATTTTCTAATTTTATAATACATCAAACTACTATCAAAATATGGTTTGAAAAATGATTAAATATAAAGCTGTTCAAATTAGGAGACTGAGTTCTCCTATGGGATGAAGCATCTGATCCAAAATGGAATCATGGGAAATTCACTCCTTTGTGGATTGGCCCTAAACAAATTGCTGAGACACTATGAGAAAATACCTTTAAGCTCAAAGACTTGTAGGGAGAGGAGTTCACTTTACCAATTAATGGGTAGTATCTCAAGCATTATTTATCTATTGTTCCACCTCAAGTCTTTATGAAGTAATTTATAAGATTAGTGAGAGTTAGTGTAGGTAGGTTTATATTAGTTCCATTCATATCCCTTGTTTTTAAATAGTGTTTGTGAATATATATTTTTTTTTATGTCTTTGCTTTCTTTTCTTTGTTCTCTTACTGCCATTAAGTCTTTTCCAAGATAGGTCTTCAAGCTCCAAATCCATCTAAGTGCTCAAAAGAACCTCATAAACCAAGAATGTGGATATGAATCTTAAACATTGGTTGATCATGGATTTTGTAAATTTTGAGATTAATGTTATGTTTCTAATAAATTGATGAAGTGTAATATATACTAGTTATTCCTTTAAAATCATAAAACTTATTTTTATGTATGTTTGATTTCAATAAAGATTGAATGTGTTTGAGTGTAGGTTTGAATTATTAGGAAAAATTCATGTTATCACTTAAAGAAAATTATTGCCTAGGATGAAGTTTATGACCAAGGATGATTATTTTGAACATCAAACATTTGACAAAAAATCTTAAACACCTAGCTAATTCTAGTTCCAATCCTTTATTGGAAAGCTAAATATAGTTTATATATATATATATATATATATATATATATATATATATATATATATATATATATATATATATACATATAATCCTTATATAAAATCTATAAGTTCTTTTAGCAAAGGTGATTATGGTAACCTCCACTAGTGCTATCAATGCTTGATTGGTGGTGTAGAAAGGCCTAGAGTGGAACCAAAGGTATCTATATGGGTCTATAAATGCCTAGATAGAATCAAAGTGATTCTCAAGACTTCTCCTTTTATAAATCATGATTCATAATAAATATCTACATATGCTACAAGTCTATGTTAATGATTAAGGTCATGAAATCTAGAAGTTTTTATGAATCCCAATGGCAATCAGTAAATGAATCAAAGCACACACACAACATGACTAAGTTTTGATATTTGACCTTACTTTTGAATTTGTAAGACTTATTTCATTTATTAATTGATCTTAATAATGGTACTTGATCATGTGGAATGATTAGTTTGGTTATTATTTTGAACAAAAAGTATCTAGATTCTAACATGTTATAATGTTTCACCTAGAAGTCACCTTCTGTTGAGGCCAACATCCCAATTTATAAAAAATGAAGACCTTTGTTCACAATTTTAAAATTATGCTATAAATTAGGCATTCAAATTAATTTGAATGCATTATTAAGTATCATGTGTTGATTTATCTTACACTGGCATGCTAACATAATCTTTATTTGATCTTATCTAATGTTTCTAACATTTGGCTAATGTGTTTCCATCTTACAGGATCAACATATCTTCATTAAAATTAATAAATTTTCATGGGTTTATGCTTTAATGTTAATTTAAACCTTAGTTGGTTAACTAATATCATTCCATTCAAGTCATTATGTTAACATTTTGTCCTTAATTGACTAATTGAATCCAAGTTTAAATAATGTTCAAAACCTTAGTCTAAATTAGTTTAGCCTAAGTTCTTATGGATTAATATTTTTGATGGGTCACTTTATCCCATCTTAGTCTTAGTTTAATTTTAGACTACATTTTGATTGAGTTTATTAATTCATTAACACTTTAATTTAAGATTTATGCTAAGTCATTATATGACTTGAGCACTGATTATTTGATTGTACTATTTATGAGTATGAATTGAATGCGAGATTGACAAATGTCAAAACCTCACTCAATTAGATCAAAGATCAATGGTATGTGGGTGATATTCCAAATTCAATAAGTAAAAATTTCCTAGATAAATATCGATGGTGCATATTCTTATTTACAAATTTTGATCGATGATCCACATTGAAGACTGGGGTCAATACATCCAGAAATATTAATGATACATATTCAATCATATAGATGGAGATCTAATAGTGATAATGAAGTCAATATTTTTAAGGATTATAAGATTTAATGTGATGGTGACATGTGTAATAATGATAGTGCATTGGTAGTAGATCAATAGCCCATATTTGATCATATGTCTAGCAGATCAATGACACACATTTGATCATGTATATCAAATATCAATAGCATGCATTCAACCATGTAGATGGAGATTGATGATGAAAATAGATTCAATAAGTCAATAATCATAAATTACATGTAAGGATACTAATTGTCATAAGATCATTAAATGAATGTAGATTGACATTAGGGTACATAGAAAGCACATGAGGTTGTCAAGTGTCACAATCTCAGAAGCTCAAATCAAAGATCAATGACTAATATTTAAAGTAGAGGCCAAAAGATTTTCAAGGAGATAAATGGAGTAAATTTAATAAATTTTCATGGGTCACAATATGAAGACACATCTTCTAAGTGATAATGGTCATATTTTTAAGTTAAATAAATAGAATGGCAAAGAGATGCCACATAGGTAGACATATTAGATTGAAATATTTTATGGACCCAAACATGTGAAGGTATAAATATGAGATAAAAAAATGATTTGGGTTACCAAATAAAATACTTTAAATTCATATTATACCATTAAATCTTAGTTAAACACTTAGACATATGGAAAATCCCTAAAATTATTAATGCATTCACTATTTCAAACTAGAAGAGAGAGCTTAGTAATCAAAGTTGTTCAAACAGTCTAATCAGATAGTCAAAAGTGTTGAATTATAATTCAAAAGTGGATCATTTAATTATAATCATATCAATGGTATCCTATGGACCTAATTCAAATAAATGTACTTAATTATACTTGTCATCTAATGTAAAGGGTAGGGTATTTTAAAACATAGATTTTTTGGCTTCTTCACTGAATATAGGAGACAATAATTGTTTGAGATTATTTTGGACCATAAAGAACCAAGGAATTTTGACTAAGAGGTAAATTTTCTACTAGTAAAGAGACTATATGATGACATCATGACAATTCAATTTATAAAACTCCATTATACTAACACCAAGCCAATGGTATTACATTGCATCGATGTCCTTAGTCCTATTTTTAAAGATGTTAAAATTGATAAAGTTATGCTTATCCATGAACCTAATTTGATGAAAATAACATATATATACCCTATTTCCTTTGAATCTTATTATAAACTACCTAGGATCCAAATAGACCTCACCTCCATTAATGCATAGTCCCAACAACATACCATGGAGGGCATCCTAATGAAATGGTTAGAAATTAGTAACAAGGTCATTATAGATCATAAAAAAAAATTCCTTGTGATCTAATTTAGACCCAGAGTCCAAATGGTTATGACCATGTTGATGCCTATAAGTGTATCATAGGGTTTGATAGTGTTGAAAACACTTCTCATTTCAACATTCAAATAATCTTTTACATGAGTTTTTGGTTATGATCTTCTTGATATTTGTGGTGGAGTAGAGGCCAATCTATTTGACTATTCTACAAAATGATTATTCAAGTGGTTGTTGGGAGTAACCTTGGTCCTAAATATTTGTCAATATAAATTTTATTTATTTGAATGTAATGAACAATGATTAGAATCTAAAGTCTAAAACTTTAATCTATCATGAATATTAAAAATGAGAAAGTAAACTACAATGATTTGATCAAAAAAAAGAGAAAATAGGCAAGGTAAGGTAGAAAGAGAGATGTTTCTATTATTTAGTTTAGACATCTTGATAAAGCTCTAATTTCATCAAACATATGGTTCTTCAAAGCAACATATGACATGAAATTACCAAATAGTAAAAATCTTATTATATACTAGGTAAATGTCTAAGGATATTTGAAAACATGAAAATTATAAATTAGATTCACTTTAAAGATTTACTTAAACAAGAAAATTAAATTTTCACATCTTCCAAAAAATTAATGATATTGAAATGAATTTAATAAATTTTAGTCAACCTAATGTAAAGATCAAATTAGCAAATCTGCATTAATACATGCACATTTACAATTCATAAACTCAGCTCGAATCTAAACATTAGAATAGAGATTTGAGGAAGCAACCATTATAACAAATAAACAAAAAAAATGAGACAATCTTCACATAATTATCCTACATATATTATTTCCTCTAAAATTTACAAAATATTTTTTCTATTAAAACTTCTTCCCTCTCTCCAATGATAATACCCTCTTTTATAGGTTGTAAAATCAACCTATGGGGTATTTTGGTTAGCCATCATCAAATGGGAACCAGACAAATATCAAGGACATATGTCCTTTCACAAATATTCTAATACCAATCACGGTTTTCAAATGTGACTAAACTATAAGCCATGTGTATTACACATTACACATGCTTTTACAAGATAGTATATTCTTTTTAAAATGATTTTCATGGTTTTGATACAAAAAAATATTCTATGTCAACCTTGTTGACTTTAAGATTCTCATACAGCTGCATCTTTTCCATTTTGTTCCAAAATCTTCATGGATTTATCATATTATTCATCAATCAATATAATTTTGATGATTAGTTTTATGCATAGCTCCTCTATTTTCCCTATTAAATCTCTAAATATTTCATTCATTCTATCTATGGATTCTTTGATACTTATGGGATTATTAATATTTTCATTTTCTAACAAGATCAAATTTAATATATGCTTACTGTCAGCCCTTATGGTGCCCTTGTTTCTACTCTTGACCTCATGGATGAAATTGATAGCTTTCTACTAGAATTATTTATCAATTATTAGGATTGTTTGATTGGGGATGGTTGGATCCTTAATAAATCCTCTAATTATTTATATCATTATGCCCTCTAGTTGTTTGAAGTCTCTTCAGAGGCCATCCATGATTTTTGACCACTTATTTATGTCCCTAATTTTCTCCATTAAGATTATCATGACCATATTCAAGTGTGATGGGCTGACGATTTTAAGTTTAGGGATCTGGTTTTCCATTAATATCTTAATTAGTGCCTTTATTTTCTTATCTAAGCCTTACCACTAATTAATTTGGTTTAAATCCATGGCATTTTTTTTGCTCACCATGTCTAATTTGGACCTAATTATCTTCAAAGAATTGAATGTCTCATAGATATTTGTTTCAAATTTATTTAAAATATCTACTCATACTGATAGAATAGATTATTCATGCAAAATCTTTCTGTTTTTCAATCCTCTAATTTTGGCCTCTAGCCTTTTATATTGGGATTGGGATAGCTCCAAAACATCTTATTCAAATATGAGATCTTCCCCTGGTCTCTATTCTCTCTTCTAAGTTAGGTTAACCAAAGGCTCAATATTTTGGTGTATAACTTCTTAACCTTTTTCTATGACAACTATTTCAGTTACTCTTTATAGGCCTATATTATTTGGATCATACCTAACTCTCACTAAAGACTGGGCCATATTTTTAATTGAAACCTTTACTTGAAACTAGTCTATTGATTGAGTTCAAATAGCAAGTCTCCTTTCTTCTTTAGTTTTTAATGTTATTATCCAGGGATTTAACTCATGTTGTAGAAGGATGTCTATGGTCTTCACTATAGCCCATGGATGATAAACAATACAAAGCTTATTTAGCCTTAGTTCATGTATGAACCATTTAGGTATAGCTAGTCCATATATTGGGTTATCTTCACTAAATAGGTTGATATCCTTCAAAGGAGGAATGATTTTTATTTTTTATTTCATTGCTTTTTAGACAATTTTAGTCTCAAACTTCCTCTTGGGAGGATCCATGACACTAAGTCTAATGACTCATTTTTTATTTTTCTTATTTGGCTTTATTAACATTTTCCTCTTCTACATTTGAGTATATTTTATAAGTCATGGAGAGAATTCTCAATGCATATTCAAGAGATTCTTGTGGATCCAAATATATAATGGAATTATTCCTATTGAGGTAAATCTTGTTCTAATGTTGTAGAAGACATAGGGACTATAGAGTTTGAAGCAACATCTCTTTATCCCATTTATTCAAGTCTATGCTCTATGTGTATGTCATCTTGGGGAAGCCTAGAAGATCCAACATCTACCAAATAATATTATATAGTACCAACCAACCATTTATCTTCCATCCTTTGATCTCTCAATAATTTACATTAAGGTTTAAAATTATGTTCCTTTAGTCTTATAACAAATTCATAATAGGTGGCTGCCATAGTGTACACAAATTTATATGCTCTAGGTTCATGTTCATAAGTTAAAAAAATAATGCCTTTGATCTTTAAGTGTTTTTTTACCCTACCATTGGAATCCCACTGTCTATTGCCATCTATCTATAAATTAAAAGAAAGCCTATGTTTTGAAGATTCTTCAATTTGGTCTCATTATCTAAAATTGGCTGTACCAATAGTCATGGGAAAACCATGGATAATTGCTTTCCTCTTGGTCTTTAAAATCCCATCTATTCCATTAAATAGTTGGTATACTACGTCTTATTCAACCAACTTATCTCTCACATATACAGGTAGTTTAAGGGGGCACTTTGTGTTCCCTCTATTGTGATAATAGTATAATAAGGATATAACCATATATCTCCCATTTTATTAATGGACTTATTGATGAAAGGAGTTATCCTCATTATGGGAATACCATTGATGGCTTGGCTCAAATTAGGATAAACATAGTCACATATGATTTGGATATGGTCCCTATATTTGTAAATATGCAATTTTGAGTAATATTGGGACATAGTTTGGGTGCCATTAGGGGACCACTCTCTTTCATTGGGGATTTTATTTGTGGAACATAGGGCATCTAAAAAATATTACCTCATAAATAACTCATTTCCCCTCTTTGTTTTAATAACAAAGATTTACTTACACAAGGAAATTCTAATGATTTCACCTAAAGGATGTACTACCACTTCCTCAATAATGAAATACAAAATAAGCACCCATATAGGTTCTAGCTATGAAATATGTGAAAATCCATATAATTTTTTTAACATGGTCATAAGCATTTCGACTCCTAGTTTGAATTAGCTGATAGGGATTTTTTTGGTAGGACCTACAACGACCTTGTTACCAACTTCTAAGTATTTTGCTAGGATGTCCTCCATGGTATGTTTTTATACCCATGCATTAATGGAGTTTAGGTATATTTTGGGCCTAGGTATTTTATAATAAGATTTGAATGCAAAAGGGAATATATATGATATTTTACACAAACTAGGTTCATGGATAAGATTACCCTTATAAATTTTAGCATATTTAAAAATGGGACTAAGGACATCAATGTAGTTTAATACCTCTGGCTTGGAAGTAACATAGTGGAGTCATGTAACCTTAATTATCATGATGTAATTATATATTCTCTTTACCAATATTATATTTTCCTCTTCCATGGTTAAAATTCATTGGTTCTCTATCTTCTATAATAATCTCAAGAAATTATTGTCTCTTGTATTCAATGAATAAGTCATGAAATTTGTATCTTTAAATACCATACCCTAATTATAGCACTAATTATTTCACCTATTGATGTGTGTAACTATATCATAGTGTTCATATAGTGTCAAAAACACTTCTAATTTCAATATTTAGAGAGTCTTTTGCATGAGTTATTGGTTGTGATCTTCCGAACATCTATGGTGGAGTAGAAATTTTCATTGGTTGCTTTTTTTCTCTACTCCTCAATGGATAATTCGTATTCAGATACTATTGAAAATCATGAGTATCCTCTAGAGTATCTTCAGGTCCATTCTAATCTTGAAATGGAAAATCAAAGGTTTCTACCATAAGAGGTTTTTAAGAATATCTAAATGTCTCTGAAGAACTAGATGACCTTGAAACATTATCTTTGTTAGGCACAACTTCAAATGTATACAATTCATCTTGAAATACTTCAAAATCATAACAAAATTCTATAAATTCTAATTCCCCATGTCTTATAGTGTTATGAACCCTAAAATAATTAGTTAAAGCTACATCACAAATTTTCATTTCAAGTGTGTTCTTAGTTGTAGATGACTCATTTTATTTTTGTTGTTACTATGAAATATACTTGTAGGCCTATTAAAATTATGATAAGAATAGTTTCAATTGAAAATTTCCCTAGTACTACCTACCTATTTTTGTAACTAGAGAAAATTAGTGCTCAATTTTTGAACCATTTTCAATATGGAGTCATTTTCATTCTTAAGTGCCTTTGAATTGTGGAATTGAGTACTATTAATAGCTATTGGCACAATATCTCATTTATTTTATTCATTGGATCTAATTTTAGAGTTATTTACCAACACTAGGTTTTGACCAAGAGGAGCAAACTCAAAGGAAACTCCTTTAAAACTAGAGTTTGATTCAAATCATGCATGTTCTGATATGCATTTATCATGATATTTAATATAAGAAAATTAGGATTGATATTAGGAATAACATATTCTAATTGACCTTGGGGTTGCATTTGAACACTAATTTTCACAACTTCAGCACAAGACAAAGCTACTATATCTATGACCCCAATAGTTTTTCTTAGAAATATAAAAGTCATTAGATCTAAATCCTCCTTAATAATATACAAAGTTAAATATTCATCAAGAATATAGGGAGTTATAGTTCTACTAAACATATTTCCAAATATAACATTGAAATCTCTAATGGTTTCACTTAAATATCTCTTCACCATAGTTAACTGTTGATATATAACATAGGGATTGATGATCTTTACAAACTGATCAATGAAATAATTATTGAAATCATTCTATGTAATGATGTAATTTTTAGGAAAATTAAGAAATAAATCATATGATGCATCTCTAAAGGTAAAAGGAAATAACTTGTAGGCAACATCTTCATTAAAAACATTTAACAATCTTAAGGAAGCCTTAAAAGACATGATGTGTTCTTTAGAAGTAACAATGTTTGTAGGACTAAATGAAGGTAAATATTTCTCTACATTTCTTGGTAAATAGTGTACTAGACCAATAAAATTGATAGAAGATCTAGCTAACCAAGCCATTACTTGATGAGGATTGAGTACATCATTAAATATAAGTGAAATAGGTTGATATTTAGAAAATCTAAATTTACCTTTATTTATTATTAATTTCTTATGAATTTATAATGAACTAAAAGTTATCCATGTCTCAGACCTTGACCTTGTTCTTATTCATGGTAGTTTTAGCTTGTAAAATCAAATTCCTATTGAAAACATTAAAGTAGAAAATTTATCTTTGCAAAGAATGGTTCAATTCTTAAAAATAAGTACATTTGTATGTTTAGATTTCTAATTTCAAACAAAATTTTCACAAATTAATACAAATATTTAAAAGAATAACCATATTTAATTGTATTAGCTTAAATATGTGTCCAAACATGTGAATATTAGTGATATTTGAACAAAAATACTGTTGAATAAATTTGGTCTACATACCAAAAATGTGCCTAGTCTAAGATTCCAAAGAAAGGAGAAGGATACTGATTGAAGAGTGACCCAATGTCACAAGGACTAAATAGACTTCAAGTGGAGATCATATAGATTTTTAAAATATTTTGAAACACTTTAAGGGAGCTTAAAGTGTGATCTAATTGATCTTCAAGGGATAGGTCTACAGTTATAAGTGAAGGTTCCAAGTACTTTTTAAGGTGTCCATGAACATGAATTAGGTTGAACAAGATTTAGGAGATCATTAGAGCCTTGAATAATTGAGAAAAAGATGGACTGTGAAAATTTGAAGAACTAGATCATCACCAAGATGTCATGTAGAAAAAAAACAAACTAGTTTACTTGCATATTTTATAAATAAGCTCTGAAGGCCTCATGAGAAATACAATTGGAGTTACATAAAATCCATTCTGCCAAGAACATATCCTACAAGTTTCAAGTCCACTAAGCTTCATATATTAAGTTATGGATTTCCACAGTTGGTCACGTAGAGAAGGATGACTATGCAAGTGTCAAATTCAAGCCTTAATGAATATATTTTAAGATTCAAATGATGAATTATGATCACATGGACATCACACAAAGACACATAGACTAGTTTTTTTATCATTTTTTATCTCAACTTAGAAAATTCATAGAACCAACAAATCAAGTCAACATAATCCTTTTGACCTTAGGAACATCTCCAGAAAATGTGGTCCCTCCAGGGTTTTTGTGATTCAAGATATAAATATTCAAAGTTGGTCAAATAATATGATACATTCATGTAGACATCAACTTCAAGCCACTAAAAAAATACCTAAATATTAAATTTGATGGTCTAAGAGACATCAAATACATCCACATGGACATCAAATGATGGTTGTGTAAACATCAAAATTAAGAATCAATAAATAACCATTAGTTTTCAAACTAAAGTAAATCTAACGGTCCACATTTTATCATATGTTTTGATTCAATGGTATGAGATAATATAAATAATCAAACAATTTAAGAGATTGACATGTGTAATAAGTGCATGAAGATATAGATTAATAGTGAATCCTAAAAATAAAAACATGTTTCACACATGGTATAAGCTTGTACAGAGTTAACAAGTCAAAGGTAGGATAGACTACTCTTACTCAATCATACAAATGAAGATCGATGGTGTGATCAAAGGTTAATATGTCAATAGTATAAGTCATGGTTGACAACCATTAATAAAATGGTGAGCCCAGGACATTTCAACAAAAGTTGATAAAGCATTTTTAGACTCAAGAAAGTAAAGATGAAGGAACTAGAGCTTGAGTAAGATCTAGTTGGAACTAGCTAGACCAAACATTATGAATAGAGCTCCATATAGGAAAAATAGGCCTTTTGGGCCTAATATAGAGGTCGAATATAGACTAGTGATTATAAAGTAAGGACAAGTACTCTACAAGTTTCTATGGATATTATGACTATGTGAAAACTAATAATTGGATTGGTTTTAACCTAAAAATGAGATTATGCTTGATATTGGAGAAAATATAGACCATAGAGACATATCTCACCTATCATTAGGGTCACTTTTTCAAATGAGCAGGTATAGTTAGCCACCCAAAGTAGATGTGGCATAATTTTGTCCATTCTAAGACATGGATTTTTTTTGCATATAAGATAGATAATACAATGGAGTTCCAAGAAGAGACCTAGTGATTTGATAAGGACAATGGACATTTATTTTACATAATTTGTTCCTTATTGATAAGGTTATGAGTCAGAATCCTCAAACTTGTGCTAATACATCACAATTCCATCTCTCTTCATTTTTATATATATATGTATAACTTCTACTACATGTAAAACTCTCTCTAAAAATTTTAGAAATAAATCTCTTGCAATTTTTAGAGAAATAGACTTTTATGATTTGGCTTGCTTAGGCTATGCCAAAATTTTCACTGTAACACATTTTGATGCACCAAAGACTTAATTCCATAATTTTTCAAGCTAGATTGAAATGTGTCATATTAATTCATCTATTGTAGTAAAATGATATATGTTCCTTATCTATATCTATGTTTTCTAACCTTAATAAATTTCTTGATAGTTCTCATAGCTAATTATAAGTGCAATTTACAATTTGTTGTTTAGCTTGAAAGTGGGTATCCATTGTCTCATGCTAATTTAATAATCTATTCATGTGTTATTGTGAAATATTTATGTGAGATTGATATTATTTGGTATTTAATGTGTCTCATAGTTTGTCTTATGTAAAGTATAAGTGTTTTAATTACTAGTGCATCACCCCATTTTACATACTTTCATACATTGTTGTATTTCTCTATCTCTTTTCCAAACAAGTGTTAGATTAGGTCTAGTTTAGGTGATAGATCAAGAAGGAAGCTAACCTTCTCTAGAGGTTTTATCTATTATTAGGTTACACCAAAACCTAGTATAAGTCCCATGTTGAACTATAATTGAGTAGGAAGCTCCGAACAATACTCTTATTTAGCTAGGGTGAAAATCTAGAACACCAATAATTTTGGAATGCTCAGTGGGACCAAGTTTATTTGTTAGAGTTAAAGTTTGAATATTGAGAAGAAGAAATTATGGAAAAAAGAGAGATATACCATCATCAAAATATGAATATCCTTTAAGTTGTAGAGCTCATAACATCCTTTAAATAATACTTTCATGTTGAAGGTTATAACAAGATCATCAAGTAAAGGTACTACTTTTAAACACATTGAATTACCTTATACTTATTATAAAAGATCAAGATTCATTAACACAACCCATTATCCTCAAAATAATCATTTATATACTAGATATCTTATTTTTTTAGTCTAATTTATTATCCCCATAAGCCAAATCCCTTTTTTCCCAAATGGTTATCAAGAATCAAGTTTTTGTCCATTTAATAGGGGTAGTCACTTGAATTTGGCCTAATATGATGACATCCTTATGTCTACCTTAAAAATTATCCCTTTCTCCTCAGGATAATAGGATAAAACTACTAGTATTAAGCATTTTCAAGATGTTGCCAATCTATGTTTTATTCATAATATTATTCAAGATAATGTGGCATCAGACTACTTGTTGCTTCCTTTAAAGGAAAAACATTTCAATGGTATAGTAACATCCCTTTCAAATCCATTACTTCTTGGGATGAGTTAGGTGAAACCTTAGTTAATAAATTTGAATATAAATCAAACCATCTATCTTTGACTTAACAACTAACTACCATACAAAGTCACCCTCATGAGTTCATGTTTGATTTTACCCTTAGATTCCAAAAGACATGGACTATAATCCATGAATTGGTTAAAACATCACTAGGGTATACATTTTTGTACTATTTTAGGGCCCTTAATTCTAATATAAGTGTCATTATATAGTCTATCGATGGTAATACCTTGTCAAATGCCTATGAAATTACAATAAGAGTAGAAAATAGCTTAATTAAAGTTGGTAAAATTTCTCTAAGGCCTCTAATGTCCATATTCCTAGAATTACAACATGTTCTCACTCCTCAAGTTCCCCATATTCCATCTATATCACCTATTCCATCCCTAAAAGTCCATGTTGTATCCCCTCCTAATCAAGATAATGAGATTAGTGATATTAAAATCAAGTTACAACATTTGGAAATGACATTGTTCAACTGAAGAGACAATAGTAGCAAGGTAGATATTATCAGCAATAAAACCATAACTCTTATTAGTCTTTCAATAACCAATAGCCCCCTTATAAACATTTTAAGGACAATAGACAACCTTATCAAAATCAAGGATCCATAACCCAAACTAAGCCATATGTATCCCTTGATACTAATGTACCTTTTAATTCAAAATCTATTATTTCTCAAAATAACTTGATGTAAGATTCAGGTTGGCAGTTTTCCAATCCAAATGATACTCAAAATCAAACATTGGTATCATAGGATATTAATATGCCACAAATGACACATGAAGAGTTCTATCTTCAAGGTGGTTAGTATCAAGACATGAATATGGAATTACGAGGATAATCAAAATAAGATCTAGGGCATCCTAATGATATCAATGTTAATATGTAATTGGATGATCATATTGCATTCAATCAAGTTGGTAAAACTAGTAACACAAATGGTTAAGTGGAAGCTCTTACTAGATCTAAAAGAAGAGTAGTTGAGGAATATCAAGATGTGACCAATACTTATAGTGTTCCTAATTTTATTTCCATGAATTTAATGGTTCAAGTTATTGTTCCTATAGAATAGAAGATTTATAATGTATATATAGTGAAGGTTACCCGAATGCCTCTAACTAGAGAACAACTAGTGGCCCAAAAGTTACAGCGAATGGTTAGTGGATCCTCATTCAACATAATAGATCATATGAATAAATAAAATGTTAACATTATTATTTGGGATTCAATTTCCATTATAGGATAAAAGGATATGCTTATTTGATAAATTTTAGATCTTGAGATATCTAAATAACTAGTTGAGAAATAAAGAACTATCTTGGCTAATTCAAACTAGCAAATCAAGAAACCTGATCAGTAGGTACATAACATGAAAATTATCGATACAAATAATGTCAAATCAATCAAAATCCCTCCCTTTTATATCTTTTATATGTGGTGACTACTTAGTCCATAATTTTATGGTAGATAGTGGAGTTAGCACCACTGTCATGGCTAAACAAATTACAAACAAGCTTGGTCTTGTCTATAAGACATATACCAAAGGAGTATTGAAATTAGATGGGTCAGCAACAAAGATAGTAGGAATAATCAACGACCTAAAATTAATATCACATGTTTGCCCCAATCTTATCATTTATAAAGATGTAGTAGTAGTGGCCTTCCCTCCATATTTTTCCATGTATCTATCAAGAGACTTTAATTCAAAATTTAGAGGATATTTGTCATTTGATTGGACCTATTTAATGTTCAGGACTAGGTATGGTACCAAGGTGACAATATTTTATAAACCTATTTCAATATTTCATTTAGATCCATATATGCCAAGTATGGTGAACACTAATTGTGTTATCTCAGATAAGGTACTATAAAATAGCAAGGTAGAAATTGAATCACCTCTAGATGGAGTCCTAGATCTTTTACTTGATGAATGGGCCTTTGGTTTTCATGGACATGATCCATAAAATTTAATTAAATAATAAGGAATTTGTGTCTATTATATTCATTAAAATGATGTACCAATTCCAAAATTGATGAAAGATGATCAAACTAGTGATGGACTATGGAAATTATGTTTTGATGGATCTAAGAACAATCATGGCACTGAAGCTAGAATGATGTTAATGTCTCTAGCCAATAAAAATTATTTCTCTTCTCTCAAGTTTGAATTTCATTTTTTCAATAATGTTACTTAATATGAAGCACTAACACATGGTTTACAATGGGCAAGAAAGATGAAGGTCAATTCTTTACATGTTTTTTGAGATAATAAGCTGGTAGTTAACCAAGTAAGGGGACTTAAAATATGGAAGAACCCACTACTTAGGTCCTATAAGAATAGATTATGGGATGTAATTAAATACATTTAAGCTTTCAATATTTATCCCATATCAAGAAATAAGAACAAGCATGCAAATAGGTTGGTTGCCATTGGGTCATAATTCAATATCCCATATGACATAAAAAATGAAAAGGTTCAATCACACATCAAGGTAGTTGTAAGGCCTTTTGTCCTCGGCAACCATGATAATTGGAAAATATTAGAAGATGATAGTCAAATTATCATATTATTATAAGAAGAAGATAAATTCTCCTCAAGAAACCAAGACAAGTACTTATAGTAAGATGATAACTAGATTATGCAATTAAAGACAAACAAGTTGCCTGAAGGGTTGGTCACCATTGAAAACATATTAGTATAGTGACCTTAAAGGATTTGATCAAAGTATAACTCAAACATACCATTGAGTTAGAATATGATATTAGGCCAGTTAGACAAAGTTAAAGGCCTGTCAACCCAAAGCTTAAACCTTTGATGAGAGTTGAGCTACATAAGCTCATTGAGTCAGATATAATATTTCTATTAAAAAACCCAACTTGGGTGGAAAACCTTGTTCTAGTATGAAAATTAATGGTGAAATAAGGCTATGTGTTTACTTATGTGACTTGAAAAAATCCTCTCTTAAAGATCACTATCCATTAACATCAATGGAATAAATTCTATAGTTAGTTGTAGGGTAAGAATTGTTCTTTTTATTGGGTTGATACATTAGATCTAACTAAATTTTGGTCAAAGAAGAAGACCAATTCAAAATGGCCTTCACCACAAAGTGGGTGACATTTGCATACATAAATATTCCTTTTATCTTATTTAATGCTGGAGATAATTTTCAAAAATCCATAGGGATGGCATTTCAAGGTTTCATTAACAAGTTTATACTTATTTATTTGGATGACATAACAATTCTCTCTAACAATATAAATAAGCATATGATTCACCTCAAACAAGTGTTTTAAAGGTGTAGGGAATTTGGAGTGTCCTTGAATCTAAAAAAGTCTATTTTCTCTATTCATAAAGGTAGGATTCTTAGACATGTAATTTAAAAAAATGGTACAAGCATTGATCTTGATACGATAGACTCAATTCATGTACTTTCCTTGCCTAGGAATAAGAAAGCCTTTAAAATATTTTTAGGCAAGATCAATTTTATAAGGATATACATTTCAGATTTTTTTACTTTAGTTAGGCCACTGACAACCATGCTAAAGATAGGTCATAGTTTCATTTAGTCCAAAAAAGGAGTAAGAAGATTTGAAGAGATAAATAAAGCTATAGCTAGTGCTTGTACACTTATGGACCCTAACTTCACAAAATATTTATTCTTATACACCTATGTTAAATTTGATGCAATATAAATTATTCTCATGTAGTATAATAAAGAAAATTAAGAGCAACCAATAGCCTTCTTTAGTCAAGGCTAAGAAGAATATTAAACAAGGTATTATTTTATTTAGAATTATGTAATTTTAGTCATAAGGTATCTTAAAAATTTTAGGTACTTATTGTCTAATAATAAGAGATATTTGATGGTTGCAAATCCAAGTGTCAAATATTTCCTTGTGAATAAAGATATAAATGACAAAAGAGCTAGTTGGATAACCAAGATCATGAAATATGATATTGAGATAAAGGTAATAAAGCTAGTTAGAGGCAAAGGACTTTGTGAATATCTATCTCAAGACTTGAAGGAGGCTAATGGGATGGTTATGGTGTCTAATGATGAAGAAGTTGTAACTAATTAGACCTCATCTTATAGATAGTTCCAAGATATGGTAAGATACTTAAAATATGGTGTTTTTCCTTCTCATCTCACCCCTTTAGAGATGAGATATTTTAGATTGTGATTAATTCCTTTTATTATTGTTAATAGTGTGTTGTTTAAAAAGGATATCAGTGGCATACTACTAAGATGCATAGAATTAGGTCAAATAGAGAGGTTGATTGAGTAGTTCCATGATGGACATGGTGGAGGAAATTATTCAACAAGGATCATAACCCACAAGATCATGAGAGGTGGGTATTATTGCAAAGTTTATTTGGTGATTGTCATACATGGGTTAGGAAATATAGATAATGTGCCATGTTTGTTGGAAAATTTATGTTTTAAACCTTACCTATCCAACCAATTTTATTGAATCAACCCTTTTTCCAATGAGGATTGGACTTTATTGGTCTTATTAATCCCCATTCAAGCATAGGACACAAGTGGATCCTAAATACCATAGATTATTTTACTAAATAGATAGAGGTAGTGACATTAAAAAAAGATAATGAAACCAATGCTTTGGACTTTTTATGAAGGTTTTCTTACCATATATGGGGTCCCTTCAACAATAATTTTTGATAATTTTATGGCTTTTTTAGGATCTAAAATCAGCTAGTGGATAGTTCAACATAGTGTTTTTCTCAGTACCTCATCAAACTATTATCCACAAATAAATGGCCTTGTTGAGTCCACTAACAATAATTTATTGAATATCATTAGGAGGACAATTGAAGATAGTTATAGGTTATAGTATCTCAAATTGAACTCAGATTTGTGGGCTCACATGATTACCTATAAAAGGGCAATAGCCAATTCTCCATACAATCTAGTATATGGTAAGGAAGAAAGAATGGCTATTTCTCTTGAAATCTCTACTTTAGAATTAATGCATCAACTTGATGTTTTGATGAATTAAAAAATGTAAATAAGATATTCTAAGACCATAGAGATAAAAGGGACAAGGCATTAATCAGGGCTAGCTATGGAAACCCATAAATCAATGATAAAGAGATCTTTTGATAAAGGATATTATTCAAGAGGTTTCCAAGAAGGAGATTTGGTCCTCAAGTGGGATGAGGATAGAGATAAGATAGGAAGTCACCCAAAATTTTATTCTCTTTGGAGTGATCCATACACAGTCTCCAATTACAAATCCCACAATGCTTTCCAACTCACAAGGACGAATAGTGAAGAGCATCTTATCCTAGTTAATGAGATACATCTTAAGAACTACTATTAGGAAAGCTTAGTTCCTTATACATAGTTGTTTTGGATTTTATCTAAGTGTTTTATTAACACATTTTTTATTTCTATTTTTTCCCAAATAAGTGCTCTATTGCACAGTTGTCTAGTAGATTTATTACCTTTACTTTATTAGGTTAGTTTCTCTTTCAAGTTTGTTTCTTTGTCTGTTTATTGGAATTATTTATTTTACAAGTCAAAAGGTTATATTTAAGTCAATGTAAATAGTCCATGTTTCATGTAAATGATCCAAGAGTCATTTTTAGACTGAGTTATCAAGCATAACAGGCATGCTACCCAGCCACGTCACTAAAGATGTTGACCAATTTTGGGCTACATACCCAAAATGTGCCTAGTCCAAGAGTATAATATAAAGGAATAAGATCCTCATTAAAGAGTGACCCAATGTCACAAGGAGTAGATATACCTCAAGTAAAGATCATATAGCTTTTGTAAATCTTTTGAAACACTTTAAGAGAGCTAAAATTGTGATCAAATTGATCTTCAAGGGATAGGTCTATAGTTATAGTTGAAGGGTCCAGGAAGTTTTCATGGTGTCTAGGAACATAAAATAGGTTACGAATTCTTTATGAGATCATCATAGCCTTTAATAATTTATAAAAATAATGAATTTGTAAATTTGAGGAACCAAAATGTTACTAGGACATCACATAGGAAATAAACTATTTTACTCACACAATTTATAAATAATCTCAAGAGGCCTTGAAAGAAATATAATTACAATGCCATAAAGTCACTTGTGTTAGGAACATATCTTGCATATTTCAAGTCCATGGGAGCATCCTAGATTAAGTTATGAAGTTTTAAAGTTGGTCACATAGATAAATAAGATAGTGCAAGTGTCAAATTAAGGAATTGGTGAATAGTCATTGAGATTCAAATGATCAATGATGGTCATGCAGATGTAATGCAAAGACACATAGACCAACTTATTTAAGAATTTTTTATCTCCACTTAGAAATCTCCTAGAACTAACAGAATGAGTGGTCATAATCCTTTTAACCTCAAGAACATCTCCAACAAATTATGTCCTTCCATGATTTTTGCACTTTAAATATAAATCTTTGAAGTTGATCAAATAATGGGATACGTTCACATAGACATCAAATTTAAGCCACTATAAAAATCTTAGATCTTAATTTTGAGGTTCAAAAGATGTCAAATACATCGACATAGACTTTAAATGATGGTCACATAGATGACAAATTTGAGACCTAAAATGGACATTTATTTTAAAACCAAAGCAAATCTAACAGTCCACATTGTATCATAAATCATGATATAACAGTGTGAGATGAGTCAAATAGTCAAGGAAATAAAGAGATTGACACATGGTGTAAGCACATGAGGCTATAGATTGATAATGAATCTTGATAATAAATACATGTTTGATGCATGGTACTAGCTTGTATAGAGTTGATAAGTGAAGTTTAGTATCAATGGCTCCTACTTGATGGTATAAATCATGATCGATGGTGCAAGAAAAGATCAACATGTAAATAATTTGAGTCATGGTTGATAGCCAATAATCAAAGGGTGATCCCAAGAAATTCTGATGAAAGTCAATAATGCATTTTTAGACTTGATCAAGTTAAAGATGAAGGAACCAAAGCTTGAGAAATATCTAATTGGAACTAGTTAGACCAAGTATTAGTAGTAGAGCTCCATATAGGTAAAATAGGTATTTTGGGCCTAATACAGTGCTACACCCCTAACCTATCACATGTATGAGGATAATATTAGCCAAATTGTGGCTTGCTTATCCCTCTTTTATGTTATATTACATTTATATATGCTTTATTTTGATTAGTAGGTTGGCCTATGGAGTAAACATGGCCTAGATAGACTATATATAGCAGGTAATGGGTAATTATTTATCATCATATTGTGAATTCCACTCTTATTGAAGCTTGTGGAGGTTTCCCCCTAGAAGTGGCTTATCTGTTATCATATATTTGGATGTATTTCAGTCATATTTGGATATAATTCTGCTATTATACTTAATTCTTGAAATCAATTTCATTAAAAGTGGTATCAGAGCTGCGATTTGGGCAATCTTGTGGGTGAAACACTAAATTTTTAAACTTTGTGATATATAAAAAATGGTTGAGAATTTATCTTAAAATTTTTTAATGGAGGTGATAAAAATCAAATTAAGCTTACATTAAAATTTCAACTCATTTGGATCTGTTTTACAAAACTTTTCTCTATTTTATGTTTTTTCATAAAATTGCTTTATAGTGTGCAATTCAAAGAATTTTTCTATGTTATTTACATTTTTGGAAATATTATAAAAATTTGGATATGGTATGTTCTTTGTATATTTTTATTTGAGGCTAAAATAATTCCAAAATCACTTGGTCAAAGTTGGGTCAAAAGTGCCAATAAGGGTCGACATTGTAAAACCCTTTTATGGCTGGTCCACAAACTTAGGGCTGAGGAAAGGGTGCTGAAGCTCTAGGTAAAACTCATAAAAAGGAAGAGATGGAGTCAGAAGGGGGATGTACTAGACCCTTTATACTAGGTTTTTTTGACATAAATCACAAAGTGAGCTAGCTTGACTATAGTGTGCAAGGCATTCAAAGTGAGGTGCAAGGCATACAATCTAATATGGAATCCATATAAGATAGTTTGGGAGATATCATGATGGATTTGAAAATTAATTAGTCAAATCATCAAGCTAACTCTATTACACAAACCCACCAAGGTGGTTCTTGTAACTAGTCTACTTCAAATCTAACTCCATGGCCACAGAGGAACCTATTACCAAAGGTGGATATGCACAAATTTGATGGAAAAGGTCCACTCAATTAGGTCAACCAAATGGAGAATTTTTTTGACCTACAAAAAATTCTAGGTGGATAGAATTTTACCATGACATCCTTATATCTTGAACCTAATAAATTAATTTGGTATTGATGGTTGTGTGCTCAAAAGAAAAAGATGACTCTCAATATCACCTAGTCAATTTTTAAAGTGGAGTTGCAATTAAACTATGGCAATAGTGTGATAGAGAATTACTTTAGGTAACTAGCAAAATTATGAGAAACTGGCTCTATCAAGGATTATATTCATCATATTTTGAACTTATCCTTATGTGTGGAGACAATTTTTGAAGCAAACTTGACTGACCTATTTTTGGGTGGACTCAAGGACCACATTCAACATGAGGTACACATGTTTAATCCACTTAAGATTTTTGATTCTATTATAATGGAACGTAGAGCTAAGGAAAAATTCATATCCAACAAGAATTAGCCATTCACTCAATTTAAAGATCATAGCATATTGTCACCAACATTTCCTCTACCTAATAGATTGACCCCTCAACAAATTGAAGAGAAGCTTGCAAAAGGATTATGTTTCCGTTCTGAGAGCAAGTGGAGTAAAAGACATAGATGTGCTGAGAGGAAGTTATTCTACATTGAGGGACCAAATGAAGATGAAGAAGCAGATGATGCCTCCAATAATGATGAGGTCGATATAGAGGAGGTACTTAAAGATTCCCACCCTACAACCTCTTATCATGCACTTAGAGGTATTAGCACTCCACAAACTCTTAAGGTGGTGGGTTTCGTCAAGAAATAGAAGGTGACAGTGTTGATTGATTCAAGGAGCACACATAACATTATAAACCATAAGTTGGTGACTCGATTGAATTGTTTCATCTACCTAGCACCAAAATTTCAAGTCATGATTGTAGATGGTGGCATAGTTAATTGTTTAGGCAAATGCCATAGTATTAAGCTTACTATGGGTGGGTATAGTCTCGACTCTCCTATGTTTTCTATTTGCATGGGTAACACAGACATTATTTTGGGATTCCAATGGATCACAACCTTAGGTACCATTGAGATGAACTTCTGAGAACTATTCATGCACTTTCTTTTTGAAGGTAAGAAAATTGAACTATGTGGATTACATGTAAAATCTCCACATTTGATTAGTTCACATCAGATGACCAAGATGATAAAAAAGGGGATAGAGGGATTTATTGCATGATTATACTCCATATAAGCTCAACTCACATAGGCATGTACACATCCTAATATATATATAATTCTTGAGGACCACTCATCTATTTTTGGGGCCATGCCAAAAGGACTACCACCAAAAAGAGAACATGATCATGCCATTCAACTAATTCCGTGTATTCAACCACCAAATATCAGACCATATAGACATCCATATGTAGAAAAGAGTGAAATTGAAAAGATGGTCCATGAAATGTTGGAGGTAGGGATCATCAAGCATAGCCAAAGTGCATATTCATCACCAGTGGTCATGATGCAAAAGAAGGATGACACATGGAGGATGTGCCCAAATTATAGGGAACTCAATAAGTACACCATCAAAGATAAGTTTCCTATTTTAGTAATTGATGATTTACTAGATGAGTTGCATGGTGCTAATTATTTCACAGAATTGGATCTTTGCTCAGGGTACCATTAAATTAGAATCAAGGATGAAGATGTTTGATAAAACTGCTTTTAGAACACATGATGGCCATTATGAGTTTTTGGTAATGCCTCTTGGTCTTACAAATGCACCATCTACTTCTCAGATCTTGATGAACACTATTTTTAGGCCTTTTTAAAGGAAGTTTGTGCTAGTTTTCTTTAATGACATATTGATTTATAGTCAGACATGGGATGGACATATGTAACATGTGAAGTAAGTGTTGATAGTTTTGGAGAAGCACCAAATTTATGCAAAGCCATCTAAATGTGCTTTTGAATTATAGGAGGTAGAGTGCCTCGGTCACATTATTTCCCATGAAGGTGTCAAATTTGATCCCCAGAAGATCAAAGTGATAATGGAATGGCCCATGCCAAAAAATCTCAAAAACCTTCAAGGGTTCCTTGGACTAATATGTTACTATAGAAGATTTGTGAAAGGTTATGGCAGCATAATAGCTCCACTCACTACATTGCTAAAGAAGAATGTTTTCCATTGGAATGATGATGCCACCAAAGCATTTGAGAAATTGAAATTAACTATGTGCACCACTCCAGTTTTGGCTACTCTAGACTTCTCTCAGACATTCATTATTGAATGTGATGCTTCTGGGTCTAGATTAAGGGTAGTACTAATTCAGGAAGGAAGACCCATTACATTTGAAAGTCATCAATTTAAAGGTAAGAATCTACAAAAACTTATTTATGAGAAAGAAATGATGGCTATTCTTCATGCAATTAAATAATGGAGGCCTTATCTAATGGGTAGACACTTTAAGGTGAAAATGGATCATGATAGTCTCAAATACTTTTTGGAGCAAAGATTATCATCTGAGGAACAACAAAAATGGGTAACCAAAATGTTGGGTAATGATTTTGAAATCATCTACAAGAAGGGTAAAGATAATGTAGTAGCAGATGCACTATCTAGATGGGATGCATCCATAAAAACATTACTTTGTGCAATGTCCATGTTGAAAGTAGATTGGGTGGATGAAGCTAGGCTAGAATGGGAGAAAGAAAAGGATACACATGTTCTGATTCAAAATATCTAGCAAGGTAATTTAGCCTCTAGGAAATTTGAATGGAAAGGTAATGTCTTATGGTATAAGGGTGAGTTATACTTGTGTAAAAATATAGAGCTTAAGCATAAGATTATTGTAGAGTTGCAGGCATCTCCAATTGGGGGACACTCAGGGTTATTGAAAACATATCATATAATTAAGAAAGTATTATGTTGGGAAGGACTCAAGGGAGATGTACAAAAGTTTGTAGAAGAATTCTTGATATGCCAAAAAAATAAAGGTGAAATAGTTAAGATCCCAAGTTTGTTACAACCATTATCAATTCCTAGTCAAAGGTTGGAGAAGGTTTTATGGATTTCATCATTGGGTTGCCTTGTTCTAAAGGTAAGAATGTTATCTTGGTCATTGTGGATAGGCTTTAAAAATATGCCCACTTTTGTGCTCTCTCACACCCATTTTCAGCAAGTACAGTAGCAACTATTTTTATGGAAGTAGTTCTCAAATTAGATGGAACCCCAAAAATAATTGTAAGTGATCATGATCCTATTTTTATTAGTAATTTTTGGACTAAACTATTTCTTGTTTGGGTACTCAGGTAGCTCATAGCTCATCTTACCACCCCTAATTTGATGGATAAACTAAAGTGGTTAACAAATATTTAGAGGGGTATCTCTATTGTTTTGTATTAGATAAACAAGAACATTGGGTTAAATGGCTACCAGTTGTAGAATGGTGGTATAACACATCCTTCCATACCTCTTCTAAAATGTCTCCATTTCTAGCACTATATGGTTACCATCCACCTTCCATCACTTCTTCATTAAAGGTGCACACCAAGGTTCAAGATGTGGAAGAGCACATTCAACATCAACAAGAGGTTTTGGCTAGTTTGAGAGAGAATTTAGTCTTGGCACAAAATAAGATGAAGCAATAAGCAGATCAACATCTTAGTGAGTGAAATTTTGATGTGGGTGATTGGGTATTTGTTTGTTTGTAGCCTTACAAGTAGATGTCCTTGAAGCAATAAAAAAAGGACAATAAATTTACTCCTAAGTATTATGGCCCTTATCAGGTTCTACAAAAAATTGTAAGTGTGGCTTACAAGATCGAGTTACCTCATTCATCTCACATACACCTAGTATTTCATGTTTCTTGTTTAAAAAAGGTCATTGGACATAAAGTTTTAGCCCAGACAGAGCTCCCAGAACTAGATGAAGAAGGATGAGTCATTTTGGAACCAGAGAATATCCTCCAAAAATGTACTAAGAGGTTGAGAACTAGAGAGATTAGGGAAATTTGATAAAGTGCAAAAACTATATTAGTGAAGATGCAACTTGGGAAGGTGAAGATTTTCTACAATAACATCTAGAGTTGTTCAACATTGAGAACAATGTTGGTTTGAAGGGGAAGGGCATGTTATGCCCCTGACCTATCACATGCATGAGGATAGTATGAACTGACTTATAGCTTACTTATCCCTCTTAGATGTTATATTACATCTATCTATGTTTTCTTTTGATTAGTAGGTCGGCTTATGGAGTAACCATGGCCTAAATAGACTATATATAGGAGGTAGTGGGTAATTATTTATCATCATATTGTGAATTCTGCTCTTATTGAAGCTTTTAGAGGTTGTCCCCTTGAAGTGGCTTATCTATTATCATATATTTGGATATAATTATACTATTATACTTAATTCTTGAAGTAATTTCATTACATACAGAGGTCAAAATTAAACTAGTGAATATAATTCAAGGATAAGTAATCTACATGTTTCCATGGATATTATAATTATGTGAAAGCTAATAATTAGATTGGTTTTGACCTATAAATGGACCAATGTTTGATATTAGACAAAATACAGACTATGGAGACATGTCTCACCTATCATTCACTTTTGAAAATAAGTAGGTATACTTGGCCATCTAAAAGAGACGTGGAAATTTTTTATCAATTCTAAGACATGATCCTCATCAACAAATTAGATAGATAATAACATGTGGTTCTAAGAAGAGACCTGGTAGTTAGATAGGGGAAATAGACATTTAATTATTTTATAGAATTTATTCCTTATTGATAAGGTCATGAGTCAACATCCTTGAATGGGTGCTAATATATCACAATTCCCTCTCTCTCTTCCTTTTTCTATATATGTTCTACCTTCTACTAAATTTAACTTTGAAAGTTTTAGAGAGAAATCTCTAGTAATTTTTAGAGTAATAGACTCATGTTTTGGCTTGCTTAGGCTATGCTAAAATTTACACTGTAACACCTTTTGATGCAATAAAGACTGAATTCCATCATTTTACAAGCTAGATTGAAGTATATTCTATGAATTCATGTATTGTAGCAAAGTTAATGTATGTTCCTTGTCTATGTATGAGTTTTCTCACCTTCATGACGTGCTTGATAGTTCTCATAGGTCATTTTAAGTGAAATTTAAATTTTTTTGCTTATATTAAAAGTGGATATTTTTCTTCTCATGCTAATTTAATAACTAATTCAAGCCTTTTTATGAAATATTTATGTGAGATTGATATTATTTAGTCTTAAAAGTGCCTAATAGTGTTTATTGTGCAAAGTATGAGTCTTCTAATTATTGGTGCATCACCCCATTATACATGCTTTCATAGATTGGTGTATCTCTCTATCTCTTTTCCAATCAAGTGTCAGATTAGGTCTAGTTTAGGTGATAGATCTAGAAAGAAGTTAACCTTCTCCTGAGGGTTGATCCATTATTAGGATACCCACAACCTAGGATCAGTCCCATGTTAGACTATATTTGAGTAGGAAGATCTGAATAATCCTCTTATTTAGCTAGGGTGAAAATCTAGAACACCAATAATTACTATCTCTAACCTTAAACACATCAAATTCACAAAGCTTAAGCAACCTTTCTAACAATTTCACATAAATCTTTATATAATAATTATATTTAGTTAAATATGCCTTAAGGCTAGTCTGAAACCATGAATATTAGTGATATTTTCATATTTAACCTAAGAAAAACACAAATTTACAAAAGATAAACTTATATTTGAATAAAATTCACTAAAATCAGTTCAAAATAGCTTAGATTCACAAAAAAAAATCTCAAGCCCATCTTATAGCACCAATTCTCCTACCTATTGATGCATGTAAATGGATCATGGGGTTTTGATAGTGTTGGAATCACTTCTCATTTAAATATTCAAATAATCTTTTGCATGAGTTGTTAGTTGTGATCTTGAGATTTTTGGTAGAGTAGCAGTCGAGCTATTTGACTATTTCACAAAATGATTATGCAAGTGATTGTTGGGAGCAACCTTGGTCCTAAAGATTTGTGAAGATAAATTTTATTTGGATGAATATAATGAATAATTATTATAATATAAAGTCTAAAACTCTAATCTAACATAAATATTAATAGTGAGAAAGTAAACTACAATGATTGGATTAAAACAAATGAGAAAATAGGAAGGGTAAGGTAGAAAGAGAGGTGTTTTTGTTATTTAGATTAGACATCTTGACAAAGATCTAATTTCATCAAAGATATACATCTTAGAACCATAATATGACATGATATTACCAAATAATACATATCCTATTAAATAGTAGAGAAATGTCTAAGGATATTTGGAAACATGCAAATTAGAAATGAGATTAACTTTAAAGATTTAATTAGATAGGAAAATTGCATTTTTACATCTTCTAGAAAATTAATGATATTGAAATGAGTCTAACAATTTTTAGTCAACCTAGAGTAAAGCTCAAATTAACAACACTACATTAATACATGCACATCTAGAATTCATAAAAGTAGTTCAAATCTAAACATCAAAATAGAGATTTGAGGAAGCAACCATGATAACAAATAAACAAAAAAATGAGACAATCTTCATTAGATTATCCTACTTATATTATTTTCTCCAAAATTTATAAAATATTTTCACTCTCAAAACTTCCTCCCTTTATCCAATGATAATAACATCTTTTATAGGATGGAAGAGAAACCTATGGGGTATTTTGGTTAGTCATCATCAAATGGGAATAAAAAAAGTGTAAGGGATATATGTATTCTTACAATTATTCTAATACCAATGACACTTTTAAAATATGACTAACCTATAAGCCACATGCATTACACATTGTACATGATTTTACAAAATAATATATTATTTTTTAAATGATTTACATTATTTTGATATAAAATAATATTTTAAGGCAATATTGTTGACTTTGAGATTCCCCTGTAGTTGTAACCTTTTACTTTAGTTTTGAAATCTTCATGGATTTGTTATATTGTTCATCAATTAATATGAGATTAATGATTAGCTTCATTAATAGCTCCTCTATTTGCCCTACTAAATCTTTGAATATTTCATCAATTATATCCATGGCTTCTTTGATACTCCTACCATTACCAATATTTTCATTTGTTAAAGTTCAAGATATGCTTTTTGTCATCCCCTATGGTACCCTTGCTTCTTCTCTTCACCTCTTGGATGAACTTAGTAGCTTTCTATTGGAATTGTTTATCAATTATTAGGCCTATTTGATTGGGGATGGTTGGATAATTAATCAATCCTTCTAGTATTCTTATCATTCTCCCCTCTAGTTGTTTAAAGTCTCTTAAGAGGACTTCCATGCTTTTTGACCACTTATTGATGTCCCTAATTTTATCCATCAAGATTATGATGGCCATATTCAATTGTGTTGTGATATCCATTTTAATTTATAGGATATATTTTTCCATTAATATCTTGATTAGTGCCTTTATTTTTTTGTTCAATCCTTTCCATTCATTAGCTTAGTTCAAATCCATGGCATGTTGTTTAGTCACCATGTCCAATTTGGACCTTATTGTCTTCAAAAAATTGAATGTCTCATATATAATTATTTCAAAGTTATTAACAATATCTATTGGTGCTGACATAATAGATTATTCTTCTAGAATCTTCTTCTCTTTTTTTAATCCTATGATTTCAACCTATAGCCTTTATAAATGGGATTGGGATAGCTCTAGAACATATTCTTCAAACATGTTATCTTCCCCTAGTCTATGTTTTCTCTTTTGAGTTAGGTGAACAAAAGGCTCAACACTTTGGTGTAGAACTTCTTGACCTTATTATATGAAAACTATTTTAATTACTCTTTTAGTAGTTGGATCATACCTAACTCCCACTAAAGACTGGGCCATATGCTTAATTAAAACCTCTATTTATAGCTAGTCTTTTGATTGAGTTAGAGCTGTAAGTATCCTTTCTTGTACATTTTACAATGTTATTATCCAAGGATTTAAATAATATTTAGAGGGATGTCTATTGTCTTCACTATAGACCATGGATGATAAATAATAGGAAGCTTATCCATCCTTGATTCATATATGAACTATTCAGGTATAGTCAGTCTATAGATTGGGTTCTCTTCATTGAATATCTTGATATCCTTCAAAGGGGGAATGATTTCCAATTTTTACTTTCTTTTCCTTTTGGAAAATTGTAGTCTTATCCTTCCTCTTGGGAGGATCCATGATCACTAATTCCAATGACTATTATTTTCCCTTTTCTTTTTTAATTCCTTAAAATTTCCTCCTCTACATCTTAGTCTATTTCATAAGTCATAGAGATCATTCGCAATGCATATTCAAGAAATATTGTGAATCCAAATTTATCATGTGAATATCTTCCTATTGAGTCAAATGTTTTTATGTTATTCAATAAGACTTAGGGACTGAGGAGCTTGAATAAAATTCTCTTTTTCTCCTTTCTTCAAGTTTATGGTCTATCTATAGTTCAGCTAGGGGAAGCTTATAAGGTCCAACATATACTAGATTATATTGTCTAAGACCAAGCTACCATTAGTTTTACATCTTTTGATCTCTTAGAAATTTAGATTTAGGTTTTACATTATGTTTCTTTAGTCTTATAGTAAATTCATAATTCATGGTTTCATTAGTGTACAAAAACTCATATTTTCCATGTTCATGTTCATAAGGTATAGCCAAAATACCTTTACTCTTCAAGTGATCCTTTACCCTACCATTGGGATCCCCTTATATGTTATCATCTATCTAAAAATTAAAATAAATATTATATTTTGAATTTGATCCAATTTGGTCCCATTGTCATAAAGTGGTTCTCCCAATAGTCATGGGAAAACCATGGAGAATTCCTTGCCTCTTGGTCTTCCAAATCCCATCTATTTCATTAAAAATTTAGTATGCTACTTCATACTCTATAAAATTATTTGGCAAATTTACTATCAATTTAATGGGGGAACTTTGGGTTCCCCCTATTTTGATATGAGAGGATCCTTCTCGAATAAGTTAGCACATATTTGCAAATACATGAAATAAAATATGAAAATCAACAATTTATTAATTTAAATAAGTAGAATTGAATTAAAATAGATATATTATATAATCATTGACCTCTTTGAGGGGGAAACATCCTTTGAGGATTATCAATTCAAAATAATTAATGAATGAATTCATTGGCCTCATCACTTACTTATATACTAAGTCTAATCTAAGCAACTACTACTTCCCATGAATGTAGGATAAAACAAAATGATCATAGGATGACTTACAAAGCATATGCATCGATATAAAAAATTATATTAATAAACTAAAGAGAATGGGTAGCATGGGTTCCTAATATCCTCTCCCTCTAAAAAAAATCTTCATCTTCAGAGCTTCACATATGGGAATTAGTCCTAAATCCAAAATAATGGTTCTCATGTTACATCCACTAGTTTAATTCTATGCCTCTAAATTAATACCTATATGATGGAGTGGGAGTGAAGTTGGAATGTGCACCTATCTAAGATTACTTCTAAGTCAAGAAGGATGGATCCTTCAATATCAAGATTTGGTAAGATAGTCTACACTCTAATGTTTATGCTAAGAACTTTCTTCAGATAAGAGACATGAAATACTAGGTGAACTTGGGAAGAATATTGGAGTACCAACTTATAAAAAACCAACCCAATATTTTGGATAACTTTATATAGCTAATAGAACTTGGGAGTTAGGTTATGACAACCTTTGAGTTTTGGGTAGGATTACTTATATGGATCCAGGTGAATAAAAACCATATCACCTACTTGTAAAGAGTGTTCATAATGGTGTTAATCAACATGTTTCATTCTATTTTATGCCATATGAATATTGTTCTGTAGGGTACTGAGGATCTGATACTAGGTTTAGAAAGCATGTTGATCACTTAAACTAGTGAACTATTAGGGGTCTATACAAGAAACACTGATGGTACTTGACCATAGACTAATTCATATGGATTAATTTTAATTAAAGTATGGTAGGGTGTATTGTAACATAGTTTGGTGAGAGGGAACCAATTTGCCTACTAATGTTGTTATTTTAATGTGAGGCAACTAAGGAAATTTTCTAAGCATTTATTGACAATTTTAGTCTGGCCATCCATCTATGGATGATACTTAGAACTCATCTTCAATTGAGTGCCATTGCATGGAGATAGTTTTTTCTAAAAATGGTTGGTGAATGTTACATCATGATCTGAGATAATCAAAGAAGGAATGCCATGAAGATAGAAAATCTAGTCTAAGAAAATCTGTGGGACTATGGAGGTTATAAAGGGATGGATGAGGGCACAAAAAATACTATATTTAGAGAGCAGATCAACCAAATCTAAGATCATTATTTTCCCTCTATATTTAGGGATCCCTCAATGAAATCCATAGAAATATATGTCTAAATCTTCGTAGGGATGGGCAATGGTTTGAGAAACCCAAGAATGAGTGTTGTTTCACCCTTATTGTGTTGGTAGGTATCACATTCAACCACCATATGTTGAATTTCCTTTTTCATACCATTCAAAAATAAGTTGCATCATGATCATTCATAAGTTTTGATAAATCCTAAGTGCACTAATATATGGAGAATCATGAAGTTCATAAAATACATCCTACTAAAGATCTATGTTCTAGGGAAGCACTAGATGACCTTTATATTATAAATAAACACCATCCAAAAAATAATGTGGTACCCCTATATAACTATTGAATGATTTGGGATAATGATGAGTCATTAACATACCCATATTAAACAACATCCAGCAAATTTAAAATAGGCATGTAAATAGATGAAAGGGAAGATTATTCCATAAATGTGTAAGATAAAACATCAACCACAATATTATCCTTACCCTTCTTTTAAGTGATCTCATAGTCATAACCCATGAGTTTTTTGATCCATTTATATTGTGATGTGTTAGATACCCATTGTTCTAGGAAATATTTTAGACTCCAGTGAAAACTTTTGATGCAAAAATTATTCCCCAATAGGTATGGTGACCATTTATATAGTGAATGGAAAATGGCCATCATTTCCTTTTCATAAGTCAAGACTACTAAATTCTCGATAGAAAGGGATTTTATGGTGAATGAAAAGAGGCATATTTCTTGGAGGAAAACATCACCAAGTCCATTTTTTCAAGCATCACTCTTGATCATGAAGGTCATGTAGAAATATGGCATAGTTAGAATAGGTGTAGTACACATAGCTTTCTCTAATTTTAAAAATTGACACTTAGTAGCTTATGTCCATGTAAAGGAATATTTTTTTAACATAGCTGTTAATAGAGCTACAATCTTCCCATAGTCCTTAAAAAACATACAATAGTATCCAATTAGCCCCAAAAAACCATGGAGGCTCTTGAGTGTCTAAGGATGAGGCCAATCTGACATGGAAACTTTTTTTCAAGATCCACCTAAACCCCTTGGGATAAAATAATATGCCTAAGATACTCTACATCATCCTAGCCAAAAGCACATTTGGACTATTTTGCATAAATATGATGATCAAAGAGATTTTTTAGTATCAGCTCCAAATGTTGGAGATGTTTAGACCATGTTTTACTATATATGAGGAAATCATTGAAGAAGACCAAAATGAATTTTTGTAGATAGGGATATAATATTTTACTCATTAATGCTTGGAATGTTGAAGGAGTATTAGTGAGGCCAAAGGGCATGACCAAAAACTCATAGTGGCCATCGTGCATGTGAAAAACTATCTTAGGTATATCATCTTCATGAAGCCAGATCTAGTGATATCTAGAGCAGAGGTCTAACTTCGAGAAAAAATGAGTGCTATGAAGCTCATAAAAAATCTCATAAATCACAAGTATCAAGAACTTATCCTTGATTATGATGTGATTAAGTGTTCTAAATTCAATTCAAAGTTGCCACAACCCATCTTTTTTCTTGACAAAGATAACTGGGGAAGAATATGGGGTGGTACAAGGATGAATAATGCCTAGCTTTAGTAAGTCTCGAATGAGAATATTAATATCAATATTTTTATAAAATGGGTAGTGGTTGGGCCTAATGTTGGGAGGAATGATTTTAGGGAGGATCTAAATATTGTGGTCTTATGGCCATGAAGGTGGCAATCCCACTATTTTAGCAAAGACAAATACATACCTATGTAGAATGGCTTGTATATCAGGAGTAGTAGAGACCATTGATTGTTGCATTTGAATTGAATAAAAATAATAAATGATTCCATGTGAATTATTTTTAATAATATTTTCCAAGCATTGTGAACTTATGATGTTGATAAACCCTAGGTGTAAGCCTTTCAATGCATGTTTTTTCCCATTGTCTAAAAACTACATACAAATTTTAGCAAAATCACATAAGATGGGTCCAAGTGTGCATAACCATTGGGCTCCCAAAACAACATCACATCAACCTAAGGGTAAGGAAAACATATCAGAGTGAAATTTATAAACTCCAATATAGATACACATATTTTAACACTACATTTTGTAGGGTAATGTGCCCCCATTAGCAATCATGACTTAAAATTTGGAGCAAGGATGGGCAAAATAATCAACCTATTTGGTGATCTAAGGGTAAATGAAGTTATGAGTGCTATATGAATCAATGAGTATTATGAGAGGGATCTTCTTTAAGTAACCTCTAATCCATATGGTTTGTGGGATGATGACTTCTACTAAGGCATGGAGAGAGATATTTGGTTGGTCTTCTTGGGAAGTAGGTTCCACAATCAATGAATCTTCTTCTTAATCATCTATTATATCTTTATCATCTTCCAAAACATTAGTTTTGAGTAAAGAGTCCACATCTAGTAGGTAGAGATTTTGCTTGACACATCAATGTCTTTGAGTAAATTTGTCATCACAATTATAACATAGTAATTTTTCTCTATGTGCTCACATTTTGGATTTAGTCAAATGATTTATAAGAGTGGTTTTAGGGGTTGGAATTATCTAAGATTATTTTAGAGATATATTTCTAAATGGAGCAAAATTATATTTGAATCATTGCTGAGTTGTGATCCTATCTTCTACCAACTTAGCCAACCTTAAGGATTTCATCATCATGTTGGTCTATAAAATTTTGACCTTAGATTGAATTGCTTCCTTTAGTCCACTAAAAAATAAACTCTTGAAGAATTAATCATATAATCCCTTTATGTGATCAGCTAGTTTTTCAGATTCTATTTGATATTCTCTCATAGCTACTATTTGTAAAAGTTTAGTGAGTTCTCTAGTAAATTTGTCAAAAGAACTCAAGATAAACTGTTAAAAAATGAGGGTGTAGAAATTGGTCCATATGTGATTGTCATGAGCCTTGGTATACTAATGATACCATTGAAGGTATTCATGTTCCAATTGAAAGGATGCAAGTATGAACTTGTTGGCATCAACATTATTATGTAGACTAAAATATTTCTCTACCCAATAGATTCATCTTGTCATTTATACACCATTAAATCAAGGAAAATCAAGATTTGACCCAACAAATTTGTTGGAAAAAGAAAACCCAGTGAATAAAGAAGACTTCAGATGCCATCTATTATTGAAGGTAGTATGTTAAAGATTAAGGCTGAGAAGTTTTTCATCAAGATCTTTGATTAGGGTCTTAGGGGTAGTAACTTCAACATCTATGTTTTCTCTCCTATTCGGGTTACTACCATGACTAGAATAAGAGATTTTATTTTTTGAAATGGGTTGAAAAACTAGAGTTAAGACATGTTTAGTAAGATTTTTTTTTTTAATTTAGGAAAAAAAAGAAGGGGTAAAGGTACTTTCATTAAAAAATTTACATAGTGGAAGTTTGATTGATCAAGGTGAGGTAAATTTCAGAAGTGAAAATGGAAAAAAAGGAAAATTTAGAGAAAAGGGACAAAGATCTAGAAAAGGGAGATGAATATTATGGAAACATTCTAAGGAAAACAAAGAAAAATATAAGTTATGTAAAAATTCAAAAAAGGGAAAATAGATATTTATGGAAATTAGGAGTGGAATAAATATATGGGACCTCAAGGGAAAAAATGTGGAGAATGGAAATGCAAGTGTCAATTTTTTGTCAAATATCTAGCTGTAAGTATTTTGAGAGTCTTCTGATACTCTAATGATAGTTTTCTCAAATTGATAGAATGAATATTACTTGGTTTTTGGTTTCTATCAACTATTTAAATGAAAGTCCTCTAAGAGTCGTCTGATACTCTTTTGATTTATTTTTTTATAGTATACTAAAAATATTCTGAAATTGGTAGAAATGTGCCCCAAGTTTCAATGGTTTCCTAATGTTTTAAACATATATCTCTAGCCACCAATGCCATCTAAGTGAGTATCACTCTCCATAAAATTTATGGCCACATATTTACATCTAAGTGATAACTCTTTGTTTTCCATATGGTTGGGAACTACTCAATTGGGAAGGGGCTATTCATTATTTTTCTAGCAAGTCCTCTCAATGGGCCTATTACTTTGGGTTACCGTGTTACTCCTCACAATGATTTTTAGGTATTTCACCCAAACACTTCGCAAGATTTTGTGGATAGGGTTTTAATCTTATTAAAAATAGATTATTGTAATATAGAAAAATACTTATATGAATGATGGAGTGGAATAGAGTTAAGAATTTTTGAGAAAAATAATTAAATGAATTATATAGTAGAATAGAGTTTAGACTTTGTGAAAATAATTAAATCATCTTTGTCAAATATACACCACTGAATCAAGGAAAATCAAGATTTGACCCACAAAATTTGTTGGAAGAAGAAAACCCAGTGAATAAAGAGGACTCCAGATGCCATCTATTATTAAAGGTAGTACGTTAAAGATTAAGGCTGAGAAGTTTTTCATCAAGATCTTTGATTAGGGTCGTGGGGGTAGCAACTTCATCATCTATGTTTTTTCTCATATTTTGGTTACTACCATGACCAGAATAAGATATTTTATTTTTTGAAATGGGTTGAAAAACTAGAGTTAAGACATGTTTAGTAAGATTTTTTTAATTTAGTAAAAATCATAAGGGGTAAAGGTACTTTTATTAAAAAATTTACATAGTGGAAGTTTGATTGATGAAGGTGAGGGGAATTTTAGAAGTGAAAATGGAAAAAATGGAAAATTTAGAAAAAAGGGACAAAGATTCAAAAAAGGGAGATGAATATTATGGAAACATTCTAAGGAAAACAAACAAAAATAGAAGTTATGTCAAAACACAAAAAAGGGAAAATGGATATTTATGGATATTAGGAATGGAATCGAGATATGGGACCTCAAGGGAAAAATGTGGAGAATGGAAATGCAAGTGTCAATTTTTTGTCAAATATCTAGCTATTAGTATTTTGAGAGTCTTCTGATACTCTAATGATAGCTTTTTCAAACTAATAGAATGAATATTATTTGGTTTTTGGATTTTATCAACTATCTAAATGAAAGTCCTCTAAGAGTCTTCTGATACTCTTTTGATTTTCTTTATAGTATACTAAAAACATTTTGAAATTGGTGGAAATGGGCCACAAGTTTCAATGGTTTCCTAATGTTTTAAATATATCTCTATAGCCACCAATGCCATCTAAGTGAGTATCACTTTCCATAAAATTTATGGCCACAGATTTACCTCTAAGTGATAACTCTTTGTTTTCCTTATGGGTGGGAACTACTCAATTGGGAAGGGGCTATTGATTATTTTGCTAGCAACTCCTCTCAATGGGCCTACTACTTTGGGGTTACTTTGTTACTCCTCACAATGATTTTTAGGTATTTCACCCAAACACTTCCCATGATTATGTGGATATGGGTTTAATCTTATTGAAAATAGATTATTGTAATATATAAAAATACTTATATGAATGATGGAGTATAATAGAGTTAAGAATTTTTGAGAAAAATACTTAAATGAATTATATAGTAAAATAGAGTTTAGACTTTGTGAAAAAAAAATTGCCCTAGAAAGTGCTCTGATACCAGATGAGAGGATCCTTCCTAAAAAAATTAGAAGATAATTTCAAATACATGAAATAAATAATGAAAATCAGTAATATATTAATTCAAATAATCATAACTTAATTATAATAGCTAAATTATAGAATCATTGGCCTCTTTGACGGCGTAATATCATTTGAGCAAGCTCAATTCAATACAATTTGTGGATGCCTTCATTGGCCTCAACACTTACTTATATACTAAGTCTAATCTAAGAAACTACTACTTCCCATAAATGTAGGATGAAATAAAATGCCTATGAGATGACTTACAAAGCATATGCATCCATACCAACTAATATACTAACAAAGTATAGATAAGGGGTAGCATGGGTTCCTAACATGATAATAGTGCAATCAAGGAATAACTAGATATATCCAATTATCTCAATGGACTTCTTGACTAAAGGATTTATCCTCATCATGGAGAGACCATTGATGTCTTGGCTCAAAGCAGGATATACATAGTCACATATGAATTGGATATGGTCCCTATACTTGTAAATATGTAATTTTGAGTAATATTGGGACATAATTTGGGTGATATTGGGGGACCATTCTCTTTGGCTAGGGATTTTAGTTGTGGCACATAGGGCATCTAGAAAATATGAAATCATGAAAAAATCATTTTTATTCTTTTTTTTAATACTAGATATATCCCTACCTAAAGAACTATTAATAATTTTTCCTAAGAGAGGTACTACCACTTCCTTAATAATGAAATACATAACATGTACCCATTTAGATTCCACATGTTTAGTATGCATAAATACATATAATTTGTTCAAAATAGTCATAACCATTCTGACTCCTAGTCAGCATTGACTCATATAGATTTACTTGTTAGGATCTACAATGATCTTATTACCACCTTCTAACCATTTTACTAGGATATCCTCCATGGTATGTTTCTAGGCCCATGCATTAATAGAGGAAAGGCTTATTTAGGGCCTATGTAATTTATAGTAATATATGAAGGCAAATGCGGACATATATGATATTTTCCTCAAACTAGGTTCATAGATAATCACACCCTTATCAATTTTAGCTTCTTTAAAAATAGGACTAAAGATGTTAATGCAATGCAATACCTCTAAATTGGTGGTGTCATAATGGAGTTTTTAAATATGAATTAACACCATGCATTATAAAATATCTTTATAAATAGCAACTTTTATTCTTCATTGCTCAAAATTCCTTCATTCTATATGGTCCAAAATACTCTCAAGCAATTATCATCTCCTATATTAAATTAAAAAGCCATGAAATCTATATATTTAAATACCCTACCCTACAAATCTAATGACAAGTATAATTCAACCACTTTATTTGAAATAGGTTCATAGGTTTCCATTGCTATGATTTTGATTAAATTTTCCACTTGTGAATGATAATTCAACACTTTTAACTATTTGATTAGACTCTTTGAACAACTTTGATTACTAGGCTCTTTCTTGTGGTTCCAAACAATGAATGCATGAATAATTTTAGGTATTTTTCATACATCTAAGGGTTTTTAGAGGGTTTTAATGGGCTTTAATGGTGGAAATCACATTTTAAGTATTTTATTTGGTAATAAAAATCAAATTTTGATATCATTTTTATACCTCTGTATGCTTGGGTCCATAAAATATTTTGATCTAATGTGTTTGTGTGCATGGCATCTCTTTCCCACACTATTTATTTAACTTTAAAATATGATTGTTGTCACTTTATACATGTGTCTTCATCTCTTTCCAACTATAAATTTATTAAATTCACTTTGTCAATCTCCTCATGAGTCTCTTGGCCTCGACTTTCAATTTTGGCCACTGATCTTTGATTTGAGCTTCCAAGATCATGAAATGTGGTAGCCCCACATGCCTTCTATATACCTTACTATCAATCTCCATTATTTTAATTATCTTATGCCATATGGTGGGATTGCATGTAATTTGGTTTTATTGACCTATTGACTCAACTTGTACCATTGACCTCTATTTACACAGTTAAATGATGCCATCGATCTTTGTTATTCATGATCTAATGTGTGTCATTGATCTAATAAACATATGATCAAACATGGGCCATTGATCTACTACCAATGCATCATGATTGTGACACATGTCACCATGATGTTAAATATTAGTATCCTTTGAACTATTGACTTTGTGTTGGTCGTTAGATCTCCATCTATACAATTAAACATGCATCATTGATCTTTGTTGACTTATTTACCCTAGTATTCAATGTGGATCATTGATCATAATTTGTATGTAATAATATGCACTATCAATCTTAATCCAATAAATTTTGACTTATTGAATTTAGATGATCACCCATGTGTTATTAATCTTTGATCTGATCAAATGAGGTTTTGACATTTAGAAGTCTTGAATTCAATTTATACCTGTGAATAGTAAAATCAAAGAATAAGTGCTCGGGACATATAATGACCTAACATAATATTAGATTTATGTTTTAATGAATTAATAAACTTGATCAAAACTTAGGCTAAAATTAAACTAAGACTAAAATGGAATAAAATGGCCCATCAAAAATATGAATCCATAATAACTTAGGCTAAAGTAATTTAGACTAAGGTTTTAAACACTATTTAAACTTGGATTCAATTAATCAATTAAGGACTAAATGTTAAAATAATGACTCAATTGGGACCATATTAGTTAACCAAAGAAGGGTCAAATTAACATTAAATCATAAAACCATTAACATTAATGCATTCTAATGAAGATCCATTAATATTGTAGGATGGAATCACATGGACCAAATATTTGCAACATTAGATAAGATCAATTAAATATTTTGTGTTAGCATTCCACTGTAAGATAAATCCAAAAATGATACTCAATAATGCACTCTGATCAAGTTGAATGCTTGATTTATAGCATAATTTTCAAAATATGAATAATGGTCCCCATTTTTGAGAAATGGAGGATGTTGACCTCAATAGTGCCCTCAGTGATGTATAGTTTAGTATTTTCCTCCTTTTAAAACATCTTAGCATAACATCCTCTTGGTGAAACTTATATCTTGGGTCATACTATTAAGTGTTATATTTTATCAGATTACTTAGACTATGATGAGCCTTATGCAACAATGATGGATTAATAATAGACATACTCATCATTTATATTATCCTATCTCACATGTCTAATCATCCAATCATATTAATCCAATCATATTCATGTTTAAAATCATCATCACATCCTCTATCCAATAATAAACATGTTTAACAATGCATCATCATCATCTTATTATAGTATATATTATCATCTACCAACTAGTATAAACTACATTGGCTTGAGGTCTTTTTAGACTATATAGGTAGTGTTTAGTCACATGGTGTGATTGAGGTTAGATTGGACACTCTCTCATTTTTTCCCACCATCCATTATCACATCTCTCTTGAGTCTTGCTTTAATAAAATCCTTGAGCTATAATATTAGTCATTAACCAATCAGTCTATTAATCACTCACCATCCATGAAGTCATCTTCTTAATATTTTTTTTAATCATCTCCACCTATCTATTGGTCTTAAAAAATTATAAAAAAAAATTCCTTCCATTATTCATCCATTATCACTGATTGGTCATTTCACATTCCCTTACATGCATCTTTTCTAAGGGAATCATCACTATTAATCATAATGTGGCCCATTGATTCAACGTAATGCAATCTAATTCTTCCCCTTAATCTTGTAGTCACTTGATCATATCATTTAATCTCTCTCATATAGTTCATCATATTGCTCAACCTTATATTTGAGATACAATCATAATTAATATTATCAAATAATTATCTTATCCTAGCCTATAACTCTCCCTTGTATGTGTCATTGCTTGAGATACATCAAAATATTATGTCCTTTTATCCTATCATGTTACAATTGATTCCCCCTTGGGATGTGTTGATAACCATAACATACTCATTTCCTCTCCCTATGCATATTTCAGAGCTAGGGGCATCATCAATTTATATTTCATTATTTAGATTGAGTTCATTTTCTTCATCATATCCCACCCCTCATTTCCTCTTTTGAGTGTCCATCCATCCCATTCTTATGCACATGTCCCCTCAAGGGTGAATCATGCCCACTAACAAGTGTCTTTCTTATTTGATAAACCATTACTCCTTCCACTTTATCTCTTTCAATGCTTTGTCAAAGACGGGTAAAGTTTCTTTCTCTACTTATATTCACTAATATTACTATTAGTCAACACTAATTTCATTTATCTCATCTAATATCATTTATCTCTTCTAAATATATCCTAATATCACCCTTTATAGTCATTTATCTAACATCCACCTTCATTATTCTTCATCCATTAACCTTAGTCCTACCCCCAAAAATCAATTAATTAAGATAATTCCATACTATCCACTAACTAATCCCACTTATCCATTATATTGGAATTTTAAATTCAAATCCCACCTACTCTAGCCTATGCCTAGGATCTCCTACATCCCTAGTCCCTAATCACTTATCGAATCACGTATCTTAATCATTAACTAATCTTACTTAGCCTTCTAATGGAATCTATAATTCTCTAATTCCATAATCCTCTCTACCTTATCTCTTCCTTTATAGAATATTCTAATGTAAATGATTCCAAGGAATTTTTAATTCCTTTTTAATCCTTTGTCTATAGTATATTAAAACATCTTCACTCCTCTATTTTGAATACAATAATAAAATAATTCACAAATCCATGAATCCTTGAAATTTATGCAATCCAAGTCTCTTGATCAAATTAATACCATGTTGTCCACAATATGGGTGTATTTTAAGCAATACAATCTCCATCTATAATCTTTAGTCTTCTTTTTTTTTTTAATGTTGATTCAAAACATTTAACTTTAGATTAGAATGTTAGTTTGAATGATTTATTTTATTAGTTTTTTATCTAGTGGTTCTCAATTTTAATGATATATTTTATATTTGGGTATTTTTCATATAATTTTCATAATCAAAATTTAATTGCTAAAATTTTCATCCTATACCCATAATCACTAACAATAGTATATATAAATCTTTGCATCTCTATTATATATTTCCCAAACCTTGAAAATGTGTAACTCGTGTTATTATAAACTGTGTATATGCATGGCATTTACTATAAATCTATGACTATTTGAAAACATATATTTTTTTTCCATATAATCTAATTATATATGCATGTCATATTACACAAAACTATATTTCAATGTGTAAATACCTATCACAATACAATGTTTGAACCACTCTAAAATATCATAATATTTAAAATATAGTCAAAATTATGAATTTTATACTCATGGAGGCATAAGTTTTAGTGAAAATCCAACTAGTATTTGAGGTGATGGATGGATTTTTTGAGTTACTCATTTCAAAATAAAAAACCTAATTATATCATGTTATGTAAAAATATGTTGTCATGTAAAATAATTCCAAAATGTGGAGAATATGACATCAAATCATTAATGAAACATATTTGTAGAGGTATATAACTTTCATGTATATATATATATATATATATATATATATATACAGATATATATATATAGGTATGGAGTAGTAACCTTGATTGATATAGTAATTAAATAATCCTATACAATAAAATGTTCATTATGTGTATCATAGGGTTGAAAATAAATAGGGAGATGTCTAATATGGATCATATCACCCACATACTTATAGAAATTAGTAAGCTTAGTAAAAAATATTAAATTCATAAACTCAAAAATATATAGTGTCATGGCCATGACACACATAATAGAAGAATGAAAAATATCATTCAATATCACAAATAAATCCATGAGATGTATGTAATAGAGAAAAAATGTGTCACACACAAGGGCAATAGATTAAAATTAAAAAATAATTATTTCACACATAATGTCAAGTGCCACAAATAATAGACAAGTAATTAGTATCCTATATTTTAAAGGAAACTACAACATTGACTAAGAGAATTAATATAATTTGTACCATCCAAGTATGTAAATTTCAAAACATATTAAAGCAATGTATCCATAAAATATATGAATTTAGAGAGAATAATTAATATCAAGACATCTATAATGAAGTGTTGGAGCTCAACAAGGTAAAGTAAAAGCTCATAAAAATATATAACCTATATCAATTTCATCCAAGGAAGAAAATGACCCAATAATTGGTGTGGACCTTAAATTTATAAATATCTTCCATATATGCATCCATGCATCATATGTATTTATATTTATTGCATATCACTCATATATATCATTAAATGAATGTGTGTATGAAATAAGGATATGTAATGTTCCAAACATGTTATAAAAATACATTAAATATTGTAAACTAGAAATATGCTATGGTTAGGATATGATTTTATTTTATTTTATTTTATTTTATCTATTTTTTATAAATATTTTTGAAAATGAGATGCTAACCAATAAACGGATATAGGAATGGACTTGGGGAGGTCATGTATTGAACATGGGAATAAAAAGTTTATATGAGATAGTATTGTCACATGTATCTATACCTTACTCTTAATGTAAAAATAATGTTGTGTTATATTTTAGCCATAATCATCACTCATAAAATCATATATGATGCTTAACTCTAGGGTGAAAATATCATGTTAAATATATTCTATAGTATGATAAACATGTCCATTTTTTTTTTGTAACATGATAAAATATCAGCTATTAAAGTGTAAAACATGGAGTTATCAATTGTTTTTAGTACTAAATGACTCTTTAATATAGTGGGTGTTATAATATTGGTTGTAAAGGAAATCAAACTACTCTCCTAACAACTATTAGGATATAATTAAATTGAGTAGGTTTCATAACTAAATATTTATCAATAATAAAATATATGAAGTTAATGTATTTTTTTAAATATAAAGAATAGGTATAATAGTTTATTCTCATAGACTAATCTTACATATGTGTTACAACCAACTGTGGTTGTAGTGGGCATCGAGGAAGAAATGAATTTGGTTGAATATGATACTCATATGTAATACTTGGAAATATGAGAATTTTTTTTCAATATATATACTTGATGAATCTATGCATTTATTATGGTATTATTTGGATCATGTGTATATAAGGGCATTTTGATAACCTATAAAATATATATTTACTTGATAAAAATAGGAATGGAGTAGAAACTATTGCATGGCTAACCTCAAGATATAATAAAATGTTTTCCAATAATTTATGTCTCTTTCCATCAAATACTTTTAATATCTTGGTTTCTTATGTCTAATTCTCATTTTCATATGAGATATTATGTAAGTGTGTCATTGTGAAATATCACTTAAACTATTATATATCATGAAACTATAAATAGGCTTAGAATCAAAGTAGGCTTTAAAAATTAATAATTTGAATTTATAATCATCCTACATAAAATCACTATCATAAAATGTAATTCTAGGTATTTTTATTGAAATTCCTATATATATACAAACAAGACTATCTAATAGATAATATTATGTTTAAAAAGGATGTTGTGCATTGTATGTCATATGTACTTCAATATATCCTTATGCTTATTTACTGTGTGATTTGAAAATGGGATTAATTAGGTTTTTCTCCTTAAAACTCTATATGTGTGCCCATATCGATAATCATTTAGTCAATAATATCTTGTATATCATTCCTCAGCTTATAACATTTATTTATAACATTTATAGAACATCAATGGTACTCATAATACCCATTGTTATTATATCCTTTAGGTGTATGCATAAACATATTAGCCTCTTATGGTATAGGGAGATATATAATGTTTCACTCTACTAACTTTTATAGTACGATATGATGACGTTAAGGTCACTGTGAAAACTACCTTCATTATGGAGCACATAAGACAAGACAATTATCAAGTTTTTACACTACATTAACTATTGTATTTTCATTATCATTACAATTATTTGACATAAATTTATAAATTTATTTTATTTTAAACTTATAATTAATGTAGTGAAATCATTAAGTGCATACTTAATCTTATTCAAAGATATGAGACTAACATCTCAATTTCTAACTGTATGACATAACTCAACAAGTGATTTGAATTTATTAAATAAAATTAAATCAAGGAGAGAGGCACTAATTTTTATATTTCATATGTCTTGTAACTCATTTTTATCTATAGTATTAGTCATCTTTCAAATCATGATATTATACTAAATCACATAGTCATTATTTGGTTCATTGGATCCTTACTTGAGTATAACATTTTATTCATAAGATGTTTTTCACTTGTGTCAATTGAAAAGTTTCTTCAAATCACTGTATAAAATTATATAATTTATTAACTGATTATAATTTGAGATAATATAACAATTTAAAAGTATAGTCTTTGATAATAGATAGAAATAACTTGAGAAATAATTTGTCATTGGATGCATATTAAAAAAATGTTACATGAAAATAGATTAAATGTTGTTTGTGGTCACCTTTACCATCATGTAATGTAATCTTATGAGATAAAAAACCTATAGGTTAGTGATAAGATTAAATATATAGGGATAATGGACTATAGATAAATTCATGAGAATACATTGAGGAAATAAATATAGAAACACTTTTCTCTTAATGTAACACCTTAACCTACATAATTGAAATAATATGATTGATGGATTATGGAGTAAGAAAGGTTGAGGATGTAAAATGGCATAGTAAAAATTGTATTTACATAAGTTGAATGTATAGGCATAGTCATCTTCACATGATAGAAACCTTACAATTCCCCAAGTTCTTAGGTGGTCATCACATGTTTATCCAAAGATGTACAAGTATGCATATTAATAATAGTATTAGTGTAAACACCAATGGTGGAAGTGATACCTATAAAAGAATTATTAATAAAATATCTCATGTTGTTGATATCAAGATGTGACAACATTAAATTTAAATGTAATTTTGGTTACTAGGATTAGTTTTAAATCCTTATCGAATTCTTGAGGATGTTGAAAAATTAAATTTTGAAAATTAGACAATGTTTTAAATTCTTCAAGATATAGCCCATTAAGGTAATTAGGACTGATTCTTATAATCACATAAAAGTGGTATTTGAGTTATAATTGAGACTAAATATTCTTATATTATCCCTAGACCTATTTTAGATCCTATTATCACACTTTTATAGCCTTCACGTGGGCCACAGGTGTCCATAACTAGCTCAAAAATGGTCCTAGACCCTCATCTCCTCATCCTAGCCTTTAATGCCTAGTGTTTTGGTAACTAGACATTAACACTACATTAAGGACACTATATCCATGTGGCATTAGAGTCCCCAAAATGGTTCCTATGTATTTTAACCTAGATTTATTGAGTGAATATATTTTCAAAGGTAACCCCCTTAAGGTCAGCCAAAATACATTTTACTATTCACAAAAGCAAAAGAACACTATAATTACCTAAATTTTAGCCCTCTATCCACTAGATGGAGATTATAATCAAAATAATTATTCAAACATGAAATAAGTTGAGAAAAATAAATGTTATTAATCCTTATTCTTCCTTACTTCTTCATACTACCATCTATAACAACCCTAAGTTCATATTTTATAGATTTCCATTCTCAGGCACACTCAAGGGACTTAATACCACTTTCATACTAGCATCACTTGCACTTTCACTAGAACTTAGGTGGGAATAACTACATCATTATTTATTCTTTATATGAGTATTTATATGTAGGCCACTCCCTTCATAGTAGGGTGTTGAGGATGTCCAACCTATCCTATTAATGAACACACTTTTTATCTCATACCTTAATTACAAAGATGATTAGGGTTTGCATGGTAAATCAGTCATTAAAACTATAGTATAGTTTTTAAAAATTCATGTGTGAAAGAATAGAACCCAAAAACATATACATAGGTGCACCCAAAAGTTTGCAACAATTATTCACAGAGAACACTAGTGTCAATATCAGGATAGTAGATCCACATGGCACCTCTGTCCAAATGTGGAGCTAATGTATAGGAGGGATTATGATATAGGGAACCATTGACAACCCTTAGACCTAATTTTACCTTATTTTACATCACTCAAATTACCTATATCAGGGGTTATCTAAACAAGTCTTTATTTGCACTAAATTATTATTGTTTTTAGAAAGACAAAGCTATTCAAATCCATAACAAATTAGTGACTATTTTATGCATATTATTTCCTTGATTTAGACTACTCATCCATTTAATAAAACATAGGATTAAATAATTTAAAACCTAAAAATTTAAAACATTTGGTGAACCTAACTTATGTCAAACATTTTTCAAAACTTAACCCTAGATTCTTTAAGGGTTTGAATCCTTTTTTTGTCTATGCTCATATCTTAGTTCTAAAATTTTAAATTTATTTCAATATTTATTTTTTGACATATTTATTAGGATAAAATATTTAAAGGTTAAAAATATAATTTTTTCTTACTTATTAAACCACAAAGGTAGAATTTAACAATCAATTTGTTGAGACTGATAAAAAATAATTGTAATATTTTGTGCCCAAACATGAGAATATGAAATATGAACTCAACACTAATATTCAGGAATAACTCCAAAAAAATAATGGTGAATCTTCAACTCTCATAGTTGATAAAATTGTTACACCTAAAATGGGTCCAACTCTACTAGCACAACCTACAATTATAATTCAACAACCTTTATTGACAAATACACCTCTTGTGGCTAGTTCCTCCATTCCATATGTAAAATCCATTATGTGCAAGGTTCATACTTTGTAGGCTAAGGTGATACATCTTAAGAATGGAGCCACTAGAATATCACATGCCTTGGATTCTAACATTATCATACACACACCTTTGTGACAACACATAACAATAACTCCTTTGCCATCTAAATTCATGACACCTAAGACTACATTATATGATGACAAGGTAACCCAGAAAACCATATTCAAGATTTTAATGCATCATGTTTGGAATATGTGTCTAACAATTAGGTTTTCACAAATTTCATTATATGTAGCTTAAAGGATTATGAATTAAATTGGTTCTAAGAATTACCAAATAAATATATCACAACATTAAATCCTTTGGAAAGCATGTTTTTAGCACACATATCCATCAATATTAGTTGTAAGATCTCATATGCCCAAGTTGCACAATTGAAGTAAAAGTCTAATGAAGTGATTATAGAATACATCTTACGATAAAATACTATATAATCTAAATTTAATATCCCTATGGTATACAAAGATCTTTATGACATATATAAACATAGTCTTTTTCCAGCATTACACAAGCTATTTTATTTAATAGATTTCCTAGATTCACATATTTGTGCCACATAGAAAAATAAAGATAGGTCAAGATTTTATCAATTGGAAATGTAAAAAATACAAATGGATAAAAATAAAATAATAAGAGTTAAAATAAGTCTCCATATAATATAAGGTCCACTAAGAATAAGAGTGATTAAAATTCCACCATAAATTTAGTTTCAGATCCATCTCCTCACTTGGTTTTATTAACTGGTCAGTGCCAAATATTCACTAACCTTATAGAGTCACTAGAATAGGTTTTACAATAACTCTTGGAATGAAATTATATAACTCTCCATCCCATTAAATAGGTTGATATAACACATCTTATTTCAAATAACTATGATTATAATGTATTCTATGTGTATCATAGGGAACCAAGTCATACAACAAATAGATGCATAAGCCTAAAAATAGGATACAATATTGAATTGAGGATATAATTATTGATTTGGGCATAGCCATAGAGGCACCAAAACTATATAAAATGGAATCTAAGGCATAAAATATATTATTAGATCCATTTCCAAAACACACAACAAATTAGGTTGGGAGCACATTAGGTAATTACTACATATATCAATCACATCCACCACCAGCTTAATATTATACCATTATATAGGAGGCACATCCATTACAAAACATCATTAAAAAGTACCATACTACAATTATATCTAAAACACTCATCGCCTTCTAAGACTAGGAGATTGTTGATGATGATATAGATGTACATGCACTCTTTGTATGAGCATACATAGAGCATCATCATATTTACAGAGTTATAGTTGACATTAGGTAAAAAATTAACATGTGTACTATGATTTTTTTATAGCATTTAGGGTAATCAGAGTAGGATATATTCACCACAAACATAGTTATTAGTGTTTTTCTTGGTTATGTTTAGAGCTCCATTGCGTATATTGTGCTTCCATTATAGGTTGGACCAGCACATATAGCCACTTAGTTCCTAATAATACCTAGTGCAGACATGTTTGATATGTTATTAGGAAGACCATGAATACAAAAACTATGATCCATCCCATCTATAGTGCATAAATTCTTGAAATACATACATGTAAATCAAGTGGTCAAAATTAAGGGTCATCTATATGAGTATCTTCTACCTATTTGTAGACACCTAAATTTAATTAAATGTCAAAATTGACCTTAAATTATTTTAATCATTCCCACTTAATTTATTTAATCACTCTTCTTAAGTTTATTAATCATTATTCTTAATTAACATTTATTCTTAGAATTAATCAATTAATTAATTAATTGAAATACTTTTGAAAAAGTCAATTGTGCACCTTTTATTTTTTATTTTAATTATTTAATTACTTAATTTATCAATTCAAACTTATACCACCGTTTTCTCCCTCATCCCAACCAAATCCATGAAAACCTCAACTTCCTATGACTCCTCCACTGAGTTGTCCATCCATTTTGATAAAGGCTTATTGAGTCAGCTAACTAACACCTCTTTTTGCTCCACTTGATTAGAACAAAATCTATTCTCATGGATGAGGAATAATCCTCAATTGTTGGTCATTTGGAACCTTGAAAAAGGCCAATTAATCTTCCATCCTTAGATCACAATCCAAGCTTGTATAAATAAGCTTAAGAATAATCATTTCTAATGCTCACAAATGTTGCAATCAACCATAATCCTGAGAGATTATAATTAGAATAAAAATGAATCAAAGTAAATCTTTTTTCATCCAAACACTACCCATTTCACCTTTACATTGGAGGAGTGAGCACCACATTTTGATAGAGAAAATCATATTTATTTTCAATGGAGGATTTGGGTCTAAACTATGAAGGTTTTGATTGTTGTTTTCTTGCATTTCTTGCTCTAACTTTGCTAGAATTTATCTTATAATAGATTTGTTCTTTGTCTTTGTAATTTGTAATTCATACATTTTTTGCACATCCAATGGGATCTACCCATGTCTTTTAATCTTTTTATTTTCTTTTCATTTATCTCTTGTATTTCATCTTTCCTATTTTTGAGATACTATGGACTATAGGTTGCTATCTTGGATTTGATGTTTAGCTATACATTTTTCATACATAACAATTATTTTAGAGCACATTTCAGTGATTTTGTTAGACTAAATAATGTTTTTGTCACTTTTTCTACATTTTTGTGCCTTTTTATGTTTTTTCAATGTTAACAATATTTTGTAGTAGAACAATGATTTTGTCAAAAATTAGTGATATTTTTCCAACTTTTAGTGATTTTATGTTCTTTTGTAGTGATTTTGTCATTTTGAGCAAAAATTTCAGTTTTTATACATTGATTTTATCATTTGGAGCAACAATATCATCTTTCTCTACAACATTTTTGTCAAGTAACATTTTTTTTGTTTTTCGTAGTGATTTCAATGAGCATAATAGTGATATTATTTTTGTAATATTTTTCTATTTTTTGTCCTTTTCCTACATGCTCATTTTACAATTTCACTTTTCTTCCTTGACTGTGTAACAATGATTTCATCATAGAGGCTTATTTTGTGTGTCTTTCATTGTTTTTCATTTATTTTTGCAAATTATTTTTTTCTTGCACTCAAGAAAAACAAAATAACACTTTGTTTGCAAAATGTTGGCCAAGGAAAATTGCAAAAAATCAAATAATTGAGCCATCTTTACTTTATTTGTTTTCACTAACATCTTTCACTTTTAGTCTTTTACATTCCTAGTAAATAAATCACACTTTATATCTATAGAGTAAAAGTATTTGTTGTTTTTGTCTTCTTATTTGGTTACAAGGTTGTGTATGATCTTTCCTCAGTGTCAACTAGGTGATGATACATAGAAATTAAAAGAAATCTTGCCATTTATCTGCTACCGTAATTAATCTTATGTATTCTCTTTCCTTGGAATCATGATAGTGACGATACCTAGAAATCAAAAACAAGTATTATTTATTTATTTTTATTTTATTAGGGGCTTTATTGATCATGGATTTCAACACCATGTAATAGACCAAACTCCATATTCTAGTGGGGTATATAAATTGAGACAGAGCTATTTCAATTGCCTAAGAAGTTTTGTGTTTTAATCACACTATGATGTGAGGGAATTGCATGCTCCAATACCTAGTGTTTCAATAGTTCACTCAATATTTGATATTGCCAATTGTCAACACATTGAGACCCCTAAAAATATATTGGGAACATTGGGACAATATCCAATAGTGTGCATTTACATATCAATCTCTTTGATGGATTTATTCCCCTTAGATAATCTCATCTATACCTTAATTCTAGGATTACCTCTTTGTCATTCAACTTTGGTGCAATAGTTAGTGGTTAGCACCAAGAAATTACTTTCCACATAGCCTCAAAACTAGACTTAGTGGACCATGGGTGTGGTAGTATCCTCCATGGTTAGTGCCTTGAAAAATTAGTCCACAAGTAATAAAATCGATGAGTAAGTGATAATAAAAAGTACAAAAGTTATTCAAAATCCTTCCACCTAGTTTATACCCTTTTTGTGAAATTGCTTATTTGTTTATAATATCAATTTGTTTATTTTTTCATTATGTTTACCATGTGTTAAAAAATCCTTGTTTTCAAACAAAATTATTTTGAGTTTAAATACTATCCTAAAAATCACAATGTTATCTCTAAAAGATCAACAGCATTTAGTTAGAAATCAATCTAGTAGTTACATTAATACTTTGCTTTATGAGAGTCTAACTTGAAGTCTTTTTCATTATTGAGTCAATTATTTCCTTCATAGTGTTATCCATTGAAATAATCATGGCTATGTGGAATAACCCCTTGACCAATTTTGTCCCTAATCACAACCCTAATAATATTTGTTATAACCCAAGATTGAATCCAACCAATTTTGATTCAAATCTATATTTAAATCAATATCAAACTAATCATGTAGCAAATCCAAACCTGAGTTTGAATATGTATTCATCCTCATCCATCCATCAATCAAATCCAAAGTTGAATAGTCATTCATGTTTTCCAAATCAACCTTTCTATAGTAATCAAAATTAATCCTTTGATTTCTCATCTAGTTCACCCTAAAACTCAAACCTAAAATTCTTCATAAATCCATCTAGTTCCAACCTTAGAACCAATATAAATAGTTGAACGAAAGTCCATTCATAAATCAAACTACATTCTATCCAAATAAACCTTTTAACTCTTACACCCTTCAAAACCAACCATTCTAAATTCATCAAAATCAATCATTTTATTTTTAATCTAACCCATTCCCAAGCTTGAACAAAACTACATCAAATTCATAGTTGTTCACAAACCTAGGAGATTCAAGTTCATTAAACTTCACAAATCCATTCTCCCAAGATCAAGCTACCTGTCTAGCTAGAGAATCATAAAAATTGACATATCAATATCACCTTACCACTAATGAGCATATTTTACAAAATCAACCAAATCTCCCCTCCACTATTTATAGCCTTGATTCTAACAGCCCCTGTCACACTAACAAAGGGAAATCAATTATAGCACCTCTACCATATAGTGTCACTCCATCCCTAGAGTTAAAATATTTATAAATCTCCCAATCTATCACTACCATCATCATTCCTATTAATAAAAAATTCACTCCTTTAGGGAAACCTTATGATGTATTCTATCAAAAATTGGTTGTTGCAAACCTAGTCACATATCCAAAGACTAGGCACTTTGAGCCAAATGTCCCAAAATCTAAGTGGTATAAAACTAATTAATATTGTGATTATCAAATAATTTAAGGTCATTCTCTAAACCATTATATGAGAATAAATCATCATATCCAAGATTTGATTGATAAAGGGTACATCAAAGTAGAACCAAGTGAATCAACTTCTAAAAATCATAGCTTGGGGATATGACAAGATGTCTTTCCTGAGCCTAATCAAGACACACCACTTCCAAGTCAAGGTCATAATCTTCCATCCACTTCTCAAGATCCCATTGATCCCATTCTTGACCCATCCACTTTCAACCAATCCATAGTCCATCAACCTACCTTTCACGACCATGGTTTACCATCCATCTTTGATGAAGAGCCCATCTCTATTGAAGATCCTATTTTTGACCAAAAACCTATCTTTGATCAAGATCTTATCTTTGATTATGATCCCATTTTTGACAAAGATCCCATTTCTAACTAATATCTTATCTTTTAAAAAACTTCTTTTAACCAATATAGCCTATCACCCATTATCCAAACACCTAAATACTTATCACATATTGAATATCCCATCAACCCAAAACTTGCACCCCAAGTGATAGAGGTATTTATAGGAAAAACAATCCATGAGAAATGAATTAACAAACCCATTCATTTTGAAGTAAATGTTACATCTCATAGAATTAGTTATAAATCATTTGAAAGTTAATGTACACATGTTAGTAATAATTTTGTGGTTTCTAAGGAAACTTCATCCATTATTGAAATCGGATCTATTTATAGTCTCTATCAGGACTTTGTTGCCATCACTCATTTCATAAATATCACCATTCCTAACTTTCATATTAAAATCTAGTATCTTGGACCTTTTTCAAACCAATGATCTTACTTATAGTTAACTTCCATGATAGAAAAATAATTGTAGACTTCCTAGCTAGTCTCTTGTTAAAAGAGTATCAATAAATATCTACATATCTTGAGGAACAACAAGTGCACCTCAATAAAAATAAAGCTTGAAATGCAAATATAAAATCCACACCCCATAGTGAAAAATTTTTTTAGGCACTATCAGATGATCATAATACAAATTTTAGTCAAAATCCAAATCAAAATATAGACAATAAAAAATATGAGTCCCTTAGTAAAACCCTCTTTGAGATGCTATTAGACATTCTAAATATAAATCCAAAGAACATAAATCAAGAAGAACACCTTGGTGAAAACATTTATAAGGCACTAGTGGTTGAGAAATTAATATATCCTCTACATTATCACATTTTTAGGATGGATCCCCATAAAATTTTGAAAATATCATTGAAGAAGCATTGAATTCTCAAAACATCCAACTTGTAGTTACTCCTAGTCTTGTTTAATGTGAGATTGTTGGTCCAATTCACCCCTTACATCATGACCCCTATACTCATTCCCAACATAATTCCATTTATCAAAATATTTCATGTAATAAACACACATCCTTCATCCAACATACTTTTTGCTTCACCCTGTCTGGCAGCACCCTCTATCATAGGGGCTATGACTATATCATGGTAAATTTTTAATAATCCAACTTAGAAATCAATGAAGTTACTAAAGACATCACTAGAGCACATACCTAAAATATCAATAGTGATAAGAATCATGCACATTGAACACTTTTATAATTGAGATGCCAAACACAAAAAAAAAAATTTAAAAAAATTATAAAGAGAAAGAGAACTAGAATCATCTAAAGGTGAAAACCATTTATATGGCACCTTGGACAAGTACCATGATGAAAACTAATTTTGGCATCATGCGTAAAATAATAAATTATTTATAAATACACTAAACTTGGGGGAAAACTCATCCATTTTAATAATATGCATTCTAAATCATCACACCATCCTTTCCATCCTACCAAATTGTTTAATCTCATCCTGTTATCCTAAACCCATCCATGGTTACTTATCCCAAGTTATCATAAAGCATACTTACCCATCCTAGATCTATCCAATCCATCCTAAGCTTATCCTCAACCATCATATACCATTATTGACTACCCATAACATATCAATACTCATCCAATCCTTGTCATCATAAAAAAATATTTATTCCCATTTTGACCTTTATAATGAAGTGGAAATATCTTGAGACATGGTATTAAAAACATCTTGGTGTATCCTTGTAATGCCATTTTGATGACTAGAAACTTGGTTCTTACATCATGTATTACCTAGAGTTATCATTTTAATTCTAATCCATTCCTATTTGTCCATACTCCATATATAATATATTCATTTTATCCCCTACCACTTACTCTTCAGTGCTAGAATCTAGTTTTTACTTTGTTGGTATTCCTTGTATATACACTTGTGAACTAAAAATAAACCAAAAAAAAAATACAAATTCCAACACAAACAAAAAAAAACAAACAATTCCAATCTTCAAAAAAAATCCAAACACATTAGAAAAACCAATAAAATGCAAAAATGTAAAATCCAAAAACAAAATCTAAGCATCAATTAAAAAATCCTTTATCCTTAGTTATTTACACTAGTCATACCTTATATAGATTACTCATCGAATAGTTCAACATTATCAAAAATCACAAAGTCAAAGGGTTTTACTCTAGCTAAGGACACCCAAAAACATTATTTGCTTACTTGTTTGTATAGTCATTAACTTTATTTTACATCAAGAGTGTTTACTTGCTTATGCAATGTTCATTTACTTCAATAGTTACTAACATCATTTTCATTGTTTAAAACATCTCTTTTATCTTATCTTTATTGTTATTTATTGTGTCTAGATCACTATGTGAATTACTAATAGTGTTATTATGATCTTCTATATCATGATGTACTAAGATTTGTCCTTGTGAATCTATTAGTCCTTATGCATATTACATGATAGTAATCATGGTTTTTATATACCATTGGTGCATATTATCATATGCAATATCAAAAATTTGATTGGTCAACTCTTACTCGATTGGACTTATCATAAAAAATTCAATGAAAAGAATGAAATAAAAACAAGGCAACTGTCAAACCATCTCACATTCTCAAGTTAATGCATATATGTGTCATCTCTCTCTTTCATTCATCCTTATGTCATCCATGTTATCAAATCATTTGATCCATCATCATTAACTCATGTGATCACTTCATTTATTTTTTAATGTTTGCATATTAATCATCAACCATCATTTCCTAATCTTTCAATTAAATCTCCCACACATGTCTACTAGGACCGATGAAACCATAATTTCCATCCTTTCTCCATCATTAAATCACAATATGAAATAATTAACTTAAGTATAAAATCCGTAGGTTAATCTTACATTACATCATCACTTCTCTTCCCATATTTGGGAGAACTACATATGTTCTGATATCCACACATGGACATTTTATAAGTAGATTTCTTAGGCAGCTCTTAAAGACAAAGGGTCTTTAGGGTAAGCTCAGCCACTACCTTCACCATCATCCATCCCCCTCTCCTTTACCCTTAGACCTTTTCCTTTGGCTTCTCTCTCCTCTATAGAGTGTTCATGCTTAATTCCATCCCTTGCTTCTTTCTTTGCCTTAGCAATTTTTTTTTTAAAATTTTATCCTTTGTTTCTTTACTTTGGCCATTTGCTTGGTTGATTTTTTATATTTTACAATTTCTTTGGTTGTTCTATCTTTGAAAATATTATAACTCTTTGTATTTTAAATATTTCTTTCTTTAGAATGCATTCATTTATTGTTATTAGTTTATGTATATCTTGTTTGTTTGTACAGATTAAATCTTGTTGTTTTACTTTCTTGTTTATTGTTGAAAAGATTATTTTTTATAAATACATACATAGTATGGTTATGACTATATCATGATGTATTTTTATAAAACAAAAAATATATTCTTTTGTTTGTACATGTTTAAAACATCAAAATTATCATGATTACTCCATATCATCAGTGATACTATGTTTTATAACTACATTAAAAATTTGGTTACTCAAAATACTCCAATTTTTTTAGAATGCCAATGTAAACAATGAAAACCCATATTATGCAACAAAGTTTCATCCATAATCATTCATTTCTTTTCATAAAAAATCATGAATTCAATTAAATTCATAAAAATCATGCATCCATACATAAGATAAATGATAAATATAATAACATTTCATACATTATAAATACAACAAATATGTAGGAAATAATGAAAGAGTGATATCCATGTAACCATCAAAATAATAATTCAAGTCCATAGTCCATAAATGTCTAAATCATCATGCATATATATATCAGGATGTGTCTATATAATACATATAGCATGTGTATACATGAATATAGTCTATCACATAAACCTCAGTCAAAACTAAGTCTCATCCTATCCCTTAAAAAGGGTGTCAACTCTCTAAAAAATATATAGTTATCATGGTGTACCTCATGGTGGCTACATCCCTCATGATACATATCCCACTGATCTCTTAGACTCTACTATTTGCATAGATCTAGTCAATGTTGATTGTCTCTTAAAATAATCTCTAAATGATAAGTCACAATGATCTACTAGTGCGATAGCCTCATATTGACTCCTATAGTAGGTGGCTTACTCCATATCCCTCATCATTCTATCCAAAATAACTAAAGAACCTATATTAGTTAGATATGTCCTAGCCTCTACAAGCTCTGTTTGACATGTATCTCTCTCCTATCTATATCTATGAACAAGGGATGTATATTCTAGGGTCTATGTTTCTACATCACAAGTAATCACCACTATCCTCATAGCATCACCATCCATCCTATCCAAAATCTCTTGTAATCTATGAATCTCTCCATATAAGTGCTCAATATTTAATAGCATTTATACCCTGTAACTTGGATAACTCATGATGTAAGCCATCAATCTCTCTATCCCTCAAATGAATCTCCTCACTTAGTCTCTCAATCAAGGCATTCTCCTCTGACATCTATGAAGAACCTAAAGTCTCTCTTTTGTCTATTTTTTTAATATGATGAGTTTGTATTATCATATCATGCCCTATGTCTTCATGCCCTGGGTCATCCTCACTCTCTACATCTATAATAGGAGAGTCTCCTCCCATTGGTTGATCAGTATAAGGTCCATCACTACTCTTGCCTCTCATAGTATCTTCATATCCTCTATAGAAGTAATAGGCACATCACACATATTTCTATTCTCCATCATTCCTTCCCTATCACTTATGATAACCCTCCTAATTTGAGCTCCCAAACATATGGATCAAGGTTGCCTACTCAATCTCATTGCTAACCTCTACCTCCATGTCCACAAAGGTCTATATGGAAGTGTCAATATCAATGGTCTCTACTAAGACCACCACTCTATATAACCATCCACTAGCCCTACATCTATAGCATCCCTCCTATCTCTCCACCTCACAATATGTAACTATGTCTAGCTATGATCAACAATTGAAGGATCAATAATCATCCCCCATTGTCACCTTTCATATATTGTCTGAGAAAAATATGTAGACCAATTGAAATATGGTGTCTCACACTAAAATATCTCATCACTCTATTTGGTTTATATCTCTCAATAATGTATACATGTATCTTGATGATATAATATGGATTCATCATATAATCCATATCTATTTCCTCATTTGGCTAGTCAAAAACATTATCAATATAAGTCTCCAAGTAATTTATGCATCCTCTAGCTTATAAAAAACTCACCTATATAGCACTAGGTCACCCAAATTTGGTTTATATACATAGAAAATAATGTGGCATGCATATGCCATTGTCTCCCCTACCTATTGAATTTCTAAATGTCTAACTAGTCTCTTAATAGTAGTGTGTTCCTAGCAACAAACCTATAATAATGTTGATGGAACTATCTCAGCTTACCCAAAGTAAACAAAGTAGTGAAGATAATGATATAAACTACCTAAAACATAGGGTCACCATGCAAACCTAAACCCCATCTCCTTCATGTCACCAATGAAATTTAATAACCCAATAATACATAGTCTACCACTCTTGTTATGTAGCAACATGCCACTAATAATATCCATCAAAGTAATAGTCATCAAATCTATCTTTAGATCTATGTAGTATTCAAAATCAATGCCATTACTCATGATTAAGAACACACTCTCACCAAAAATCCTAAATAGAGTCTCATCTTATGGACCCTATCCATAATAGACTAGCTTACCTCATAAGAATACCTATTATTTGATATATATCCTCTAATGTAATAGTCATCTCACCTGTCAGCAAGTTAAACATACTCATTTGACTATGCCATCTCTCAGCTAGTGTAGTCACTAGCACTCTATCTAATCATACCTCAGGCATCTATGTAATGTAATAAATCCTAATTACCTCCAACACACCCCACTTATACTCCACGAATGTTGACAATAATGACATAACATGCACCCTATGCTCCTGAGTCACTATCATTGGTAATACCTCCTATAAATTAATTATGTTTAATTTTGTGCAATATTGTAAGATTTTACACCTATGAATTTATTTCATCAAATTCACTTCATCATTTATTATTATTTAAAAACCCTAAAAACTTTGTAAACATTTAACAAAACCACTTTTGGTTATGACAAAAATGCTTTCATTTTGTTCAACATCATTGTGAATGAAATCACTACCATGTTTAGTGATATCACTACCCTATTTAATGATTTTACTATAGTGATATTGTCTTGACCCCAAAAATAAAACTACTTTTTTAAAATTATGATATTACTATGATGTTTGACAAAATCACTATTTACCCCAATGAAAACATGAAAATTGACAATGATATCATAATTTTTAGAATAATGATTTCATTTTTGTCTCTTTTGAACCATAAAAAATGATAATTTTTTTTAATAATTCCAAAAATTAGGAGACTTCTCAGAGGCCCACTCCCCTCAGGTCTCTAGAAATGTCTCACTCACTTTGTACAATGCTCATGGTAGGGAATACGGTCCATTTTTCTTAACTAGCCTTAGAGACAAATTGTTTCTAATCACTTTTTTATCTCTAATTATGAATATTATTTTCATAAATGATTTTATAAACCCCCCCCCCCACCCCTAATCCTCTATTTATATTAAAATTGTAAGCAACATTTCCTCTATTCTATCCCAACAATTGTTAATCACACAACATTAAATCAAATTTATTTTCACTAAATTATCAAAGCCTTACAATCATTTATCAATGTAAAACCCACCAATAATTTTCAAACTCAATAAATTTTTTTGTTTATGGATCCATAATTTATTATGGTTGGGATATAGCATTCCCACACCCACTACTTCAGCCCCTGATCCATTAGCAAACAATAATAAGCGTGCAGTCTTTGAGTGTTTTAAATTTTTGATTTCAAATCAAAAACCTAGTATTACCTTACTAGGAAAACTCTTTTATGTTTCAAACATAATGCAAATATGTCATCAAAACAAAAAAAGATAGATTTTTCATTTCATCTCTTAACTATTTCCTCTTTTCATCATTTTTTAGTGTTTTCTTTTTTCTCACACAAACCCTCGAGGGGGCATCATCATACTAATTTTCATTCATTTGGGGTAAATTTTTTCTTTTCTATCATCAACACTCTACTTCTATTCTTTGAAACATTATTGCTTCATAAAACCATTTCGAAGAGGGGTAAATGTAGACACCTAAATTTCATTTAGTGTCAAAATGCACCTTAATCATTCTTCCTAAGTTTATTAATCATTATTTTTAATTTAATAATTAGCATTTATTTCTAAAATAAATTAATTTATTTATTCAAATACTTTTGAAAAATTCAATTGTGCATTTTCTATTCTTTATTTTAATTTTTTAATTCCTTAATTTACCAACTCAAATTTCTCCCACTTTTCTCTCCCTCATCCCAACAAAATGTATGAAAACCTCCACTTCCTATGACTCCACCGAGTTGTCAATCTATTTTAGGTAATTTTGTTAACCAACACCTCCTTTTTCTCACCTAGTTAAAATAGTATCCATCCTCATGGATGAGGATTCATCCTCAATCATTGATCATTTTGAACCTTGAAATTTTTTAATTGATCCTCCACTGTCAGATCATAATCCAAGCTTCTATAAATAATCTTGAGAATCCTCATTTTTAAGGGACAAAAAATATTGAGAAATCACAATAAAAATATAGCAAATCATAATCAAACCTTACATCCAAAGAGAATAAAATTCAATCTTTTGCCCATTTTCCCTTTACATTAGAGGAGTGAGTACCACATTTTGAGAGAGTAGATTAGATTTGAATCATAATGGAAGATTATTGTTTCTAAACTATGAGGTTTTTTTTAATTATTGTTTATTGCATTTTTTGCTCCAACATTGGTAGAATTTACCCTAGAATATACTTGTTCTCTATCTTTGGACTTTTTAATCCATATATTTCTTTCAATCATTGATCACATGGAACCTTGAAATAGATTCATATTTCATCTGATTGCTTAACTATTTCTTATTTTCATAAAATTTTGAGAAGTTGTCCATTTATCACACAAACCCTCAAGGGGGCATCATCATACCCCTTTTCATTCATTTGGGGAAAACTTTTCCTTTTCTATCATCAAAAGTCTACTTCTTCTATTTATCAAAATAGTATTACTTCACAACACCATTTTAAAGAAGGGCAAATTTAGACACCTAAACTTCATTTAGTGTGAAAATGAACCTTAATTTATTTTAATCATTTAACCTTTATTTATTTAATCATTCTTTATAAGTTTATTAATCATTTTTCTTAATTATTATTTCTTCCTCAAATCAATTAATTAATTAATTGAACTAATTTTCATAAAGTCAATTCTGCACCTTTTATTCTTTATGTTAATTATTTAATTCCTTAATTTACCAATTAAAACTTCTCACACCGTTTTCTCCCTCATCCTAACCAGATCCATGAATACCTCCACTTCATATGACTCTTCACTGAGTTGTCAATCCATTTTGACAAAGTCTTTTTGAGTTAGCTAACGAATCCCTATTTTTGCTCCACCTAGTTGAAATAGTCTCTATCTTCATAGATGAATAATAATCCTAAACTATTGATCATTGATAACCTTGAAAAAGTCCAATTAATCCTCCATTGTCAGATTGCAATCCAGGCTTTTATAAATAACATTGAGAATACTCATTTCCTAGGATCACAAATGTTGTAATCAATCAAAATCCTAAGAGATCATAAACAAAATCAAAGTGAGTCAAAGTCAATATTTTTTTATCCAAATGTTTCCTATTTCAACTTTGCATTATAAGAGTGAGCACCACATTTTCATAGAGAAAATTAGATTTCAATCACAATGGAGGATTCTTAGGTCTAGACTGTGAAGGTTTTGATTATTGTTTTCTTGCATTTATTTCTCTAACTTTGGTAGAATTTATCTTAAAATATATTTTCTCCTTGACTTTACATTTTTTAATTCATACACTATTCCACAGGCAGTTACAACATAGTCAGCAATTATAGTTCCAACATAGTTACCAAATATAGAACAGTTGTAAGTTATAGCTCATAACACATTTCTTATTGATACATCACATATTTTAGTAAAGACACTAGTGTAAGGGAGTTCTAATCCTATAGTATTAAAATGTATGCATACTCTCCCATGAATACCATTATTAAAGACACCCCTACATTAGAGATATGTCACCGATTCTAAAGGACCTTCCTCCACTCACTTTTTAATAATATTAGTATTATTGGGTTCTTGGGGTTCTAAATATAGGATAATAGTGTCAACTAAAACATAATATAACAAATAGGTTCCTAATACCCTAATTATTCTTCTAATTACCTCATAGGTGCTCTTCAATGTTGATGAACACTGCTCAATTTAGGATTCAAAGAATCAAAGTCATGAGTTATAGTTTGTGACAATTTTATGATGTGTATGGTGGAATAGAATTAGAGTATCATAAATATCCATAATATTTATTTAATTTGGTGGTTAGGAGCCACCAAGGTCTACATCTTAGTGATATTTCTAGCCAATAAGTTAATCTAAATGGATATTAACAATGACCTTTAAACTAGGTAAGTTTTGATAAAGAAAATAGAAAAAAGAAGCATAAGGTAGAAAAGGGAACGTGATTGCAAATTTCCCTCTCAAATATTATGACAAAGTTTTAATTATTTTGAGCATACGTGAACCAATTTATGGTGTAAAATAGTATAAACTTAGATTGAATCACAAATTAGGCAAGCTTTAAAGAAGATATATAAACTACAAGTAAGAACCAAGTTTACTTTAAAAGTTTTCTACTATAACCTAAATAACGTATGCACATCTAAATGTAGAAAAAATAAAATGAAGTATACCTGATATATTTTTAGTTAATCTAGAATTAGCATAAATTAATAGCCCTATGACAAAAACTATATCTCAAAAATGTAGACAACTCTTCAAATTTAAGATAATAACAAATAATTGAGAGATATCATTGGCTTTTAACAAATTATTCAGATAATCTTTTTAGAGTTCCTTAATTGTATTAAATTCTTTTTTGTATAAAAATTTATTGGGGTCTCTCCCTTTATAAAATGGTAATATTTACTTATTTATAGGAAACATAGGTGGTATACTGGTTGTCTTTTCAAAATATCCTAGCTATGATAAGGACAACTACCCTAATACAAAGATTACAATGCAAAAGGATTTATACATCAATTTTGATAAAAGTACTAATATATGGTAAAAGACTAGCATATATATTACAAAAGAATATTATTTTATGTTACATTGGTGGTCCCTTGGGTTAATTCTTGAGGATGATCTCCACCTTAGTATATTATTCTCTGATTATCTCAAAATCTATTTCAAGCTTCATCAAACAATCCTCTTCTTGACCTACCAATATGCTAAATTATTTATCACTCTTAGATTTAAATTCTTAAATGCATTGGGCCTCTAAAATTTATTTCCTTGATGTAATGATGATATTAAGTACTTTTTTATTATCCCTAATAGGCTAGTGTTGGTGGTCCTCAATGTTTTGGATGAAGGTACTGACCCTTTTTTTGAACTCTTCATCATCCATCATGCTTCTGGCATTTGTATTAGAGGGGTTTACCAATAGTGCCTTTAGGAGCTTCTCTATCCTTGATATCAAGCCTTCATATTCCTCCATGAAGCTATTGACACTGTCACACTAGTTTCTTAGTTCCACAATCTTATATTCAATGACTCTTAGGAGGGCATGTAAATACTTCAACTTGATGATATTAATGCCTTGGACTTGTTTGGTGTCATGAACATTAACCAATTTAGTTGTCTAATCTCTAGAGTTATACTAGTGATTAATTAATAGCTAAGATTTCCCTATTTTATGGGTTAAGGTATTTGGTTTGAGCCTTAGGGCATTTAACCCTTAAAATGTGTCAAAGAAGGACCTATTCAACAATTTCATTATATCCTCAGGGATTGAAAATGTAACATGTGCTCCCAAGTCTTTCTTCTCCTTTTCTAGATTGGTGATCTTATGTTGTATCCAATGGATTCTATCCAAAGTCATTATAGATTGGGCCACCACCAAAATTTGCACATCCTCTTGATGGATGGGATGCTCCCATGTTGCTTGCCCTTGTATAGGAGTTTGGCATACAAAAGATTACACCTTTTGAAAGGTGAAATCCTTGGTGAAAATGGTGGCTTTCCTAGTTGTCACCCTTTTAAACCCTATTGTATCTAGATTATACATGATAGTGGCTACTAGTTTAGAGGGTTTGGGTGTTTCAAGGGTTTCAATCCTAGTTATGCCTAATATTTATAGTCTTTTTATTTTCTTACCACTTACTTTAGTTTCTTGAACAATTCTTATTTCTTCTTGCTCCTTCATGAGTTCCTTGATTTAGGGTTTGACATTATCAAGGGGATCTCCACCTATAGAGCTAGTAATGGCTATTGAGTGTGATTGGGAAGGAATCTTTTGGATTTTGCCATATATGAACTAGTCAGGATTGATAGGTTCATGTATGGGGAACACATCATTTAATAAATTCACTTCACTGGTGGGATGGGTCCATGTCACTTTTAGTCTTTTAGAGGACTTAGGGACAAGGGCTAACTCAACTCCCTCTTCTTTTGTGTGACAAGGACCAATTCTAATGCCACTTCTTTTCCCTTCTCTTCCTCACCTATCTGAGGTCCTTTAATTTGTGCCACTTCAAGTGTGGCAACTTCATCTTCTTGATCAGACCCATAGGTCTCTACAAGTTCCTTGAAGAATTATTCGATCATCTCATATGGTTCTAGGGAAACTATATCAAAGTGCTTCACTAGAGAAGATGGTTTTAGAGGCTGAGCTGATGATGAAGGGCCTTCTCCTGACCTTCCTTCCAATTTCTTTTCACCAAGTCCTTGAATTTGGAGTTTTTCTTATTATGGCTAACATTGAAGTGCATTATAAGTAGAAGGTAGTATATGATATTATAATGGATTCATTTTCCATCTTTGCCTAACTAGTTTCTCTTCTCTTTGCAATTTGTGTTCAAGCTTGATACCATGTTGCCTAAACTTATCAAGGAATTCTTCAAAGTTTTTAGATTTGGTGTAGAGATGGTCATATGGATCAATCCTATGTTTGTAGGTTACTTTGGTTATTTGATTTGAATATAAATGAGGGACAACCTTGTTATTGGGGTCCCATTCCTTTAGGTCATCTTTTTAAAAGTAGAAGGCATCCTATGTCTGGACATGATGTCCAATTTTTACTATCTTAGATCAAAGTTCTCCCAATAAATAATGGGAAGGTATGCAATATGCCCTTCCTCTTATCCCTCCAAACATTATCAATTCCATGGAAGATTTGGTGAGAAACTTCTTGCTCAACCAACCTAAGGGGGACATAGATAGGCAAATTGAATGGTTGCATCATGATCCCTTCTATTTTGATAATGGTACAATATGGATATCACCAAATATCTCCCATGAGATTAACATACTTATTGATAAGAGGGTGCATCTTAGGCATTAGATTCCTTATGATTTTCTTGACCAAAGTAGGGTATATGCAATCACAAATGAACTACATATGAACTTTCTACTTAAATATGTACAACTTCGCATAGTGATGAGAAATGGTAATTTTGCTATGGGAGGACCAATTATGACACCAATAATATGAGTGGATTCCATTAATGAGTCTAGCAAATATGACATCATGATGATTTATTGGATTGTCTTTTTATTAATTCCATAAAATTGTGTCCCTAAGTGGATGCTAATCAGCTCTCCAACAAGTGGAGTTAGCTTCTCTTACACCATGAAATATATGTAAGAAACCCATCTGGGGTTGACATAGGTTATGGTAGATACCCCTGAATCTCTACATAATAGGGTGATAATTATGTTATTTCCTTTTCTAAATTGAATGACAGGGATTTTACCATCATGATCCTAGCTACACGAGTTCTTTGGATTAACTAACATCTCTAGATAACATATAGATTATGTGGGGTAGTCCATTATTTAATGGAGGGGAGGTTAATGTGAGCTCTAGGGAGCTTGTAATAGCTATCAAAAGCTATTGGGTCAGTATAGGTAATTCTACTTGACCCTCCGTTGATGATCTAGTCATTATCTATTCTAGAATCAACAAATAGGGGTGCATGGATGTCAATGTAATGTAATACATTAGGTTTAGAAATAGATTGATGAAGATCTCTCATTTGAATTACAACTAGGTCATTCAACTTTCTCTTGGTGACTACCACCCTTTGCTCACTAGATGATGAAGGATGTAATTCCTCAATAGTGAAGAAAATCTTTGACCAAACCTTCGTGCCATTGGCCAATGCTCCTATGTCTAATTTAGAATCTATAAATAAGATCCCTTCATGGTTTATAGATAGATACATGTTTGTCTCTTCTTTCTACTATTTCCTTGCTACTGCCATGATCTCAATTGCCTTGGAATATTACTAGTCTTGATGCTCGGGATGACACTTTGATCTTAATTAATGTAGTTATGTCCTTAACATTCAAGTTTTGACGATTTAAGTCAAGGTTTAGGGATTTAAGCTAGTTTGGTAGGGTTTTTAAGGCTTGAATGGCAAAGGTGATGAATTTAATAAATGTATTCATGTCTTAGATCTTATGGATGGCACCACTTATCCAAATCCTATCTTTTTGGGCATGCCAAATCTTAAGATTGTCCTTTTGTGCTTACATGGTACTTATGTGTACTTCCTTAAGCTTGTTTCCATGGAACTCCTATGGGAATCCCTTTGTAAATTTGTTGTTGAATTTTAAATAATTTTTTTTAAGTCACTTAGTTGGATTAAGATTCTAGGATGAATGTGAGCCTTTGATTAAGATCTTAGGGGTCCTTTCTGATTGATCAATCATATCTTAGATGACTCAGTTATGCCAAGTGGTGCATTTTATCTTCCTTAATAAATGACTAGATGAAATTCATCCACGTGTCAAGTTATTAGGATCTAGGGTCCCCAGTTAAAAATTACACCTTCACTTCATACCATTGGATGAAGATCAATGATGGAGTGAAAACCATCGATCATGATCCATGAGGTTGAGTTGGTTGGTTGAGAGGTTTATTGTGGTTAAATTTGATGATCTTGATAATGTCAAAGAGATCCTTATGGACATTAAATGAATAGATCATGACTGTAAAATTTAAGCTTATGATTTTCCTTCGGCTAAATGACAACATACCATGCATCACATTATTGGTGCTCTTGGGACATCAAGGTCATTGTGGTCCATTGGATCAAGTTAGGAAATAAATGTGAACCATTAATCATGATCTAAAAGGCTTTTCCTATTGGTCTAGCTTTGGGGGCTCTTTGATCTCATGCCATTAGATCAAGGTCATTAGATGAATGCAAATAATTGGATCCTATAATATATATAAATATTAAGTTAGTCTATATGTACATAGGCTTAAGCTGAGGTACTAACTTGAGATTAATAGTAATAAAAATAATACGATCTAATTTTTAATGTGATAAGCCTAAGGTTTAATGTTTATAAGGTCCCCTTTTATATTACATATAAAATATTGGGTGGGATTTATTTTTAAGGCCTCACTAACATCAAATACATCCTCATCAATGTGAAATGATGGGAGTAAGGTTGTCAAAATAAATGTCATAGAGACTTTTATAGTGAGAGGGGTTTAGTGCATTGTCTATCTTAGGATGATCTCATGCTATTGGATAAAGATTTGGAGAAGTGAAGACCATTAGATCTACATCCAAGATAAGACATAAAAATATATAATAATACATGTAGTAATTTAGATTAAAATTTAGGATCCTTGAGCTGTCATCTATGTTGAATAAACACCAAGACATTTCAATATTAAAACATAGGCTAAACATTAACAAGGTCTTAGTCTAGGATTAAAAGGGGCTTGTGGACATAACATTTATTGAGGTTAGGAGGACTTTAAAAGGGGGAAGGAAAATAATAGGGTAATTAAGTATAATTTTATGTCAAGGTTCATGCATGTTTAAAAACATAACCGAGCCTTAATGTTAAATTAGACTTAGGGTCTTTTCTCTTTCAAGGACCAATTCCCACTAAATTTTCTCTTATGGAAATTTGAATTTGAACCTTTAGGATTTGTTTTTGTTCAATAACCATACCTTCCTCCATGAAAATTATGCTTAGCCATCTAGGGGTAAGCATCAGTATGGTTATCTCATTAAGCATAACTAAACATGCAAGGATCCATCCCTTTTTAGGCGGAAGATATTCAAATTCTAAAAAGAATAATCTCATGAAAGATAGACTAGGATATAGATGTTTTGAAATATTTATAAGGGTCCCTATTTTTCAAATCTAAAAAAATTGGGGTATGTTAGTCCCAACAGTAATAGCAACTTACAGGGGAAACATTGAAATATGTTAGAAACTAGAAACTTTGGTTTAAACTAACCCATAAGTCCTTTATCTCCTTTGATCCACATATCATTACTTAGGTCAATTCATGGTTGAAAAAATCTTAAAATGTGTAGAATTAAAATCCTCATGTCAAATCCTAAACATGTTATGTATGTGATTTGAATCCACATATTATTTGTCATGAGACTTAAAGGAACAACATCTAGGTTCATATCCTCTTGACCATTGCATCTGAATTTGAGCATATTTAGATATTCTTTTAGGAATAATTGCTCTTAGTTTAGGGGAGGCTTGGGAATTTACCTACTTCTAACAAGACATATATAGCCCTAATAGAGATACCTTTGGCTTCACTCATGGCCTTTTTCAACTACCAACTAGGTGTCCATAGCCCTGGTAGAGGTTTCTTAAATTTCCTTTGACTTTGCATCTTTTGATTTAGCATTAAGTCCCTTTTCTGTGTCCTTTTTATTTTTAACAAAGGTTGAGATCTAGGATAGCCACGTTTAATGATTTGGTCAAATGTTTTAGCCTTAGGATAATCATCTTTAGTTGAAACTTTAATCTCAGATAAGGATGTGTTTTAAGTGCAATCATGCATATGCCTTAACTTTTGAACTCTCCTTCCACATTCATGATTCTTATTACAATATAGATTTAGTCTTAGGTAACATTTTGGATTCTTTAAGGTGGGGTGATTGACTTATATGTGATTCTTTTGAATAGTCTATGGTCCTCTTGTGCAAGATTCATGCCCTCACTTGAAATACTTGAATTCTGAGCAAGGATAGTCTATGAGACTTTATTAAAACAAAAAAGCACAAACAAGTAGAAAATAAAAAAAGAAAAATAAATAGACAACAAGAAATAAATAAACATAAGAAAACAGATATATACAAGCCAAGTAGGAAAATAAAGCAAGAAAGGAAACTAACTATCCTATCTACTCTAACTCTAACTAATCTTACATATGTTATTCCATGAAGACCCCTAGTGGAGCAGTCAAAGTAATGCTTAAGGTATTACCCATTATTGGCAAATGAAAATTATACTACTTGAAGGTATTTTATCTTTAAATCCTTGTTTCCCAAGGTCTCTATAATTTGGTATGGGCCAATCTATAATGGTACAAACTACTATGCTTGCCCTTAGGTTTTGATGCCTTGTCCCAAAGGAGGACTAGGTCTCCTTATTTGAATACCTTCACCTTAGACTTTTTTTCAAACCATATTTTCATAGTTGATTAATGCCTACTAAAATTTTCAAATGCTTTTTCTCTCGCATCCTCCATCTAAATGACGTCTAATATCATTGAATTAGTAAGCTCTTGGCTTGCCTACATGTATTCTTGCATGAATGTGAATGTAGGTAGTTTGAGGGTGATGGGGAAGATAGGTTCCTAACCATACACCAACACAAATGGTGAAAACTTGAGTTCCTACTTGATCTTATTTTATCATCCCATTATGCATACTTAAGAGCTTATGGCATGTTATAGGCTTGTCTACAGTTGACTTTTTGATGGTCTTCATAAGATTCTTGTTGGTATATTCAAAAACTCTATTTCCTTGAGGATAATGATTGGAGGAATAATTTGAATAGATTACATTATCATAAGCCCATTTCATCATTTTAGTGGATATGAATGCAAATCCATTATCAAAAACTAAAGAAACTAGGGTTCTAAACTTGGTGCTAAAATATTCTTCCAAGAAATTGATCACTTCATCTATCCTACATTATTTGGTGGCTATAGCTTCAGTCCACCTTATGAAATTATTTATAGTATTTAGGATATACTTATGGAATTTAGAGGAATTAGGATTAATAAATCCTACAAAGTATAATCACTAATGTGCAAAAGGTTTGTCTACCATCACAAGTTATAAAGGCATGTATTCTTTTGGATCTTTTGTGATAAAAATTTGGCATGAGTGGCACTATCTCACATGTTTGTGATTAACTTTCAAAATGGTTGGCCACTAGTACCCATTATAGAGAATCTTGTGGGATATCATTCTCCTTGAAGGATGTCCATTGCCTAACTTTTCATGAAAAGTAGGCAAGATTTGAGAAGTCATTTTTTGGAAATACACCTTAAGTAGATCCCTTCAAATCTCTTCTTATAAAGGACTCCATATTTGATGAGGTAATCAGATTATTTTAGCCTAAAGGATATCCTTTATTCTCTAGTGAGTCCTATGGAATAACTACCTCTGATGAGAAGATGTATTAAAGAGTCATATCATTCATTAGGCTGGGATATTTGTTGATCTACTTACATGACATGAAGTTTGGGATTAGCATTGGTAATCAACTAAACCAGGGCCTGACATTTCACTATTTTGGAAATATTCATCTCTATATCATACTCTTGTAGGACTACCATCCACTTTCCTCTTCATTCCCCAAGCTCATTCTGACTTAACACAAGCTTTGTGGCTAGGTTTGCTAAGATGGCATGCACCTTATTTCTAAGGATGTAATGCCTAAATTTTTGCACTACCTTCACTAGTGCATATGCCTACTTATCAATCAAGGAATATTTTAAATATGTATTTTTGAAATTGGTGCTCATGAAGGCTATATGGTGGTCATTTCCATTCACCTTTTGAATCAATACTACAGCCATGGTGTGCTCAAAAGCAAATGAATACATCTAAAAGTTTTTTGAGAAATTAGGACTTATCAAGATTGGGGATTAGCTAATTGCCTTTTTCATGTCAGTAAAAGATTTCTTAGATTCATCATCTGAAGAAATTTTATAATCTTTCTTAAGCATATCATTTAGAGGTTTGATAATCTTAGTAAAGCTTGAGATGAACTTCCTCATGAAGTTAATTTTACCAAAGATTGACTTTAGTTCCTTCTAGTTGTTGGGTAGCTCAATCTTGTAAATGGCTTCCACTCTCTCAAAATATATGGAAATACCTTCTTTGGTGATGGCATTCCCCTATAATTTTCCTTTAGTGACATAGAAGATGATTTTTTTGGGGTTAAGGTATCTTATTGGCATTCAGTCGGATGATTTTACTATCAAGCTCCCTTTCAAAATAACTTTCATCAACTTCAACAATGATGTGGGATTCAAAGGCTCTAGAATTGATCAATAAATCTAGAATTTGTTGATCATCATTAAAGAATTGAAAATGATTCACATTATTTGAGACTGAAGGGCATGGAATTATCTCAATACTTAGGTTAGGGGAATCATGATTGGGAATAAGGTTAGCTGTAGTAGAGGCCAACTCATCAACAACTTTGCTTTCTTCCCTAGGGATAGACTTGATATTAAAAGCATCAAAATATTCAATTATGTCCTAAACTCTAAACTTGTACCACTTAAAGTAAGATACCTTGCATTAAAACTTTCTCCTTACTTGATTAACCACTAGTTTAGAATTCCCATAAAGAAGAAGTTCTATAGATTTATGCTTACTAGCAAGTTACAATACTAGAATGAGAGCTTCATACTCAGCCAAATTATTAGTGCATAGGAAATTTAACCTATAAGATGCATGATATTGCTTCTTTTAGGGTCTAACAATATAATACTAACCCTTGATCCTAATTTTAAATTGGCACCATAAAAATGCACTTCAATAAGCCAAGTATAGGAGGAGAGTCTTTGGAACTAGGCTCTTTTGTAGTCTCTAAAGTGAAAACTCCTAGATCAGAGCCAAGGATGTTTACCTTTTCATTGATATAATTATATTTTGTTATCATGTGTCTCATCTTTGGTTCTCTTTCTACCTTTATTTGATTTTGCACACCTTTCCAAGCCAACCATAAGTGGGAGTAGTCAATAGACATGTATCTAATCAAGGCCTTACTCCATTATCTACATAATAGAAATCCATAAGCACTAGGAATATCCACCACTTGTATGCTAATGAATTGTTGAACCCTTGGCTCAATAGCCAACTACATATGTACATTTAATAACTACCTAATGACTTTGAATATTTACTTGTCCAATTGTGTGACCACCCTATAAGACTTGATTGGGGTTAATTCAAGTTGTTCACATATCCTAACAAGCATGATGTTGGTTGAGGCTCCTAAATCTAAAAGGTAATTATGGACATTCTTCCCAAATATCCTAGCTATAGGAAAGGAGGGTGGGGACTCTAATTTGGTTACTTACATAGTCACATTCACATTATTACTCTTATGAGGCATCCAAAGTTTCTTGGACAAGGATTCTAAGAGTAAATCTCTTTATTCTAGTAATATGAGTTAGCTCATGTAGAGTAATATTGGATTTGATCTTTTTCATATATTTCATAATTTTTTAATTCATTTTGCATGAAGTTTTGGCAATAAGTTTTGAATAACTACCCTCAGGTGGTTTAGGATCATTCCTTACTGTAATGTCTGGAGGAGTCCTATAACTATTAGGGAGAGTGAAGTAGTCAATGGCTACTTTTGTTCTCTATTTTTCAAAGGGTATGTCTTTAAGAATTAATGAAATGCTTGAATATCCTCAGGAATATTATCAAGATCATTATCCTCTTAGAAATGGAATTTAAATGTCTCTACCATGTACACTTGGTTAGATGGCTAGGATTGAGAAGGACTTGCAGTAGTATCTCTATTTAGGACTATCTCAAATGTGTTGAGTTCTTCTTGGAAAGCTTTAAAGGCCTTGCAAAACTCAATCTAGTCAATCTCACCACATTTAGAGGTAGCATATACCCTAAAATAGTTTGTCAAGGAAATATCAGTGAGATTAATAACCATGGTCTTCTGGCTAAAGGAAGGTGCATTGGATTTATTATTATAGAAACTATCATTATAAAATCTATTTATAGGTATATTAAACTTTTGGAAGGTGAAGTTCCTCCTGTATTTGTCATTATCATTGCCAAATTTCTTTTATAATTGTAATAAATTTGTGTTGAGCTTCTAGAGCATATTTAGTATATATTCATTCTCATTCTTTGAGGTATCAAAATTTTGGACTTGGTTATTATTAGTTCCATTGAATGGTACTAAATATTTTTGGTCATTGGTGTGAAATCCATTAGTAACTTGATGACTAAATAAACTTAGTTTTTTATTAGGAGTAACATTGCTAGTAGGTAATACATTAAGATCACAAAATTGGTTTAATGCTAGAGAATTTTGGTTATTATTTGGGGAAAGGTTTAATGTAGGCATATGAGGATTAGCATTTGATATAGAATAATCCATCTATCCTTGAGGTTTCATTTGGTCACTAATAACCACTACTTTAGAATAAGCTTGGGCTAATGTGTTGATAGCCAGGAAATCTCTTTTTAGAAACATAGATGTCATGGGGTCTACTACATCTTTGTCAACTTCTAGGGCTAAAGTCTCATTAGGTTTGTATGGATCCATGGTCTGACTAAACATATTTTGGAAATTGGCATTCCAATATCTAATGGGATCATTTATATCTCTTAATGGTTGTAAATTGGTCATAAATGACACAAGGGCTTATGATCTTCCCAAAATTTATCAATAAATATAGTATCAAAATTATTCCATGAGGTAATATAATTGTCAAGAAAATTGAGGAACCAATCATATGCAACATCTTTGAGTGTCAAAGGAAATAATCTACAAGCTACATCTTCTTGGATGACATTTAATAACCATAAGGTAGCCTTGAAATATTTAACATGTTCTTCTATAGTTACAACACTAGTTGGACTAAATACTAGCAAGTACTTTATAGGATTACGAGACAAGTCATGAACTATACCAAGTACATTAATGGGGGACCTTCCAAGCCATGCCATATATAGATGAAAATTGAATGCAATAACCCCTTGTAAGGGTGAAGATGGTACAAAATTGGAATTCCTATGTCTTCCTCTATATTTCCTAGTTCTTCTATGGGTATCTAGCTTAAGTAAGGGCCCTCTTGTCTCTAAATGTGATCAGGTCCTAATCCTTGGCGATTCTAGCTTGAAGATTAAGGATCTAATTTGAAATACAGTGTAAAAAGTTAGAATTCACAAAGAACTATAATTAACATACACACTATGCCCATTTTTTTGAATATTTTCTCTTAAAGGGACAAAGGACATCAATCTTTGACTAAGTAAGCTCAAAGATGTGTTGAATTATTCATATATGGCCATTCTCTACAACTTATGACTCAAATAAACTCAAGATTCACTAATAATTGTCAATCTTCAACAAAAATGAACTATTTTAATTTTAGATACTATGAATTCTTAAATTTTGAAGATATATTTACCATAATTTGACTATTTCATTGTAGATAATTAAGATCTTTGCCTAAAAAAGTGAAAAGATAGGTGAAAAACCACCTAGATAAAGGATCTTTGCACTTAGAGTGAATAATATCTCATAAGGTTTAAGAATCCTTTAAATTTAAAGAAATAATTATCTCCATTGATCAAATCAACCCTCCTTATAACACTAGTGATAAATTCCTATTGATGCTTCTAATTACCTCATAGGTGCTCTTCAGTGTTGACAAACACTTCTCATTTTAGGATTCAAAGAATCCAAGGCATGAGTTGTAGTTTGTGATAATTCTATGATGTCTATGGTAGAATAGAACCAAAGTATGGGACTGTCTATAATATTTAATTAATTTGGTGGTTGGGAGCCACTAGGTTCTAGATATTTGTGGTATTTCTAGCCAACCAGTCAATCTAAATGGATATTAACAATGTTATTTAAACTAGGTGAGTTTTGATAAATAAAATAGAAAGAGGAAGGGTAAGGAAGAAAAGAGAATGTGATTGTAAATTTCCCTCTCAAATATTATGACAAAGTTCTAATTATTTTGAGCATACATGAACTAATTTGTGGTGTAAAATAGTATAAACTTAGATTACATCGCAAACTAGGCAAGCTTTAAAGAAGATATATAAACCATAAGTAAGAACCAATTTTACTTTAAAAGTTCACTACTATAACCTAAATAGCATATGCACATCCAAATTTAAAGCACATAAAATGAAGTACACGTAAGATATTTTAAGTTAATATAGCATAAACATAAAGTAATAATGTTATGACAAAAAATGTAGCTCAAAATCTAGAGAACTATTAAAATTTAAGACAATAACATGAATTGAGAGACAACATTAGCTTTCAACAAACTATTCAAACAATCTTTTCAGAGTTCCTTAGTTGTATTAAATGTTCTTTTGTATACAAAGTGCTTAGAGTCTTTCCCTTTACAAAATGTTAACCTTTGCCTATTTATAAAAATATAGGTGGTATATCTGGTATATTTTTAAAATATCTAAGGTATGATAAGGATAACTATCTTTAATATAAAGATTACAATGTAAAAGGCTTTCTATGCCAATTTTGACAAAAGGACTAATATATGCTAAGAAACTAGCATATATATTACAAAAGAATATTATTTTATGTTACATTGGTGGGTCCCTTGGGTTAGTTCTTGAAGATGTTCTTCACCTTAGAATATTATTCTTTGATTAGCTCAAAATCTATTTCAAGCTTTATCAAATAGTCCTCTTCTTGACCTGCCAATGTGTTAAATTCTTTGTCACTCTTGGCTTTAAGTTCTTGAATGCATTAGGCCTCTGTAATCTACTTCCTTGATGTAATGATGATATCAAGGACCTTTTCATTGTCCTTGATAGGTTGGGCCTAGCTGTCATTGATGTTTTGGATGAAGGTACTGAGCCTTTTCTTGAACTCTTCATCATCCATCAGGCCTATGGCATTGGTCTTAGAAGTGTTTACCAATAGTGCCTTTAGGAGTTTCTCCATCCTTTTTATCAAGCCTTCATCCTTCTCCATGAATCTATTGACACTATCACACCAATTTCTTAGGTCTAATATATTATCATTAATGACTACTAAGAGGTCATAAAAATTCTTCAACTTGATGATCTTGATGCCTTGGACCTACTTGGTGCTATTGACATTAATCAATTTAGTTTCCTGATCTCTAAAGTTATACCATTGAGTGATTAATGCTTATGCTTACCCAATTTTATGGGTTAAGGTATTTTATCTGAGCCTCAAGGCCTTTAACCCTTCAAATGTGTTAAATAAGGACTTATTCAATAGTTTCAATATATCCTCAAGGACTAAAAACACCTATCCTTCCAAGTCTTTCTTCTCCTTCTCTAGATTGGTGATCCTTTATTGCATCCCCTAAATTCCAACCAAGGCCATTGTTGATTGGTCCACCACCAAACTTACCACATCCTCTTGACGGATGGGATGCTCTCCTAATACTTGCCCTAGTATATGAATTTGGCCTAAAAAAGGTTCCACCTTTTGAAAGGTGAACTCCCTAGTGTAAATGGTAGCTTTCTTGGTTGTCACCCTTTCAAACCCTATTGTATATAGATTATACATGATAGTACCTACTATTTCATAGGGTTTGGGTGTCTTAGGGGTTTTAATAATTGTTTTCCTTGATGTTCTTAGGTCTTTTATTATCTTTCCACTTTCTTTGGTTGCTTGAACAATTCTTCTTTCTTATTTCTCCTTCATGACCTCCTTGATCTAGGTTTTAACCTTGTCAAGGGGATCTTCATGTATAGAGTTGGTAGTTACAAGTAAGTGTGATTAGGAAGGAATCTTTTGGAGTATCCCATATATGAACTAGTCAAAAATGACAAGCCCATGTATGTGTAACTCATCATTGAGAAAATTCACTTCATTGGTGGGATGGGTACATGTCACTTTTGGTCTTTTAGAGGACCTAAAGATAAGGGCCAACTTAGCTTCCCTCTTATTTTGTTTTATAGGGACAAATTCTAATTCTAATTCTTTTCCCTTCACTTCCTCACCTATTTGAGGTCCTTCAATTTGTGCCACTTCAAATGTGGCTCCCTCATCTTCTTGATTAGACTCATAGGTCTCTGCAAATTCCTTGAAGAATTGTTCCATCATCTTATATGGTTCTAAGATAAATGATATCAAAGTGTTCCACTAGAGAACATGGATTTAGAGGCTAAGATAATGATGAAGGGCCTTCTCCTAGCCTTTCTTCTAATTTATTCTCATCAAGTCCTTGAATTTGGAATGCTTACTATTGTGGCTAACTTAGATGTGCATTATAAGTGGAAGGTAGTAGATGATATTGTAATGGGTTCATTTTCCATCTCTTCCTAGCTAGTTTCTCTTCTCTTTATACTCTATGTTCAAGCTTCAAACCATGCTAACTAGACCTAAAAAGGACTTCCTCAAATTCTATAGCTTTACTATAAAAATGGTCATATGGACCAATCCTATGCTCATAAGTTACTTTGGTTAGATGCTTTGACTATAAATGAGGGACAACCTTGTTATTGGGGTCCCATTTCTTTAGGTCATCCTTATGAAATCAAAAGGCATCCATATATTTAGACATGATGTCCATTCTTTCTAGTCCTATGTTAAAGTTCTCTTAATCAAGAATGGGAAGGGATGTAAAATGCCCTTCCTCTATTCCCTAAAAACATTATCAATTCCTTGAAAGATCTGGTGAGAAATTTATTACTCAACCAACTTGAGGGGGACATAGATAGGCAAAATGAATGGTTGGGTCATGATCCCTTCTATTCTAATAATGGTGAAAATGAGATAGTACCAAATATCTTCCATGAGTTCAAAATACTTCTTGACAAGAGGGTGTCTCTTGGGCATTAGGTTTCATATGATATTATTGAACAAAGCAAGTTATATGCAATCATAAATCAAATACATATGAACTCTATATTTGAAGATGTGCAACTTTGCATAGTGATGGGAAATGGTAATTTTGCTACGGGAGGACAAATTTTTAACACCAAGAATATAAGTGGATGCCACTCATGAGTCTAATAGATAGGAGATCATGGTGAATTATTGGATTGTATTTTTCTTAATGCCACAAAATCATCTCCCTAAGTGGATGCTAATTATCTCTCTAATAGGTGGAGTTAGCTTCTCTTCCCCCATGAAATATACATAAGAAACCCATCTGGGGTTGACATAAGTTATGGTGGATATCCCTAATACTCTACACAATAGGGTCATAATGATCCTAATTCTTTATCTAAATTTAATTTCAAGGATTTTATCATCATGCTTCCTAACTACATGAGTTCCTTGGATTAACCAAGGTCTTCGTATATCATCTAGATTATGATGGGTAGTCCATTATTTGATGTAGGGGTAGTCTATGTGAGCTCTAGAGAGATTTTAGTATCCTTCAAAATCTATTGGGGAAATATACACAATTCTACTTGACCCTCCTTTAATGATATAATCATTTTTTATCATATAATCAATAAATAGGGGTACAAGGATGTCAATGCAATGTAATATCTCAGGTTTAGTAGCATCTTGATGATGACCTATCATTTGAACTACAACTAGGTCCTAAAACTTTCTCTTGACGACTACCACCCTTTGCTCACTAGATGTCAAAGGTTGTAATTCCTTAATAGCAAAAAAATTATCAAACCAATTCTTCATGCTATTGGCCAATGATCCTATCTCTAATTTAGTATCTCCAAAGCACCTCCCTTCATGGTCTGTAGATAGATACATGCCCATCTCTTCTTTACACTATTCCCTTGCCTATACCATGAACTCAATTACCTTGTAATATGATTGGCATTGATTCTTAAGATGACACTTCAAGTTTTCTTAATTTAGTTGTGCCCTTAATAATCAATTGTTGGTGCTTTATGTTGAGGTTTAGGGATTTAAGCTAGTTTGGTAAGGTTTGTAAGGCTTTAATGGTTAAGGTGACAACTTTCATAAATGTATTCATGTCTTAGATCTTATGTATGCTACCACTTATGTAAATCCTATCTTTTTGGTTGTGCCAAATCTTAGGATTATCCTTTAGTGCTTACGTGGACCTCCTTAAGCTTGTTCCTATGATATTTCCATGGGAATCCCTTTTAAAATTAGTTGTTGGATTCTAAATAAAGCCTTTTATGTCACTTTATTGGATTAGGATTCTAGATGAATGCAAGCCTTTTATTAAGATCTTAGGTGTCCTTTCTGATTGGTCACTTAGATCATGGATGACCTAGTTGTGCCAAGTGGTGAATTCTAGGTTCCCTGGGAGATGACTAAATGTGGTTCATCCATATATCAAGTTATCAAGCTCTAAGGTCTTTGGCTTAAAAGGCCACCTTTACTTTACACAATTAGATCGAGATCAATGATGAAATGAGAACCGTTGATCAAGATATATGAGGTCAAAGTTGCGTGGTTGATAGATTAGTTGTGGTTAAATTTGATGGTCTTAATAACATCAAATATGTCCTCATAATCATGAAATTATTGGAGCACAACTATCAAATTTAAGCTTGTAAGGTTCCTTTGGCCAAATGATAGTGTGACATGCCTCTCATTCTCAATGCTCTCAGGACTTTGGGGTTAACATGATCTCTTAAATTAAGAAAGGTGATGAATTCAAACTATTTATTGTGATTTGAGAGTCTTCTTTGATTGGCCTAACTTTAAGGGCTCTCTGATATTGCACCTTTGGTTGAAGGTCACTAGGTAAATGTGGATATTCAAATCCTATAAGATGCAGAAACATTAATTTAGTCTTTTGAACTAGGAATTTGACTCAAGAGAGGTGTTAGTATCTTGTTAGTGATAAAATGAAATTAAATTGAAAAAACAACACACTAACTAGCATACATCGCTATGCCTATATACTAGGAAGAACATAGTGAGGGAAAGCCATTTGAGAACTCAACTAAAAAATGGAAAGAAATAAGAAATATGAAAACTAAATACCAATTTATTACCAGATACTTGATTGCTCCAAAAGCTTCCTATGGCTTACTCTTCTTGTGCTTCAAGAGACCTTCTTCAATGGAGTGTGGCTACCTTCATCTCTTCTTAGCACATTTGGCTTTGGCTTCAATTGGCTTGGATCAATAATTTATAATTATAAAATGAAGATGCAATGATTTTTGAATGAATTTTGGCATTATAATTTTGGCATAAAAGAGCTTAAAATTGAATGGGTAAGGCCTCCTATTTATAGATTTTTGGAATGGTTTAAGGATCAACCATGAATATCCATATCAAGATTAAGATGTGTGGCCATGAATAAATATAAATATAAAATTCATTCTACAAATATATCCATTAATATTTGGGATACAGGGGTATTTAGTAGCAAGGATGGTCTTAATGAGGTATGGGAGACCTACAATCTTGATATTTTATGCATTTATTGCTTATAGATGCCACCCCATATGATGATGTCACCTAATGATGTAGTTAATAGAAATCAATTTCCAATAAATATTTATTCAACAAGTTCCATGTAAAATTAACTTAAGGACCTAATTTGGTTTAATTAGTGTAAAATATGATTAGTCAACTTTGGTGTAAGTTTTGGCTCTTGGTGCACAGATTAATCAAATGGGTCAAAATGTCTTGTTATTGTTCCAAAATTTGACTGGATTAGAATTGGAAGTTAATATTAGATTCATTGGATATATTATCCCATTTAGGATGTTACCAATTCCAAATTATAAAGGCACATGTATTGTGCAAGATATTTGATAGAATAGAGCAATCTAGAGTACTTAGGTGTAAAATTGGCATTTTGACTTGAAATGATCTAATCAAAGATAGCTAGCCCATAAATTGTATCTCCTTATTTAATGATACTCTGGACAAAATCATCACTTGAATATATAAATTTCAACTCATTTAATGTATTTTAGTATTTTTAAGCTAAATCATGCACTTTGGTGGAAATTGGCCAAAAGCCTAGATGGAGGTTATCGGTGGCTAGTTTTAGTTTTCTACACATTACCCCTATTTAGGAAGGCATTATAAACTGTAGGCAAAGCAATTTATTCTCAAATAATGAGAAAAATATTGTATGATAAAAATAAGATGATGGTTGAATAACAAAGCTCCAAATTGTTTTGGGAAGCTTATGATGATGCCCCCTTGAGGGAGTGGATGTTACATTTGTTGATGGATGGTCCCTCAAAAAGAAACAAGAAGAAAGGGGGAATTAACCCATGGTTGAGATTAATACAAATGAGAAAATTATTTCATGAATTGATGTAAAAAGGATACTAATTTACCCAAAGGTGGTTATAATCAAGAATAAAAGTCAAACTAATGATTTGCCTATGGGAACTTATAATCATTAAGAGGACCTAGATTGGGTAAAGATGATTGTGCCTTAGTTAGGGCTGATTAACAAGCATAAATAAAGGACACAACCTATAATATAGATTAAATATGAGTTGGTGCAAAGTGATGAAATATATAAATATAATAATAATATTAATTAGTGTGAATGATTTAATTGTACCTACCAATAAGGAGACATAAATCCTTATTAGACATGATATAACTAGAATGGTTAATGGGTTGATTTGATCAGGGGTGGGATCGAAGGATTTTATAAGGTGAAAAGGAGACACTTTTTTGGCTTTATTGTTTGTAGACCTTGAATATGATTTTTGATATAGCATGTAATGGTAGGATTCATGATAGAACACCATGAAGACTTGGCCAAAATATATATAAGTACTAAATCTTGATCCAATAAACACTAAAAAATAATGCATCAATGATAAAAACCATGATGATAATGTTGACATATGAATATGGATGGCCTCAAGAATAATGTTCTTGAAGAATCATCCAATGAACGTATATAGACTGAGTCAAGGCAACAGTGCTAAAATAAAAAAAGGAAAGAAGACAAACAAACAAACACATAAAAAGCACACAAATATACAAATAGCTTTAAATAATAAACCAACAAAAATCCTAAAAACAAAATCAAATAAAGCATCCTAACAATGACTTTGCCCTAATAGGATGGATCGAGGATATTTGACTAGGCTTAGATAGCACAATTTTTTTTGGATTTTTGAAATGTTATGAATGTTTATGGAGTTTTTAGGTATCTTATCTCATTAGAGAATGATAAGATACCTACTTGAAAAATGATGAGAGCATTTGGCTTAGGTTGCTCAAAAAATAGAGAGAGTATATGGAAAGGGGGACTAAGGTGACCTCAACATGAATTGAGCATGACCTAATTAGTCCTAAAATGACCTCAAGTCACAATAATTCCATCCACATAAAAGGTGAGAAAAAACCAACTAGGTCCCAACAAGTTCTCAAATCTTGAAAATGGCCAGTCAAATAAAAATAACGATGGCAAGGTGATGTGACAATACATGGTAAACAAGTGTTTCCTCTAGTTTTCCCATAAGTGGTTATAAATAGGATGTAATGTAATAGGTCAACGATACTAATTTTCCCATAGGTATTTATAATTAGTAGCAAGACTGGTGAGACACTGATTTGCCCATAGGTAGTTATAATTAGGCTCACATAAACAAACTTGATAGGATGAAAGATATATTACTAGATAAACTATCACACTACTTTCATAGACTATCATTATAAACATGAATTTGATAACAGTTGAAACCTGATCAGAATCCCCTCACAAAAAGTGTAGGAAGAACCAAGGTAGCCAAGATCAAAATAGGATTGGGTAGGATGACTAAAAGTAAGCTTTGGTCTAGATAGGAATGAAATGATATGAATGTATGGTGTTACTAAGGATAATGATGGTTTTTGATAGATTGAAAAAAATGGTAAGAGGTTTTACCCCAAAGTGTGAAGGTGATTTTTTGGGATATGAAATAATGGTAAAAGGATATATAACAATGGCAATGGCATGGCAATGAAATGGTATGGTACATGCTTTAGGCCTAGGTGTTATTTTTTATTCCATTTTTCCTGCTGATGTAGAGATGCATGTCATGATCAACAAATGATACAAACAAAATACTTGATCATTTTAATTTCTAGCCCACACTTTGTCTCAATAGATACTCTATCAAGAACTACCTATAGATTTGGATGTCAAGAATGCTTTTGTGATCTTTATTGGTCATTGCTTTTGATTCCTTCAAATGTCAATACAAGGTATCTTTATAGCCTCTACAAAGGAAAGTAAAAACATGGATGGTAAACAAGTACAAATAATGGATTATAGGTTTGAATATGAAATGGAATGACATATGATAATGGAATCTATAATGGTGGGGAAACAATTGAAGATCAGGACTTTTAATCACATGTAATGTTGTTGATGCCAGATTTGACATAATTTTGGTTGTGGTGGGGCTGAAGATTTGTTATCTCAATAGGACCATTAGATTTTTTGTTGTTTAGGTTTGAGAGTAGCTACCATCTAATTAGGCTATAGATTGGAAGCTATTTTATTTTGGTCATTTCTATTATCTTCATAAAGCATTGAAGAATTTTTATGCTTAGTTATTTGTGCTTTAAATTCATTTTTATCAATTAATTTATCTTTATTGTTCCATAATGCTATTTGGAATGTTTCACTAAGGAACATTGATTTTTGACTTTGATTTTCTTCTAGTTCTTTTTAAAAAGTTTCACTAGAAGATGTTGAGTTGGAACTTTGGTTTTATCCTAGCACTTCTCAAAAGGTTTCACTAGGAAAGTGTTTTTATGCTACATGAATGTGGTCTTGGCCTCATTGACCTTCTTCAACTAATATGTCACCATAGATGTAGTTTAATGAAGTGTGATTATATAGATCCTAATCAACACTTATGGGAGATAAAATTTCATATAGAATGGTAATGGAATGGGTATTGGCATAAAAATCCTTGTAGAAGATAGTAGGAGAACTTATGTCAATGTTGAAGTACTCATCCTAAAAAAATGTAGAAAGATCACAAATCTATTCAAATTTATCTATGAGTTATGCATAACCAATGTTATTATAGCCACAAACATATTTTTCTTTTAAATCTAATTCTAACTCAAGGGATTTTGAATATGATGCTAGGACTAATGTTAATTTTGATTTTGATGTTGAGCCAAGAATAAAACCTAAATATAACTCTGATTCTTCATCTAATGGGTATTATATTAAAATTATGTCTTATTAAATGTTTGGTATTGGACATTTAATTACCTATGATGGCATAATGGGCTCCACAAAGACTGGTTTATCAAAGTGAGACTCCTCCATAATGGGAAATAGGTTAAGAGATATTTCCTTAGGGACTAGATTATCAAAGGTAGAATCTTCAAAAATAGGCATATAGTCAAGGTAATGATTTACCCAAAGATGGTTATAATCATTAACAATTGACTCATCAAACACTAGTTGATCAGAGTGAGACTCCTTGATAACTAGTATAGGATCAATAGGCAATTCGTCATAGGTTGAAATTATCACAAATAGTTGATTCAATAGAAACATCTCAAATTCGTTGGTTCTCTTGGATTTTATTTCCAATGAGTTGGATGATAATAGTTTTGAAAATAGATTAGTCTTTGAGCGATTGGATTGATTGAGGTTTGGATGTGATTGGTAATGGAGAAGGAATAGCCTATAGTTAGATAATGGTAGGTAATTGGGGAGCATGATTTCTTGAATGAGCTAAAGGAAAAAGTCTTGAGATGATAATGTTAAGGTGATGTGGATCTTGATTTCTTACATAAGTCCAAGGACTAGGTCTTATAATGATGAAAGGGTGTTGTGGAACCTAATTGCTCACACAAGCTAAAGGACTAAGTCTAGGAATGGTAATGGTATTATTTATATATTGTAGAGCTTGATAGATCATATAATACAAAAGAGGGTTAGGGGTAGTCAATGATTATATTAAAAAAGGATGTGGTGGAGCTTGATTGATTGCATAAGCTAAAGTACCTAAGTCTTCCTCACAAACCATATCATCCCAGTCATGAGTTAGCTCATAAGTTGGTTCATGACTATATTCCATGTAATAATTATTATAAAGAGGGTATGGATATATATTCCAAACAATATTATATATAATTGGGTCTTCGAATTCCTCTTCACAAACCTCTTCATGCCAATCAATGTCTCAATTTGGATTTTCCATATTTTGACTATGTTCCCCATACAGAGTATTGTATGGAGAATAATAAAATTTCTTATAAAATCTTTCTCTATAGGGGTTCTTAGTGGTATTTCATGTGTCCATTCTATTATAAGTTGGATTGTACGTGACTCCACCATAAGTGTAGCTAGACATGTCTACATAAATGATGAAAGTTCTTAAATAAAAAAGGTTAGATTTCTAAAAAACTTGAAAAATTATGTCCAGAGGACAAATGCTTCAAACTTGGTCTAACTTGGTAAAAAGTATAAAGTTGTACCTCTAATGCAGTCTAAAAATAGAGGTGTATCTCCAAAATGGTTTTTACTAAGACTTGGCATAAAATAATCTAACATCAAATATTTAATGTCAAATATCATACACATAAAAGTTCAAATGTCTAAATAAGAACTGACATGTTAAAATTCTAGGTCAAAGTGTTTCAAAGAAGGTTTAGAATAAGAAAGGGAAAATATTAGTTGGGTCTTTTATCTAAATGTGGACTTAAAATCTAGGCTCAAACAAGATGTGCTAGGACTTTTAGCTAAATGACATCAAAAAATTAACTTGAAACAAAGGCATGATGTGATTGGATTTAGTATAATAGTTTGGAAACAAATTTGACATATACCTGGCACATGGAATCAAAAATAAACATGACCTATTGGCATAAGGAATAAGACAAAAGGATCTTTTAATAAAGTTTGTGTTCTCTCAAATAAAGTCACAAACAATGATGAGGATAGGAAATTTAAACAAACAAGCCATCAATAGTTTTCAAATTTAGGTATCAATTAACCAAAGTTATGAAACCGAAAAGAGAAAGATATATAGATCGGCCCCATAAATTAAGGCCTAAAAAAATCAATCAATGTTTGAATCCAAACATAACAAAGTTAATTTAAAGCTCAACATTGAAAATTAGGATTTTACCAAACAAGCTAGGCAAAATTGGACAACATGATGACATATAAATGAGGTCAAAATAAATAATGTGACATGGTTTGAGACATATGGTTTTTGGCACAATGGTAAACAAGTTTTTAAACAAATTGAGGAGCCTAATGACATACACATGTTCAAATGATGTGATCTATGTTATGTTTGAAAGACTCAAAAGGCATAATGGTTTGATATGATTTTGGCAGCATAACACTACCCTCTATAACTCGAGTTCACATAAATATAAAAGAGTTTATAAAAAAATTTAAGGCACAATTGTGGTATAAAATGGCCAGCGTAACACCTATTTATACAAAAGAGTGATGTATAAACAAAATGATTTTGGCATGGTTTACAAAAAAAACAATCACATTTTAGCCTAAAAACATACCAAGCAAAAATGACCAAAATACTCTAAGTATAATTATCTAAATCCTAGCAAGGGTATGGAAATGTGGTGTTGAATAAAACTAATTGGTTTTTGAACTTGTCTAGGGGAATCAATTGCACATTGACTTTCATGTTAAATAATGTAAAAGAAAAGCATAAAAATTGGGTCTCTAAAGCATTAGATAGTTGTAAAAAGTCTAGTCCTTTTTACAACCATGACATCCTCATGTTTTCATAGTATAGTATGATGTCAAAATGTAGATATGTCTCGTGTGCAACTCAAAAGGAGTGGATGAAGACAATTCTAAAAGATGAAACCCCAGGTCAAAGTTTCCTTAAATAACTCATGGTAGGTAATGAGGTCTCTCTCATAAGCCAAGTTTTCATGAAATAAAATATTCATATAAAGACTTTAGGGTCATTTTCAATGTCTCCCAAACTTTGACAAATTTCTTGGGAGTGCTTTAGATGACATTATTTCTAAGCCTTGGAATAAGTTTTTTGCAATAAGGATGGTGCTTTTGATTCCAAGGGTTCCCTAAAGGGGATAAATGGAAGAGCATATATGCACAAACCTTCTCTTTACTAAAACAAATTTAATTAAAAAACTATTAAAAATAATAATTGACAAGTGTGTTCAATTTTAGAACCCAAATTAAATATGTGGTGGTATTGTTTTGACCCCTTGGTCTTAAGTTGTAACTTTCAAAGCATAATTATCAAATCATTCACTTAAGCATCTAAATGTTTAATTAAGCCCAAAAAGAAAGTTCTTAATTCATTTTAAAACACTCAAATGAAGTGTGAAAGAATATTATTTAGTTTTTTTAGATGACTTTCCATGTAGATCCTGAAAGAAAAATGCTAGCACTTTGTTTAGTCTTAAAGCACATTTATCAAATGAGGTAACCTTGAAGGGCAAAATATGTCAAACCAAAAGCAAAATATCAAGAAAGAAAAAACATTAGATTAGACAATGTTAGTATAAATATGAAAAAATATATTAAAAAAAATAATATTAAATATATGAATACCTGTAAACAATAAATTAGAAGGATAAAAATAAAACATAACACATAAAATCCTGCACATAAAATATAAAAACCTGTAGTAATTATTTTTAACATAATATTTATAATATAGATTTGTTTGACACAAAATTTGGATAGGTTGTCAAGGAATATAGGTTTCACATCTCTAAAAAATTTTAGGTCTAAACATTCAATAAAATAATAATAATAATAAACTTTGTTCTAACCATTTTTACTAAACAAATACAAAACAAAAAGTGATAGTCACTAAAACATCTATAACTTCTAAAATATAAAGGATTGTTTTGTGAAAATTTTATATAATATAAAAGGCACATTTATATACATCAATAAATTTTTTTATAAAAAATAATTAATTAAATAAAAATTTATGACTTATTTATTGGCCATTTTTACTCAAAGCAAAAAACAAACAAATAAAAAAGAATCAAAACTATGAAACACAAAAAAGTTTGTGGATTGTGATCTCATGAAGATCATCCCACTAGGAATGGCATTGTTTGAAATAGGAATTTGAATCAATATATTTTTTAGTATCTTGTTAGTGACAAAATGAAATTAAATTTAAAAACTAGCACACTACCTAGGATATATCTCTAAGCCTAGTTACTAGGGAGAGCTTAGTGAGGGAAAGACATTTGAGAACACAATTAAAAATGGAAAGAAATAAGAAATATGAACACAAAACACAAATTTATTACCAAATAATTTATTTATCAAAAATGATCCTTCTTTGTATTTCTTGGCTTGTGCTTCAAGAGATCTCAAATAGAGTGTGGCTACCTTCATCTCCTCTTGACACCTTGGCTTTAGCTTGGCTTGGCTCAATAATTTCTCATTATAACACTAAAAAGAAGTTATTTTTCAATGAATTTGGGAATTATAAGTTTGGCATAAAATATATTAAAATTAAATAGGTAATACCTCCTATTTATAGATTTTTGGAATGGTTTGAGGATCACCATGACCATCCATCTCAAGATTGAGATATGTGGCCATGAATAAATCCAAATATGAAATTCATTATAAAAAAATATCCATTAATATTTGGGTTAGAAGTGAATTTAATATGAATGCATGGTCTTAATGAGGCATCAATGGTCTTAATGAGGCATGGGAGACATATAATCATGATATTTTATGCATTTATGGCTTATGGATGCCACCCCATATGATGATGCCACCTAATGATGCACTTAATAAAAATCAATTTTAAATAAATATTTATTCAAAAAGTTCCATGGAAAATTAACTTAAGGACCTAATTTAGCTTAATTATCCAAAAACATGATTAGTCATCTTTGGTGCAAATGTTGGCTCTTGGTGCACAAATTAATCAAATTGGTCAAAATATCTTGTTATTGGTCAAAATTTTGACTAGATTGGAATTGGAAGTCAATGTCATATGCATTGGATCTGTTATCTCATTTAGGATTTTACCAACACCAAATGAAAAAGGCACATGTATTGTGTAAGAGATTTGATAGAAAAGAGCAATCCATAGCACCTAGGTGAAAAATTAACAATTTGACTCGAAATGATTTGATCAAAGTTAGATAGATAATAAATTTCATTACCCCATTTAATGATACTCTAGCCAAAATATTTAGTTGAATATATCAATTTCAACTCATTTAATGAATTTTAGTGTTTTTAATCCAAATTGTGCACTTTGGTATAAATTGGTCAAAAGCCTAGTTGGATGTTATCAGTGACTAGTTTTTGGTGTCTTCAAGTCTATGATGCACATAGGATTAAGTTGATGGGTTAACCTTAGATTAATATTATTAAAAACACTATGGTCTAAGTTTTAATGTGATAAGCCTAAGGTTTAAATTTTTATAAGTTCCCCTTTTGGACTAATAATAAAATTTTAGATGTGGTTTATTTTGAAGGCCTCAATGACGTCAGAGATGTCCTCATGATCATCAAATGATGGGAGTGAGCTTGTCAAAATAAATTACATAAAAATTTTTATAGTGGGTGGATTTTAGTGCATATTCTATCTTAGGATGACCTCATACCATTAGATCAAGATCTAGGGAAGCGAGGATCGTTAGATATGCATCTAACTTAAGACATGAAATTAGAGAACAATATGTGTAGTAATTGAGAATAAAGTTTATGATCTTTAAGGTGTCATCTGTGTTAAACAAACACCAAGAAATTTCAAGATTAAAACTTAGGCTAAACATTGATAAGGTCTTAGTCTAAGATGAAAAGGGGCTTGTGGACATAACATTTAATGAGATTAGGAGGGATTTAAAAGGGGAAAGAACATAAAAGGGTAATTAATTATAATTTTATGTCAAGGTTTGTGCATGTTTATAAACATAACCGAGCCTTAAAGGAAAATTACAATTAGGGTCTTTCCTCTTTTAAGGAACAATTCTCGATAAATTTCTCCCATAAAAATTTGAATTTGAACCCTTAGTTCTTTTTTGCTTAGGAACCATGCCTTCTTCCATAAAATTTACACTTAGCCATCCAAGGGTATTATTAGTAGGGTTAATTCATAAAGGATAATTAAACATGCAAGGACCCATCCCTTTTTATGTGGATGATCATCAAATTATAAAAAGAATGACCTCATGAAAGCTAAACCAAGATATAGATGTTTTGAAATATTTACAATGGTCCCTATTTTGTGAAGCAAAAAAAAAATGGGGTATGTTGGTCCCAACAACATACCCCTCCAATTCATAGGATACCAAAATTAGTGTTATATATTTATAGAAACAATAAATATATCGATACAAATATAGTTATATATTACTCAATATAATAGAATATGGGATCATAGTTACCCTTTCGTATAGTATGCATGATCATAGTTCCCATATTTAACATAGGTCATAGTGATTATGAGTCTCCCATGAGACTCATCGATTGTTATGGTTTCTCTTTTCTTGTACAAACATTAATTCATTTTTGCTCCTTATATATAGTTCATTTTCATTTTCTTATACATAACTTATATCTAGAAAATATAAAAACAATATAACATGTCAAAAAGATAAAAATGTTCAAATAGTTACTCAAAAAACACAAAATTTAGATATTATATACATTGTTATGTTTACATTTATTTTATTTGTGAGATAGTACATATGCTAACTATCTTAGTATAGTTATTTTTATCATACTACATGTTCGACTTATTCTTTTTGAGATCTTATATATTATATATAACACTCAAATCCACTACATTGATCTACACTTGCTATTATCTACCCATTGAGGGCATATACATAGTTTCATGGTTATTCATTTGAAACATTCAACCATTTGTGGACATCCTATACACAATATTTAGTACCATTTTCTATCCTTACATTCTCTAGATTTCAATTTTAGCATTGTTATATCTTGATATTGATCATTTCTACTCATTCTTAGATTTTGTGATGGATATTACTACTTTAGACTCAGAATATGTACATCCTAGCATTTAAACATAATTTTACTACATTCATTCAAGGTTTCATTTATAACTTTCATAGTTTAGACTTGATTATATATTTATATTTCTTTAATTTCAAGGGCATTTGAATATTCCACTGTTATTTGGATCGTAGCCACTTCTATTCATGAGATACATGATTTGTACATTTTCCCATGTCTTTGTGTGTGCTTTGCTCACTTTTTTTGTAAAAGTTTGAACATATTCTTCTATGTGGATCTAAGCCAACTTAATTTTTACTTGATTATGTCATGATTTCTCAAATTTAGTGACATGTGTCAATGCCCCTTGTATTGCATTCCCTTTACCTATTTTTACATGCCTCATGTGTTTTTTATGTATGATTTATTATATGCATCATATACATGACAATTGTATTTACTTTTTACACAACTACTTTTGATGCCATAGGGTACCTCATGTAACTACCCTTCATAATTTGGTGCCATGATTAACATCATGCCCCATTTGATTAGGTAGCTACTTAGTTATACTCATATTTTTTATTACATACATTGATTAAATCTATCTTGACATCCTTTTGTAATGATATAAATGACATACATCTTATGTTACATAGTCATGCTCAAATTCTCATACACTTCAAATGCTATGTATGCGCATTATATTGGTATATCATGCAATTATCATATATGGTCTGACATACACACATTTTGTAGAGATTTTTAGTTTGATGACAATTATTTCACAAGTTAAATAATTAAAATAAAAATATGGGGCATTAATAGGGGTTTGTCATAGAGATCAAGCTCCTATATTACACTTAAAGAACATTTTTCAAGACACAAACTCAATTTCAAAAAATTAGACACAAGTAAACTTAAAGGAAAAATAGTGACTTAGAATATAATATAGTGACACAAAATTTAAACAAAAAATAAATTAGTGCCCAAATAAGGACACTAATGCCACATGGCATTAATTTCCAATACATGGACCTATTATCTAGTAGCCTCTATTTCAGAATAACTTAGATTATCTAAAATAATACATCAAGTACAATATAAGTTTATTAGTTAAACTAATTTTTTCTTCAAATTCACATTATATCAATTTAGATTCATATCAATTGATTATATTGGGGGCATCATGTATAGAATGGGCATTCCCATGTTTAGTTCAGATACTCAAATATAATGATTACAACTCAGTCTAAAATTAGTATACTCAGATACCAGAATGGGGGCATGTGCACAAAACATTATTTCCATATGCTTAGTTAGACATTAGTTGATCAGATGGAATGGAAAATTTCATGTCATTGTATATGTTATATACACTTTCCATCACATTCTAGGTTTCCACTAGCTTCATGCCTTACTCCATCAATAGTGGTTGGCATTTTTGAGTGTCTCAGAGCTCCCTAATGTACTTGAGTGTTCATAGAGTTGACATATATAGTTATATATACTTAATTAGACATTTTTAGTATTTTTAATATCTCATTATAGAAGCATCTACTGCAAATAGATGGAGAATGTTGGATTCATATAATACTTGAGTATTTGATCTACCAACATGAGAGGATTAGACACATTATTAGCCCAATCCAAGATATTAAAGGTCATGATCCACCAAACATGGGTAGGAAATGATGAAATCAAAACTAGATTAAGTTATTGATCCACCCAAACATGAGGACTGGGTAAATTATCAACTTAATCCAATCCATTTACCTATTTATAACTATCTAAAAACACACACACAAGTTGTCACTAGGTACATGCATTGGTTTATGTATCCAATGGTGTGTATTTGTTCCTTTAATCTTTCCAATATCTATACTTAGTTTTACTCAACTACTTCTTTACTCAATACAATCTTTTTCTTTTGATATCACATAGTTAGGAACTGATTTATGCACATTTCATTTAAAAGACATGATTTGGATCATGTTTTGCATATGCACACCTAACGTCACATAATCAGATTCAGCTTTAGAGGATTCAATTTTTAGGTAAGTCTAGGTACAATTCTTTTTCCTTTATACTAGTCTTTTCACTTTATTGCATTTATAGCATAAAGTGGGGTAATGGAAATGTAATCACCTAAATTTGGTACTTGAGTGATAATAGATCAACTTTGGAATACTTATTCGTAGCATAGTCCTAGACCTATCCTAGAGCCTATTATCACACTTTTACATCCTTCTTATAGGACAAAGGCATCCCTAATCAATTCAAATACAGTCCTAAATCATAATTTATGGATTTAGGCCCTTAATGCTTAGTGTTATTCTATAAATTAATCACACAATAAGGACACTAGAGCCATGTAGTACTAGTGTCCCAAAAATGGTGACTATTTCATTTATGCTAGCTTTCCTAAAAGAATATATTTTCAAAGGTAAAACCATCATAAGGTCAACCTAAATAACTTCTATTATTCACACAAGCAATAAAACACTATAAATACATGACTTTTATCCCTATAGCCACTAGATGGAGATTATATGAAGGATACCTATTAAAACACAAAACAAGTTGAGTAAAATCAAGGTTTATAATCCTTATTCTACCCTACTTCTACATAGTACCATCTACAACATCCCTAAGCTCAAACTTTCCAAATTTCCAATCTAAAGGACACTCAAGGCACTCAAGGCATACTAGAATAACTTAAACTTTTAGTACCACTTAGGTGGTGATAACTACATAAGAATTGATCCCTCCTTAGAGTATTGCTATGTAGGAAACTCACTTCACATTACGATGTTGAGGATGTCTAACTTATCCTAATAATGAAAATATTTTTCATCTCATACTTTACTTGCAAATAAGATTAGGTTTTTCATCATAAATCAATCATTATATACACAATACAAAGTTATATACTTCATGTGCATAGGAATAGAACCCAAAAACACAAACATAGGTACACCAAGAATTTTTGGATAGTTCTACATAGAAGACACTAGTGACAATATAAATACACTAGAGCCACATGGAACCTATGTCCAAATGTTTTGATACTATTTATGAGGGGTGTTAACATATGGATATAGTTCATGAAACTGGACATGCTTCTATCTCAATTTATAACACTCAAATCATCAATATCATGTGTTTCTAATAAGTCTTTATTTACACACATTTATTACTATTTTAGGAAGTCAAAGCTAGTCAAATCTATAACAAATCAGTGATTATTTTATGCATATTACTTCCCTAATTTATACTAATAATCCATTTAATCAAACATATGATTTTCATAATCTAAAACTTAAAAGGCTAAAATAATTATATATTTTTACTAATGATTAAATTGATTTACATGTTTTTTAATTTGACATTTCAACATAATAATTTGTCTATACATATTCTTTGATAATTACAACATCAAAATACGAGGAAAAATAATGAACAATCATTGTATTTACATTAAACATTTTATAGATGAAACCATAGGAATCTTATTTTTATCAATATGCACACTAGTTAATCTTACTCTTCACCTTAGAGATATAAGGTAATTAGCCTTCTTAGATGGAATAGAATAAAATCATGAAATTATGCAAAATTAAAGTTACAAAGGTGAAAATAGAAATTTAAACACTAAGATTATTATCTTAGAGCCTATAAATAATGAATGTACCCTAAGGGAAACCTAGGGTTCCACTTGTTAATTATGAAAATTAATAAAATATTTAACATACTAAGTGTTTTACTAAATTGTATAGGTATGAGACTAAATTCAAATGTAAATAAAGGAAGGAAATGATAGTATCAGTTTCTTAGATCTATAAATAGATATCTTTCCATACCTATTAAAAAATGGAAGTCAAAACCAGATGAAACTAGTAACTAAAATTAATGTTTTCATATCTATATTTTTTATAATTATACATTTAATGTTCATCCACATCTATGTGTAATCCATGTGGTTGAATTTCCATGTGAAACCCATAAACTTGTCTAATTCTCTTAAATCACTAGGTGCACTTTTGACACTATGTTTTATCTATAAAATGGGAAACAAGGGGGCTTGAGCTAACTTCTACTACTCAGGATGAATGGTTGTTTTTTCCTACATATACAATATTATGATGAGGGGTATCAAATTCAATTTTGTATATGTGTAAAGTGAATGTGTGTTATAGTATTCCTTTACTTATTCAACCTATAATCAAGATTACAACTATCAAAAAATGACAAATTTGGATTAGGATTCATGTTATCTAGACTTGGATATGACCTACTCCTTTACATTAATGGACAAATTATAAAGAATAAGGAAGTCCCTTTAAATCTGAAATATATTGAGTATGCTTGATTAGTGATTCCTAGATGGGTAACAAGCTTAGTAAATAATCTATATTTATGGGAATATTTTGGTAATTTATCAAAACACTGACATGCGAAACATATGGAAGACCCATAATTAGGATTTGAGTTTGAAATGTGGACTTTGATTGGCATGGGGAAAGATGGTCAAACTTGGAAAAAATATAATTTTGAAATGATATGAGTCTATTAGTTATATTTATAAGGATGTAAGACTCATATGATGATTTGGAAATGTATACATATAATAAATAATTTTATTGTAATAAATTATGGAATTCATGTTTGTGATTGATTGAAAAATAGAAGGTCAGAGCTATGGAAATCTTGTAAGTGTGAGATAAGGGTGAATGATAGCCACATGTGTAGGCATAAGTCATGTAAGGTTAATTTATATAAAAAATAATGTTTCCACTTATATAATACTAAATTTTAGTGTCTTCATAGATCAATTATTATTTATCATATCTTAAAATATTAAGTTCTATACATATATAAAATACAATTATATTAACTAATAGAATACTTTCTCCTATGTCTACAATTTTATCAATAAACCTTGTACATTTTTTTATTAGTTTAATTATATCAATATGATGAATGCATTTTTATATACCTATTATTGTCCTTACTATTTTTATATCAAATTTATTTCCATCCCTAATATAATTATAAACTTGAAACATTTTATTTCTACCCCTACTATATTGACTAGCCTAATATAGTCTATTTTTACTCAAATAACATAAACCTCCATAATAAATGTGTAGGATAACTTTAACATACCTGATAGTGTTGATTCCATCCACATTAACTCAACATTAGGAAATATTGGGTCGACATTCCTCAAAAATGAAATCTGGTAATTTTTAGGACTTTCTCTCCTAACTATAACCATATCCAACTCATATTAGATTCAATGAATGTATGTTTTAGTTGTTTTTAAAAAAATAGTCTAAATGAGCCTAAAATTTGAGTCTAATCATAATATATATATATATATATATATATATATATATATATATATATATATATATATATATATATATATATACATATATATAGTGTGTGTGTGTGTGTGTGTGTGTGTGTGTACACACACACACACACACACAAATTAAGAAAATTTTATTGGAATAATAGAGTAGATATAATTTATAACAATTTTATAATTATGAAAATGACATATAAGAAATGATTCTTATCTTGATTAGGATTTATTAATTCTTGTGACAATGTGGAGTCATAAAAAAGGCTATGTTTTGACTTCAATAAGAAATGGATTATGAAATATGTTGGGTTGAGTCCAACACTAGATGGGTGTTTTTAATAGTTGAATTTTTCTAGGCTCTACTGGAGTTTTCTATGATGACTATGTAATCTATGAAATTTAATATCATTTTTACTATGCCTTTAGAAATATCTTGTATACTCATATTTCCATGAACCTGACGATCAATTTTATTTTCCATCTCTTTGTTTCAAAAGCCTAGAGTAATGTTTGAGATGGATGTGACTTAGAAAAATTAATTGGATATGATGGATTGAGTTGACCCCAACCACCGCTAACTAATTTTTTGAATAATTACTATATTCCAATACTCCTAATAGGGATCAAACCACACATAGTTATCCCACCTTGTTGAATGTATGAAATCAGTGAAATATGAGCATTTTATTTACTGTTATGTATAACTTTGAACACTTGAAAACATTTGATTTTGACCTTGAAATTGTATTTATATATAAGTCAAGACCTACTCCTTTTAATGTTTTAAATATTTTAATCCTTACGGTACTTTATTTGAATGTGTAGATGTTTTCAAATTATATATATATATATATAAGCTTGTTATAAAAGTGATATATATGAAGAGGCTTAAGCTAGGTTTCTTATAAATAGATAAAAATAATGGTAATTTATTGATTAACTAACATGCCAAACTTACATGTTGACTCATATAAATTCTTTTAATTGTGGAAAATATCCAGTAATTTATGTATGGATGAGTCTATCCAAGGAAGACTATGCTATAAATCAAATATATTAGACTATGGCTATAAACATCTAGTAGGAAACATAAATTTGATATTAGGAGACAACTTGAGTATGATAATAATTTGTTTAAGTAGATATCTAGGAAATATTATGGACCAATAACTATAATTTAATATGGTTAATCCCATATATATTAAAATGGTTATAATAAAGTGTGATAAATACTAGATTATGTGTGCATAAGTCATGTATACCAAATCTTGGTAAAATTAACATTTTCATGTTTCCAATAAAAAATATGAGTATTTATGGTTTATCACAATTTATTATTTTAACATGTGTTAGAATAAAATGATATAACATGATACATAGGTCTAGCCATATTAAGTGTGTTTAGATAGGTGTCAAGTGTTGTGTTTTCTCCATTCAAAAACCTACAATAAACTATGTAGAAATAAAATTTCAATTATATTATAAAATATGTGGTAAATACATTAGACATATGTGAAATTGAAATAAAAATGGATGATTACATATTTATACATGAAAACCAATTTTTATTTAATATATTTCATGAACATAATTTTTTATAACACATAACTGAATAAATAATGAAACAGTTCACTCAGAGTTTAACAACTAGACACATAATGAGATCCATAACTTTTACAGCCAACACAAAAACTAGAATAAGTACATAACCCAATAATGGATTCTTTAATAAGTATGTTTTAACCACACAATAATTAGATAGAAGTGCATTAGCGTGCTCATACCCATTCACCTCTATCTCCATACTATACTATAACCTTCCTAATGGAGTCATTATTGAGTTGTGACTTTAATCAAGTACATGTATAGGATATAAAACATCTGATACCTCAAGGGTAGTATAAAAGAAATTAGAAAACAAATTTAGAGCAAGTTCAGATTCAACAGATGAATCATCATACTAAAATTGATTGAGTATGATTCATAAAAATCATAATCATCAAATAGAGATCAAAGGAAAAAGACTATTTGTAAAAGTAATGCTAAGCATTTAAATACCTTTTTGAAACACTATCAACTAACATATGGAGTTTGGCACATCAACTACAAAAGGTAGAAAAGATTCAAGGGTTGTAAAATAATCATGCTTAAGATTGCTTAGGAATAACTTACCATTTAAATTTAGGGTACAAGCTCAAGACTAGCTGGCCTAAGGATTTGTAATGTCCTAGGATAGATATATTATTTCCATTCCAATTAGATTATAGTCTTAGTTAAATTATTCACATTACTTATTCAATAATTATATTTTTTAAAGCTTCAATTACAAGATAAATTCTTATTAAGACAATATAAGTTCACAATCTCGCTCTTATCATTGAAGAATGAAAAAATATTAATGTAATATTTAATGATATATTTTAAACATATAACACTTATTCCTTAACCAGAAGATGCTTATATAGGAATGGCCATGATTTCAAGAACTTAAATTTGAAGTACATTATTTCCAGTTTGACTGAATCTTAATGATAATCAATAATAATTAATTTATTTAGGAGTTGCCCATATAGTCTTATATAAGTAATTATTATGTTATATGAAATAATTATCATGAATAAGTTAAGTTTATATTAATTACTTGGATAATTATTCCTATATATCTTTATTCCACAAATCATAAAGTTATGACAACTTCTCACAAGATATTGAACTAAAATAAATCCATTAAATTTCCAATTCAGTTATTAGTAATTTATTTAACTAATTGTGAGGTTATAATTTGTATATTAATTAAGTGCCAATATTTGCATTCATTCAACAATGTAATTAATAGTATTCATGATATATAAGAACTATAAAATTTCATATAAATATAAATTTCAACTTCACCCAATATAACATATAACAAAAGTAAACACAACCATTAAATACTTTTACCTAGCTTAAATAAGTGTGTGATCATATAGACTAAACAAGTAACTTTGACATATATAATTTTATTTATCTTCTAATTAAATAATTAATTAGACCATAATCAAAACACAATTGATATCTGAATGAAACACTAATCCTTGTATAGTCAAATATACACTTATTTTCCCAATCAGTATAGCAATGTTTTATAAACATAGTCAAAGACATGATCAAAACAATACTTAAAATACTATAGAATATAAATCAGCATTACAAATATTTATTCCAAATAATTAATCTTGATCAAATATTAACTTTATATCAATTTAATAATGCCATGATATTAAAAGAATACAATGACCAACTATAATCAATTTATGAATCAATTTACATATCTTGTTACATCATTTTATATTAAATAGAATTATCAAAAAATAACATTAAATTTAACTCAAATAAGTGTAATTTATTTTAATAAATTAAAATAATTTAGAATAATAATAAATTAACTAATAATTGTGCACAATCCAATGCAGATAATCCCACCTAGCCATTCCTAATCAGCCCAACCATAAATGGCCCTAGACCACGCTGACCATCAATTTGATATGGATAAGGGAATTAGAGAACTGATGGATAATATATTACAATAGAATTAAAATTTTTAACATACCAACAAATGATCAATGAAATAAAATGAAACACATAATCAAACTACTAAGATCTATTAACTTGGTACTGAATTACTACTGCAGCTCTATTATGATCTTCTCAATTCAAGGTCAATATATATTTTCATAATATAATATGGCTCATAAATCTATGTTATCACATTTTTATTCACATAATATTTTAATATATGTTTAGGAGTTATAAATAACCCATAAAAATAATAAAACAATTTAGATAATTAAAAATGGAACTTACGTAAAACTTCAGGTTACGTTATTAACAAAAATTGACTCAACTTAAAATAATAATAACTCAAAATTTCAATCAAAATAATTCACAAAATCATACAAATTAAATAATAAATAGATTAATTACCCCATATAGGTCAATGTAATTATTAATGGTAATTATCTCTACCATCACTTCCAATATTAATTTAATAATTTAATATGATTTCATAACCCTAGGTAAGATAGTCATAAGTTAAATATTCATAAAAAGTTAAACCAGTAAAATATAAATCATAATTAATTATTCCCAAACACCTATAATTATTTTAAACCCCTATGGGGACACCCTATGCTCCTTGTCCCCCCAAAACATCCATAGTTTAAAAAGACCAACAACCATTTTCTTTTTTTACCTTTACTATATTTTCATAATCCCAATTGTACATATTTATAGTTTCTTAAAAAAATAACCAAATAAAACACTATTTATGTTTTGACATAGTCAATATGTATGTCTCTTCAAAATAAAACATCAAATTTGATCATAATAAGCCTTAACGATCACAATAAACCAATAGTCACCTTAAGTCATATGACTTCCATCACAATACACAATCATTAAAAATACAACGTATTCAACCAAATAAAACACATAATCTCCATATGTATGGTCATAATGGATTCTATTCTAAAACCTAGTTGAGTCTTTGACCCCACTAAGTCAAACCCAAACACTAAAAAATAATAAAAATGAATACAATCATTATAAAATTAGTACACATTTAAGCTTAATGCCACATAAGAATTTTTAATAATATGAGTTCATCATTCCACATAAACCAATTTTTATCATAATAGAAAAAACAACACACAATCAACTTCATAATCCAAACTAATAATAGTCATATAAACCAATGACCTCACTATGGGGTTTGCACATTAAAAAAATGTTCACACCAAACACAATCATTTTTATACCAAAATCAAATGTCACTCACATTTTAAATAACCACTACAAGTGCTCAACCAAGCCATCAAATAATGACAAAAAAACCAACATGTTGGCCCTTGTTAGGGTTTTACCTAAATTCAATAATAAATAATAATATTTTGGCTAAATCCCTAATGCATGCCATTTGACTGTATTTTCTAAAAATAAATTCATAATCTTAAATACATTAATTAATTGGTTGATGAAATTAAACAACAATAGTTTTTATACACTTTCAGCATCTAACCACCCAAAATTTTGTGTCTATTTTCACTAAACTAAATTCCCAATAAGTAAAAAAAAAACCAAAGATAAATCTCCACAATCCTTGCATGGCTATCAAGATAAACACTTCTAATTATAGTTTTTGTTCCCAAAATTCTTCATGTAAAACTGATTCACTTTTCACTTGCCCACTATGCCAAAAATTTGGTCATAGTTTCCCCAATGTTTTCAAACCTTGAAGATTTAATTCCCAAAATGAACATAATTTACAATAACAACCAACTCATGTCTCTCAACCATGTTTGAATGGTAATGTGATCTAATGCCATGACCCTTACATCATTGGATTCAACACAAACCACCAAAACTAATTACCATGACCAACATGTGGGTCGATACCCTAATCTTGTAGACACTGAAATCATGTCTACTCCCTTGGTCATCCTCCCCCTTAGTCCCCTTTGGTTCACTTAACCACTCCTAACCTATGTCTTATCAATTTAAAATAATTATCTTATTTTAAATTAATAATTCTCTCCCCTTGCCATCTCACCCTTGACACCTCACCACCCTAGGATGCCCTTCCTTAGATTCTCTCCACTACCCCTTGTCAAGTCTTAAATGAATTAAGACCCTATTTCCCTTATCCCACTCATTTCCCATGCCTATTAAATCACCTTCGACCATTTCTTCCCCCAACCCGCTGACTCGACAATTGGGAAAATGGATAAAAGGCTATTTTTAGCCTTTTTCCTGCCTTCTAGCTACCAAGGTCAGTCAACTATTGACTGACATCGACAATTTTGCCAGCGTCAGTTTCCTTCATAACTACGTTCTTGACCTGAATGCAGGATCTACTTTTCCAATCTTTAAATCTGACCTTTCGACCTTCAACCATTTGATATTTCACTTCTCAATCCATTAATCATTCCAATCATCAGACCTCTCATTCTCTCTCTTAGGTACACATAGCAAGCTACAACAACAACAGGTCTTCTACACTACCAAGCATCAATAGCAGGTACATTAGCAGCAATAGGTCTTCTTCATTCCATTCTCTAATAGGTATGACGTAAGTATTTCTACTATTTTCATTTTAGTATTTCTTTTAATTCATCTGTCATTCAGCCTACTACCCATTTTCAACCTCTCCTACCCAAACCCCTTCCAGACCACTCTTTCTTCCCTGTTGCCTCTATCTTCTATTTGGTCCCTCTTTCAAACCATTCTTTTTGCTTGTACAGACCTCCAAACAGACTCTCACACACCTCAAGCCATCTTGCTGACCCCAAACAGACCACAGACCCATCCACAGACCAAAAAATCAACTAGACCTCATCCAAAGACTACTGCCCCAACCGAGACCAGCCGCAGAGACCACTACCCTCATCGACATCAATAGACTAACCGACGTCGGTAGACCTTGACAATTAATGTCGGCAGACTAACCGGCGTCAGTGACTGTGACTAGACTGACATCAACATTTAGGTAAGCATTTTCTTCTATTTCTATTTCAATTTTTAATCATTTTAGTCTTTTATCATTCTGCCTTTTATCAGACATTATTTTTATCAATCAGTGGTTGACATCCCTCAAGCAAGTCTTTGTACTTCTGGGATCAAGCTTTTGCTTGGCAGCCCACCATCTCCTCATCTAACAACTTTTATGTTTTAGTCTCTGTCTTCTATAGGTGTCATCCTCCACAACCAAAGAGGAGTTCCTTCTATCGTCTGAATTTGGTGTGCAAGACTACATCTAGGTACATACAAGCCCTAGACCATTTCTCTTAGTTCCTCATTTCCCTTTTGAATGTAGAAAGTAAAAATCATATAGAAACATTATGGCACACCCAGTGGTACCCTAGGGTCTTCCTTGGGTTCTTTTTCATTTCTTTTCATATAGGTGCATTAGGTTTCTCCTTTTCACCTCTTTCTTCTATCTCTTCCAAAAGACACTATCAGCAAAAACATTAAGAAGAATCATTCTTGTTCTTTATTTTCTTGCATATTAGACTAGTTAAAAGTCATACTCTTCAACCCTTTCTCAAACTGTTTTCATCTGAACTCAAATTTTGACTTGGGCTTAAAATACATTGCATTTCACTTCTTCTTGACTGCATACTTAGTCCACATCTAGTAATTAATAACCGCATCATGAATTAATCGTAGATCACTTTATGTTACACAACCAAATCACTTGCACAAATCAAACACCAAAACTTACCTGAGACAAGGCCCGACTGGGATTTCATCACCCAGCAGATACCTTACTCATCCCGGTAATCCCACTTGGATTTCATCACCAATGGGAAATCCCACTCTATTCTCTGGCAGAGGATAATCTCTAGGGGAAGTATATTTTGGCTAAGTGAGACCAGCTTATCACTAGGCTCGTGAAGTGAGGGGAGCTTGCTCCTTAGCACCAAGCCAAGTACAGAACCTAACACAGACAATTGAGCACCAAAACAAACATGAAACCATCCATAGATTACTTCTTCTAGGACCTGTCTCAAAAGCCAATCTTCCTACACATGTTCTAAGGCATAAGCCAACATGATTCTAAAAGTTGATTCTTAGGATTTAACGCTTAGGGTCTGCCTGTCTCCATTTATTTTTATGTTCCCATCTAGTTTTTTGAGCTACTGAGGACGTTCTTCTTCTTTTTTTCCAAAAACTTTCAAATTCTTTGAGTTTCTAGAAAACACAGTCACCGACATCAGTTTTATCACTGATGTCGGCAACCTTTCTTTGCCGTCAATGGTTATCTGACCGACATCGGCCATTTGTTTTCACCGACATCAGTTTTTCAACCAACTTCAATCACTGTCAGTCTTTTTTTATAAAAATAGTAGCATTAAAACCTGACCCTTTTTCTACCAAAACCACATTTTGAGTTTTTGAAACTAAAAAAAATAATAGTTTCTAGAACCTGACCCCTCTTGCCTTGAAGTGGTTTTGACACACCAAGGCTCTTCTTGACCAAGTGAGGCATCAAATGCTTCTGCCTTCACCTTCCATAACCAGTCCCCTAATGGAGTTTTGTTCAGAGGCCAAATGAACTCCTACTCGACCGACCCCAACTCAGTCTCACATTATCCCTAAAGGGGACCAAGATTTTGAAAGATTATTGGACCTCATTGTCAAATCCCTCCAAAATTATCTCGCAAGAAACCAAATGTGAGACCTTTCAGGTGAAGCAGCGATGATGTCAACACCATCTGCTACCCAACCTTTTATTACTCAGACTATTGCCTCAACCATTAATCCAACCATGGCCAATATGCAAGGTTTGGCCTCCCCATCTATTTTTGTACCGACCTCCATTGGGGTTCCATTACCCCCTAAACCAAATGTAATTCAACCAAGTTCTACATCATACCAGAACTTGATTGTCTCGACTCCACACACTCTTACACCTATAAATGTAAGAGTGTCTACCTTCCACTTTACTAATGCCACCATGCAACCACCTTTGGTGATATCTAGTCAACTTATGCCTTCTACTTTCATGACACAACCACCCCTGGCATCCACTATTGTCCCAATGATTAGTTATCAATACGTTGTGCCCATACAGGCACAACTGACTATGTCGTATGCCCCTCTCAACACCTTCCAAGTGCCTTATAATCTAGGGGACACTCCACCCACCAATCCATCAGCTGACATAATCAAAATGGTAATGGACAAAATGTCTAGTCTTGAGACCTCTATTTCTGGTTCACGTAATGCCCTCTCATATGAGCAAATTTGCAATGAACCCATTCATCCCTCCATCTCGATCCGAACCCCAACTAGTGGGAGCTTCCTAAATTTTCTCATTTCTAGAGTAAAGAAGACCCACAATAGCATCTATGAGCATTCAGACATGCTTGTTATCTTATAGCGTATGATGATGCGTTGTTGTTACACACTTTCCCCATGTCGCTTTCTGGGCCTGCCCTTGACTAGTATAGATCTCATACAAGGTATTCTATCTTTTCATTCATTCAACTTGCCCAATTATTCCTTGACCATTTTTCAATCAATATAACCAAAAAAGTCTCAATCACAGACCTCTATTCTATCAGACAATTCGACGATGAATCCATAGTCAATTTTGTCGCCTGTTGGAGAGGCTTGATTAACTAGCTCTCCTTCCCCTTACCTCAACCTAAGCTCATCAAGCTCTTTTCTTGAGCATGTGCCACCCACATCTCATCCACCTTGCAGGTTCAAACATTTTACACCTTTGACGAAGCTTTCACCATGGCCCAAAGGCTTGAACTCCATGCCATTGAAGAAGATAAGGTCAAATTGTGTAATACCAATGCAAAAGCTGATGACCCTTCTTCTTCCAGACCTTCTTCCACCAATTCTAAGTCCGAAGGAGTGGCTAACACTGTGGTCATTAGATCACCATCCTCAACAATAACCAACCAATCTCAATCTTCAACATCTCAAAGTATCACCAAATAATTCCAACAATGGTACATCCAGTGTTCATACACTCCACTTAGAGAATCATACGCTTCCATTTTGGAAAAACTTATCAAATAGGGGGTCCTCAATCTCCCTCCAATATCACCACTTCAATTCGACCCCTCAAAACCTATCCCTACATGGTACAGGGAAAATGACTTCTATCACTATCACCGCGTCCAAGGCCATGACATCAACAATTGCCGAACCTTCAAAAACATTGTCCAAGACATGATCGACAAGGGGGATCTTGTTTTGGATAACCCGACCATGCCACTCAATCAAAATTTTGGCATCTTTAGATGACCCTTTCTTAACCATCCTCTTAATCAAAACAATGTCCAAACCATGACCGATAGCTCCCAAGAGCATGACATACACATGGTCAACACTGTCTCGCCTCTTGTCCCTGACCAACCTCCTCCACAAGATGAAGAACTTTCTTCTCCTATTAGTCCTCCATCCACCTCTCCTATATTGGGGGATTGACCATACCAATGCCATTAGCCCCACATTCATCCTTCCTCCAACCAATGGAGGACCCCACCTTGCCTACTCCTCAACCACAAGTCGAAGGCATAACCATCCCTGCCCTCTACCCTCTTGAGGAGCCACACTCTCCTATTTCTTCTCCACCAAGAGAAGAACCAGTCTCTTTGCCCACTTCGATTGAGGAAGACCTAGTCATAGTTTCCTCTTACCTTTTGTCTGAGATTGCTACATCTCACTCACATCCATCCACATCTGAACCCAAACCCGTATCTAACCTTGCCTCACACAATGGTGGCCCTCAACCCAAACCAAAGAAGGCCACTAAACCACACCAGAGGACTCCTCCCCCACCTTCATCATTACCTTCATTTTTGGGCCTGCATTCATCCACTTTAATAGGAGTACTTCCTACTCCCATACCTCACAGAAGCAAATTGCTTCCATTATCCCCTCAACCCATCAGACATATATTTCCTCCAAAACATACAACACCTATCATGACCAAAGTGCCATCTACACGTGTGGCTACAGCATCCACAAAAATGATGGTATGACCAATGCCTCTTACGCCTCTCAAACCAAAGTCATCAATGCCCACTGTAACAAGATGCATAGACCCATTAGCAGGTTCTTATGCCTTGCTATTATAGTAATTGTTGTGGTCTTCTCGCATCAATCTCCTGCCTCTTAAACCATATCAATCTCTCAGACCAAAACTACCCTAGTTCGATGACACTCAAATTTGTGCATATCATCGCACACTTGGGCATGACACTGAGCATTATTGTGCCCTCAAGGTTGTCATTCACCAATGCTTGGAGAAAGACACCCTTCTTCACAACCACATCAACAATAAACCTTCAACATCGCCCCACTCATCAACTCTCAGATCAAGACCATCTTGGTTCGACAACTCTAAATTTTGTGATTATCAACACACTCTGAGACATGACACTGAGCATTATTTCACTCTTAAAGTTGTCATTCGTCAACACATGAAAAAGGATAGCCTTCTCATCAAGGATCCTCTTGGCCACCCCTTCGATAAATCGTCAACACCGACCCATGCTTCTCAAACCTCATCACATAAATTGGGATCTCCACTCTAGACTATGGTCCCTTTGCCACCTTTAACCCCCTTATTCAACATCAACACAATCAATCTGACCACCAAGCCTCAACTAACTTTAACCAATTTGTCAAACATTCTCCCTAGCCACTAGGGGAATTCAACATTCATCCCAACCTCGACCAACCATTCAACCCAATCTCAACCAAATATCAATCACTCTTTTAATCCTAAATCTCGACTAGGCCTTAACCAAGCCTCGACCATGCCTTAACCAAACAAGCATCAACCCGACCTTAACCAAACATTCAACCCAACCATTAACCAAGCCATTAACCCAATCGCGACCATTGACCAATCATCAACCAAATACCGACCCTTGACCAAACATTCAACCTATCTTCAACCAAACATTCAACCCAACCATTGACCAATCATCAACCAAATATCCATCAATCTAACCCTCCACCAAACATTTAACTAGTCTTGACCAATCAGCGACCTTATCAACCAATCGACATCCAACATCAATCAACACATGGCCAATTTTAAAGAGGTAAATGGGGAAAATTTGCTCCTAATTGACTCGAACCTTATCATAATGTGCTAGCATGGCCCAGGGACTTATCAAAACCTAAGCCCCTTTTATGCCTTGCACTATGACCATTCTACTGTTAGTCGAGTACTCAATCACTTAATATTTTAATTAAACTCATCCCTTGAGAAATCCCTATCATTGTCATTCTTATTCCTTTCAACCCTATTTCCCAACACTAGTCAACCCTTTTTGTCAAGCATGAATGCTTTGTCCTAATAAAAGGGAACCCTTAAACCTCTAGAGGCTTGTCCATGGCTAAAAGCTTCAGTCAAAAAAATATATCAAAAATGGGATACCTATCATATCAAAGGTCATACAACATTAAATGTAGACTACTCCCTCGAAGGACAGCTACATAACTACTGTATTACTAGACTGCTCCTTGAAGGACAGCTAGGCCAAGACATATCAAAAGCATTTAAAGTAAAGTATAGACGACTCCCTTGAAGGATGGCTATGACTAAATATTGCTACAAATAGCACTCATTCTGAAGCTTCCCGCATCAATCAGCTTCACATATATGACCACTAAAGTAAAGCAACATCCCTACATGGACTTCCCGCATTGATCAGTCCAATCAAAAAAAAAATGACTGACAAGCTATTAAGTTATGGACATGCCTATAGTCATTCTTGGGTCACCTATAAAAGGGGCAAGGTTATTCCTACCAAAAAGGGTTACCCCATCCTCTCATATCACATATTCAACCTATCACCCCAACATACTCAAGGGACTTCGAGCTCACTTAATGTCAAGTGATTCGATTACTTCTCTAGCACAACCACTGGTCAACGACATAATGCATGAACGAGGCTTTTGTTCTAACAACCCCTATCCATGCCATCATTTTGGTCCTTGTCAATGAAAGGGCAAATATGCCTTTCACTTCCTCCTTACCTTTGGTCACAATCAACCACATCATTTGCCAAACCAAATCAACCAAACCTTTTTCAAACCACAAAACATTATCATAAACCATTCACACTAGTTTCTATGGACAATAATACACATGGAAACTATCGACCAGACACAATTTATGTTAAGCATAAACCATTACTTGTTGAAGCATAAATAGACTCAATTCATTTTTAGCATACATCCATCATGAATATGGAAAATTGTTAAGGATGAAAGACCCCTCAACCAATGTTACAGAATACATCATCACACAATATGGAAAAGGCTATAACATCTTCTTTCTCCTCATCATTTCAACACATGATGAAACCAACCTATCGACCAACTTGTCAACCAACCTGAACTACATTGGTTTAAGGCCCTAACAATAGGGGCTATGTAAGGAGCACTTAGATGACACAACGTCTTTTGGGGTTAGCTCAACCACCCTCATTTGATCATCTACCTGATGGACAAACCATTCCTCTTTTTAACCATGACTTGACCTCATCTAGACCAATCCATAACTTTGACCCTCTTCCTCCCTTTTAGGCATAACTACATTGGCCTGAGGCCCTAATGATAGGGGCTATGTAGGTAGCACTCAGTCTTTTGAGGTTAGCTCGGCCACATTCCTTCATCCATCCATCCACCTTGACCAATGACCATGGAGATCATGACTACCTCCTTAGACTCTGACCACATCTAAGACAAATGTTTCCTTGGTTGTTTTTGCATGTATGCTACCTCATAAATGGTTAGCAAAATTGTTCACAGACCACATTTTAACCTTCACAAGTATAAGATCGCAAGCTAGTTGATCCCCACTACTTGTGACATTTTCGTGTTTCCAGGAGCACTTCCTGAGCTTGAGATACCTAGAACACGATGACCATTGGAGCTACAGCTTGGATTGAATAACCTGATTAGCTACAACCAAATGCTGGGGCCTATTTATTTGAATTTTGGCACTCCTCAACCCTCGACCTATGACAATTTAACCTGACCATCCCGTGAAGTGGTATATGCACAATCACAACTTTTGTAGCATTCACACTCGCACCTTCACCCTTTTCATCCACTCTTTGTCAAATCGGCACCTGACTTTAGGTTGCCTTCCCTTGACTCCCAATTTAAGGGGGAATACCTGATCCCACATCTAGTGTAATCAACCTCTTATTTTTGTCTTATAGTTCAATTGAACAACCAACAAGACAAAAGTGACATCATCCCATACTTGGGGCAACCAACTCCTATTTTTGTCTTGCAGTTCATCTAGAACAACCAACAAGACAAAAAGGGGCAAATGTAGACACCAAAATCGTGTCTACTCCCTTGGTCATCCTCCCCCTTAGTCCCCTTTGGTCCACTTAACCACTCATAACCTATGTCTTATTAATTTAAAATAATTATCTTATTTTAAATTAATAATTCTCTCCCCTTGCCATCTCACCTTTGACACCTCACCACCCTAGGATGCGCTCCCTTGGATTCTCTCCACTACCCCTTGCCAAGTCTTAAATGATTTAAGACCCCATTTCCGTTATCCCACTCATTTCCCATGCTTATTAAATCACCTTCGATCATTTCTTCCCCTGACCCGCTAACTTGGCAGTTGGGAAAATGAATAAAAGGCTATTTTTAGCCTTTTTCCTGCCTTCCAGTCACCGACATTGATCAACTATCGACTGACATCAGTGATTTTGATGGCATCGGTTTCCTTCATAACTACATTCTTGACCTGAATGTAGGATCTGTTTTTCCAATCTTTCAATCTGACCTTTCGACCTTCAACCATTTGATCTTTCACTCCTCAATCTATCAATCATTCCAACCATCAGACCTCTCACTCTCTCTCTCAGGTACACACAACAAACTACAACAACAATAGGTCTTCTGCACTACCAAGCATCAACAATAGGTACATCAGTAGTAATAGGTCTTCTTCATTCCATTCTCCAGCAGGTATGAGGTAAGTATCTCTACTATTTTCATTTCAGTATTTCTTTTAATTCATCTATCATTCAGCCTACTACCCATTTTCAACCTCTCCTACCCAGACCCCTTCCAGACCACTCTTTCTTCCCTATTTCCTCTGTCTTCTATTTGGTCCCTCTTTTAGACCATTCTTTCTGCCTACATAGACCTCCAAATAGACTCTCACACACCTCAAGCCATTTTGCTGACCCCAAATAGACCACAGACTCGTCCACATACCAAAAACATGACCAGACCTCATCTAAAGACTATTGCCCCAATTGATGCCAGCCATAGAGACGACTACCCTCACCGACATTGGCAGACTAATCGATGTTGGTAGACCTTGACAACCTATGTCGGCAGACTAACCGGCATCAGTGACTGTGACTAGATTGATAACAACATTTAGGTAAGCATTTGCTTCTATTTTTGTTTCAGTTTTTAATCATTTTAGTCTTTTATCATTCTGCCTTTTATCAGACATTATTTTTATCAATCAGTGGGTTGACATCCCTCAAGGAAGTCTTTGTACTTCTAGGATCGAGCTTTTGCTTGGCAGCCCACCATCTCCTTATCTAACAACTTCTGTGTTTTAGTCTTTGTCTTCTACAAGTGTCATCCTCCACAACCAAAGAGGAGTTCCTTCTATCATCTGAATTTGGTGCGTAAGACTACATCCAGGTACATATAAGCCCTAGACCATTTCTCTTAGTTTCTCATTTTCTTTTTGAATGTAGAAAGTGAAAATCATATGGAAACAAACCTATATCCCTAGACTTAAATAATACTTAACCACATATGAATCAAACAAATAAGTATGCCAAATAAGGTCCATTAAAACACATAAACCATCAAACCAAGGTCATTATAATGCATAGTTTTAAGATGCTTCGGTACAAGTTTGAAATAATATAGGGTCCTTTAAAAACCATTAAATCAACCTTTAATACAAATTTAAATAATAATAAATTTCAAAGAAAAAATATGAAAATAAAAAATATGGCAAAGATTGGAACCATTATTGACACGAATAGTTACATAACCAAAAGGAGTATAAAAGCCAATGAGTAAAGTTTTGAAGCAAAATAAACAACACCAAAATTTATGGAAAAGATAAAAATAACTAAGAACACAACCATCATGAATCACTTAGACTCAAACAATGATAATCTCATAAACAATAATATCAAATAAAAAGATGTTTACACCAAGTAAAAACTGACTCATATCAACTATTAGTAAAATTGATCATAAAATAATAACATACACTAGTCAAATAACAAAAAATAATGACTAAATAATTAATACTAACAAGATGAATTTTATGTTTAATTTCATTATTTATCCATTTGCTACTCCATTTTTCCTTGTTTCTTAGTTTCAATCACAACCTAGCTCAATTCCATGTCCCTAGAGTCAACCAATAGAATATCAACAACATCTAGACATTTAAATATAATAAATGTGATAATAACTTTTAAATAATACATCCAACTAAATAGTGAAAAAGCACACATTAATTAGTAATATCAAATGATATAATGAAATTTAATCAATAATTGTCTCACCAATTGTAACGAAAATGTATCAATGTACATCATTCATTATAATACCATATAAGAATAGAAAAAATATGTCTCAAATACTTCACATCTAGACTATATAATATTAATGAAATACATTAAAGTAACTTAGGGTTGTGACATCCTCCCCACATAGAAGAGAGACATCCTAATGATAAAAAAATAGGGATAATACTAACTAAAAAAACTGTCATCTTCCCATGTAGCACTTTTTTTCGACAGAGGATCCCATTAAACCAAAACATTGGAAATCTCATGATTCCTCAAATTAACACTATGATGGAATAGGATATTCAGTAGATCATACAACATGTTTTACTCTTCTAAAACCTGAAGATAAGTCCAATGCAAAGCATGATATGGATCAAAAATATATTTCTTCAATTAAGAAACATGAAATCTATCTTGAACCCAAGATAGGGAAGGCAGAAGGGCTATCCTGTAGGCAATAAGACTAATTTTCTCCAAAATCTGAAAAGGTCATACAAACTGATGGGATAGTTTTGATGAATTTCCAAATATAATTGATATTTTTTATAATCTAAGATGTAAAAAAACATTTTCTCCTATTTGGAATTCATGCGGTGTCCTTAAATTTGCATAACTCTTTTGCCTATATGAGTTAGCCTTTGAAATCTATATTATAATTTCCATTTTTTAATCATAATATTAAAAAACATCAAGACCAACATCAATCCTTTTTTCTAAACCTTACCAACCAAGTGGAGTTCTACACTTGTGACCATACAAAAGTTCAATGGAGCCATTTTAATCACCGAATGATACTTATTATTATAAAAAAATTAAACTAATTTTAAATAATATTTTCATTTACCTTGTTCATAAATAACATACATTATTATCATGTCTTCCAAAAATTAATTTAATATTTCCATCTAACCATTCATTTTTGGGTAATAAGATGAACTAAAATTCAACCATGTAATAAAAATAATAGTTAGTGTTTTATAGAATATTGAAGTGAAAAACTTATCTCTATAAAAAAATAATAACATAAAACATACCATGCAATAATGCTATCTCTTTTGCAAACCATGAAGTAAAGATATATGCATCATTAGTCAAATTTCTAGTAATGAAAAGACCAACATTTGTAAATTTATCAATTACAACCAAAATAATATCATGTTTGATTTTAGATTTTGGCAAACTAGCTATGAAATCCAATGAAATCATATCACACTTACCTTGTGGTACATCATGAAGGTGCAAAAATATTCCTAAATGGTAATGTTCAACTTTCACATGCTAACATTCAAAACATTTTAACACAAATCTAGAAATTTCAAGTTTCATTCCATGCCAATAATAAAGCCTTTTATGTTCATGGGTCATTTTTGTCACACTTAGATGAGAGAAATGAGATGTTGTGTACACTTATTTAAAAACAATATTCATTAAATCACTAGACTTAGGTATATAATTTCTATTTTTATATCTAATTAAACCACTAAAATCAAGTAAACATTTATAAATTTTATTTTCAACAGGCTCATCAGCCAAATTTGCACTAAAATCTTACTAAAATTTATCATAACACTATTGTTACAATAATTTTATTCTAAACTTATTATTGAAAATAGATAGGGTAGCAAGGTATGTACATCTCCTAAGTGAATCAACAACAAAATTTTCCTTACCTTTCACATGAAATATTTGTATGAAGATTACTTAAAAATTATATTTATCTATATTGGTGAGCATTCAAAATCATCCTAGGAAAATAAATATTCTAGGTTGAGATGTTTAGATTATACCTCAAAATGGTTACCCATTAAAAAGTGTCTTTATTACTTTAAAGAATAAATAATGGTAGCAATGTCAATGTCATGAGTGGTGTAATTTTTCTCATGGTATTCTAGTTTCTATTACTCATAAGCCATAACTAGATTGTCCTAAGTTAACACCCCACCAAAGCCTTATTTAGATGCATCAACCCATATTTCAAAATTTCCATTTTGATTCAATAGAATAAGTATAGGTGCTAAAGTCAATAACCTTTTAAGTCTCAGGAAAGCTTGTTCGCATTCACTAGTCCACACAAATTTCTTGCCCTTACATTTCAAGGACATTATTTGGTTAGGTAACTTAAAAAATTAAATAAATCTTCTATAGTAACTAGCCAATCCAATGAAACTACATACTTCATGTATGTTTTTAAAAGCATGCCACTCTTGAATATATTTAAATTTTTCTAGATCCACAAGAATACCAACCTTTGATATAGCATGACCTAAATAGTGTATCTGGAACTAAAATAAATCACATTTAGATACCTTACCAGATAGTTTGAGTTTCCTTAGCATTTATAACACTAAGCACAAATTTTTTTCATGCTCAACTTCATTATTATAATATATTATCAAGGAATATTAGAATAAACTTATCTATAAAATCCTTGAATACACTATTCATTAAGTTCATAAATGTATTATGTTCATTATTCAAACCAAAAGGCATTACAATGAATTTGTAATGTCCATACCTTATTATAAAAGTCATTTTTTGAATATCTTTTTCCTTGGTCCTCAGTTGGTGATAGCCTAATCTCTAGTCTATCTTCAAAAATATAGTCACATTCTTCATTTGATCAAACATATCATCTATCCCTAGTAAAGGATAATGGTTCTTAATGGTACCTTATTAACTATGTTATAGTAAACACAATCTCAAGGTTCTATATTTTTTTCTCAAAAAGACCACTGGTTTACCTGAAGGTGACATGCTTTGCCTAATACTACCATTTTCTAATAGTTCTTATAGTTGATCTTTCAAATCCTACAAATTTATCCCTAAGTTACATCAATAGAAAAGTAAAATTCATGTTTGTGAGTAAAACCTGATAATTTATATTGAAAAGTATTAAAAAAATCTTGTAGAAATATAAGTCACTTGAATTACATTATTATTTTAGGTGTAGTTTCTTGCATAAAAATAGCATACAACTTAAAACCTTTAGGCAATGCTTTATTTAGTTGTAATGCTATTATTAGCTTACATAGTTTTAGTTTAAACAAACCTTTAATTTCTACAAGTTTTCCCAAATCATTACAATAATAAACCACTTTATAATAGTGATCAAAATTAGCTTTATTCTAATGTAACCAGTCCATGCCCAATATAATATCAAAATATCTGAGAGGATCTATAAAAAAATTTACTTGGGTTTGAAAAATAATAAGTCTAGGCTTACTCCCTTGAGACACTTAGTAATAGGTAATCTTTTACTTGAGCCAAACTCAACATGTCAACAGTCCTTAAAAGTTATTGGATTCATCTTACAACATGTTACTAACTTAGGATTCATAAAACTATGAGTTGTTTCTGAATCAAACAAAATTGAAGTAGAAAAATCATTCACTTTACTTCTAATTTCAATTGGAGTTGCTTGGAAATTAGTGTTTATATTATCAACAACTATATACACTCTATGATTAACTAATTAGCCATATTTTACCTTAGGACAATCTTTATGGTAGTGATTATCTCTACACTCCTAGCATACTATAATTAATTGTGTCATCATAAAAATAGTATTAGACCTAATATCAGGTACATTTTAATTACTTTGAGTTGAATTCTTTTTAAATTATTAGTCTTAAAAGAATTTAAATTCTTGAAATTTTTATTATTCCCTTGATTTTTTTTGAATCCACATGTTCTCCTTTCAAATCTATAGTTATAATCATATTTATTAAAATTATTAGGAGAAGGGGACATATTTTAGTCTAATATTGATGTCTATTACATTTAAAATATTATCTTGCCTTTTGTTGAGACATCTATTTTTCTTCTACCTTAAGCACAGATTTAATTACTATAGTTAAAGTCTTAGGATTAGTCATAACTACATCATGCATTAATATTTATTTCAATCCCATATTTAATTTAATTAATCTAGTCTCTTCATCATGTACATAATTAACATGATGTATTAGATTCAAATACTTATTTTCATACTTAGTCACATTCATATTCTCTTGTTTCAGTAGCTAAAGATTAATGATTTTCTATTCCTTGAATTTAGACCCATAATATATATTTTTGAATTACCTTTCAAAAGTAAGCTAGGTAAGATTCATTGGTTGGTAACCTAATAAAGCACATAGATGATTCCACAAAATAGTTGCATCTCCTAAGTTAACATATATGTTTCCACTCTTAGCTTCACACTAGAGGAAATATAGTGGATATTAAAATACTTCTATAGGTGTACTAACAATGAATGAGATATATCACTCGATTCCTCACCTGAAAAGGTTGGTGAAGGGAACTTATTAATCTCCTTAATAATTTAATCAACCATATCACTAAGATTATTCTATTTTTCTAGTTCATCCACTTGTATTTCATCTCCAAATGGAAGTTCATCAACTATAACACCTTATATATTGTTTAACCCTCTCTCTTGGTTATCCAATTTAATTTGAAGATAGTTTAGCACAGATATAATTCCATTCAAAACTACTTATTGATTAATGTTAGGGTTTTTTTCCTCATGGTTAAGGCCCTAAACATTATTATAAACATCATTAAGAGGTGGTTCCTCTCTCTCAAGAATGTTATGGTCTCTTGCTCTACTCAAGTTAACATTTCTTTGGTTATGTCTATTATTCCATATCTTGTCATCACCATCTTGTGGTGAAACATAAAACAACTCTATAAATCAGCAAGAAACATTTCCCAAAGTTTCCTAGAGTGGTAAACTATGATCTGATACCAATATTTCATGATCATAAATATATTATATTATAACACATAAACAAAAAATAATAAAAAACCCACTCAGAATTTAGCACAAAAACATGCAATGAGATCTATAACTATGTTATAGACAACACAAGAACTAGAATAAGTAGATAACCCATCAATGACTACTTTATGAAGTAAGTTTTAACCACCAATTAATTATATAGAAGTGGGTTAGTGTGGTCATACCCACTCACCTCTATATATGTAGTATACTATAGCCTTCCTAATGGATTCATTTATGACTTGTGCCTTTACTTGAGTACATGTATAGGCTCTAAAATAGTTATTAATTTATGGTTAGTATTCACAAAGTCTATGAAAGAAAATTAAAACAATTTTAGATTCAATAGAAGAATCATCATACTAAGCTTGAATGAGTATGACTCATCAAAATCACAACCATCAAATAGAGATCAAGGAAAAAAAAACTATTTACAAAAGTAATGTTAAGTATTTGATCACATTTTCAAATCACTATCAAATAATTGATGGATTTGGACACCATCTACTAAAGATACACAAGCTTCAAGGGATGTTTCAACAAACATGCTTATGTTTTGCTTAGGTACACCTTAAAATTTACAAATAAGGTACAATTTCAAGACTAGCTTGCCTAAGGATCAATAACGTCTTAGGATAGATCTATTATTTACCTTTTACTTAGTTTGAGGTCTTATTTCAAGTATTCACATTACTTATTTGATAAGTATATATGCTTAAGATAAAATCCTAAGATAAACTCTTATTAAGATAATATAAGTTCAAAATCTTGCTCTTATCAATTAATAATAAAATACCTATTAATAGAATAATTAATTATCTATTCCAAACAAAAACACTTGTTACTCAATCACAATATCCTTATATAAGAATAGACATGTTTTTAAGAACTTACAATTGAAGTACATTCTTGTTAATGTGACAAAATGTTAATGATGCTTAATTATATTTAATTTATTTAGAAGCATCCTATATAGTATTATATAAGTGATTATTAAGTGACATGAAGGAATTATCCTTGAGTAGTTATGCTCATATTAATTACTTAGGTAATTATTTATATATAAATTTATTCCAAAAATCATCAAGTTATTACAACTTCTCAGAAGATATTGAACTAAGATCAATCCATTAATTTTTCAATTAAGTTATTAATAGTTTATTTAATGAACTATGAGTTTACAGTTCATACATTAATGAAGTGTCAATAATTCCATTAATTCTTACATATAAATAATAGGATTTGTGATCTATAAGAACTAGAGCATTTCAAGTAAATAAAACTTTTTAAACTCACGCCATAAAATATATAACGAAAGTAAAAACATCCATTGAAAATTGTTACCTAGCTTAAATAAGCAGGTGATCATATAGACTCAAACAAGAAACTTTGACATATATAAACATATGTCTCTTTTAATTATATTATATTTAAATAATGAATCAAACCATAACTTATATATGAATCAAACACTGATCATTTTATAGTAAAATATCCACTTATGTTCCCAATCACTATACCATTATTTTATAAGCATAGTTAAAGACATGATCAAAATAAAACTCAAATTACTACAACATATAAATCAGAATTACAACTACTCATTCTGAATAATTAATCATGATCAAATATTGACTTTATTATCAATTTATTAATTCCATGATATTCAAATAATCCAATGACCAACTATAATCAATTTAGAAATCAATATACATGTCATGTTAAATAATTTTATATTAAATATAAAAATGACAAATAAAAATATATTTAGCTCCAAAAATTATAATTCATTTTAATCAACTAAAATAACTTAGAATAAGAATAAATGATTCCAAACATTACACATAATCCAATGAAGCTAATTCTACCTCACTAATCCAAACGAGCCCAACCATAAGTGGTCATAGACCACCCTAACCATCAACTAGACATGGATCAAGGAAATAGAGAAATAATTGAGAACATATTAAGAAAGAATTGAGCTAGTCAACATACCAACAAATGACCGATAAAAAAATTGAACACATAATTAAACAACCAAAATCTATTAACTTGGTACTAAACTACTACTATATCTCTATTCTAATATTCTCGATTTATGGGCCATTTTATATTTCAAAATATAATATGTCTCACAAATATATGTTATCAAAATCATATTCACATAATATTTTGATATACATTTAGGAGTTATAAAAAAACCATAAAAACAAGATAACAACTCAGCTAATTAAAATTAAAACATATGTAAAATTTTGTGTTACTTTATTAATAAAAATTAACTTTGCTTAATGTAATAATAAATCAAAATTTTGATCAAAACAATTCATAGAATAAAAATAATTAAATAATGAAAATAATGATTACCCTAAATAGGTTAACATAATTAATAATGTTAATTATCCCAATTATCACTTCTAGATTTAATAAAGTAATTCAATATGATTTCATAACCCTAGGTCAAACAATCATAACTTAAAGATTTATAAAAGTTCAAATGAGTAAAACAAATTTAATAATTAACTATTCCCAAACCTCCTATAATTATTTTTAACCGCTATGTGGACTCCCTATGGTCCTTGTCCCCCCAAACATCCATGGTTCAAAACAAGCAACATGTCTTTTATCTCACTCCTTTTTCCATTAGTATATTATCATAACTGCAACTATACCCATTTAGGTTTTCTAAAACAAATAACCAAATAAAAAATTTGTTACATTTTAACACAATTGATCCTATATGAATCTTTAAAAAAAAAGATCAAACTTAATCACAATAAGACAAAACCATCACAATAAACCAACAATCACCATAATCCATATGGATTCTATCATAATACATAGTTGTTAAAAAACAACATAGAAGTAAGCAAACAAAACATTGCAGTCACCATATAGAAGGTTGTAATGTCTTATACTATAAAACCTAATCTAGATTTTGACCTCACTAAAACAAACCCAACCACTAATAGAAATAAAACATACTACAATCATTATAAAATCACTACACAGTCAAACTTAATACCACATAAGACTTTTGAAGAATATGAGTTAACCATTCCACACAAACCCACTTTATTCATAATAGTAAAAATAAAACATAATTGAATTCACAATCCTAATTAACAATAACAATATAAACCCATGACCTCATTATGGGGTTTACACATTAAAACATAATTTTCACACCAAACATAGTCATTTTTATACCAAAAAAAATTTCCCATCAAATAATGACATAAAACCAACATGATGGCCCTTATTACGGTTTCAACTAAATTTGATAATAAATATTAATATTTTGGTTAAATCCATAATACATACCATTCAACTATAAATTATAAAAATAAACTTAAAAATTAAATACATTACTTACTTGGTTGATGAAAGTCAACCACAGTAGTTTTTAGACACTTTATGCTTCTAACCACCCAGAATTTCATGTCTATTTTCATGAAACTAGTTTCCTAATAAACACAAAAATATATATATAAATGTTCATAATACCTATATGGGTATCAATATAAATGCTTCTAACTATAGTTACCATACCCAACATTCCTCATGTAGAACTGATTTGCATTCCCCTTGGTTGTCATGCCAACAATTTTTGTAATGTTTCCCCAAGGTTTCCAGACCTCTAAGACTGAATACTCAAAATGAACACACTGAACCCTAAAAACTAATTGGAGTATCTCGATACCCTTTTAATGGTAATGAGATCTAATTCCATGACCCCTAAGTCATTGGCATAAAAAAACCCACCAAAACTAATTTTAATGACCCCCACGTGGGTCAAGACACTAACCTAAGTACCTAAGGTTAAACAAAACCTAACCACATGTAAATTAAACAAAAAAGTATGCCAAACAATGTCTTTTAAAACACTCAAACCATCATGCGATGTTTATTATAATGCATAATTTCAAGATGATTGAATACAAGTTTGAAATTATATAGGGTCCTCTAAAACCATTAAGTCAGAACATTTAAGACAAATAGAAATATCATTGAATGTCAAAGATCAAATATGAAAAAAATAAATATGATGAAGATTAAAACCATTTTTGATATGAACAATTACATGACTGACAAGATTGTCAAAGCTGATGAGTAAAGAGTTCAAGAAAAATACACAACACTAAAATTGATGAAAATGATAACAATCACTTAGAAGATATCCATCATAAATTAGTTAGATTCAAACAATGATAGTATCACAAAATATAATATCAAATAAATAAATTTTTTCACCATTTAAAAACTAACTCAAATCAACTATTATTCAAATTGATCATAAAATGATAACATATATCAGTCAAATAACAAAAAAATAATGACTAAATCATTAATACTAACAAACTTGACTTTTTATTTAATATCACTTTTTCATTTATCCATTTAATTCTCTATGTTTCCATGTTGCTTGGTTTTGATCACAACCTAGCTCAATTACCTTATTCTGCAGTCAACCAATAGACTATCAATAACATCTAGATATCTAAGTATAATAAATGAAACCACAACATTTAAATAATACATCCAAATAAATAATGAACTAGTATATATTAAGCAATAATATTGAATACTATAATAAAATTTAATCCATAATTTTGTTGACATTTATAGTGAAATGTATCAATGTAGATCACTAACTATAATACCATAGTAGAATAAAAAATAATATCACAAATAGTTCATAACTAGATTATATCAGTATAATGAATAAAATGCAAATAACTGAGGGTCATGACAATCTACAAAGGAGATTGGGGTTATTATGCCCCTTGGATATGGTAGTATTAAAAACATGGTTTGAGATAAATATTTTCCAACCCTAATTAACTATATATAAGTTATTCGAGTTTAAGTCACATTAAACCTCAACCAAACTAATCATTATGTTTTATTTTGTATATTTCGACCCAATTTGTTTTCTAGTTAATTTAAGAATATTTTATTATGAAAATGTGACTAAGTGTTTGTGAATCATCCATTACATACATATTATAAGATTTGTTTTGAGAATCTAAGTAAAAGAATGTATAAAGTGATAAAAAAAATTTGTTTAATGTCTCACATATTCCCTACCTATCCTCTTAATCCAATAACCTATGTAATCTACGAAATATTACCTATGCCCAAAATATCATATTATATGTAAAATGGTTTTGTATGACATATTATGGCTAAATATAATAACTTTTTAAAACTAAGTCCTATCATTTATGTATTAATATTATAAAATCAATGTAATTTCACTCATAATATTATGAAATATATGACATATTATTCATATACCCACAATATTATTTAATATTTAATAATATACATAAATGCTTAATAATATAAATAATATATGACCAAAATTTGAATTTAGTATGCCCAAATTTTGAATATATCTATGTGAATGACTTGATTTCAAATATATTACAACCAAATTTGAAATTATTATGCCCATTATGTATGCCCCATTTTGAGGTGAGGAATTTATCATGTGAGCTACTTATCTTCAAATAAATGAGTTATATTCATTGTGTTACATATAATTATATGTAAGAATGTAAAAATATGTTATAATATGATATTGTTATGTCCTTATATTAATATTAGGTTTTTTAAGATTTTGTAAAACATGTATCCTCAAACATACAACTCTAATGTCAATATATAAATTATAGATGTGGAGAATATTCAATATAGTAATCATCATACATAAAGTGAATAATAACTAAATATAATATGCATGATATGGATCACAAAATGACAATCTCAATAGGCAATCATAAATGTATCCACACATATAAAATAGAGTGATATGAAATGTCATGTCTAAGAATTAAAAAAAAATTCAAATAACACATAAATTCAAATAATGGTGTTATTTCTAGCAAATTATATGAATGGGGTTTGTATCTGGATTCTAGATTTAGTTATGAAAAAAGTGGAAGATCAATTGTATCTCTGATTGTTAGCTAGATGCAATGGATTTCTCCATGATGTTGAATGGTTTAGGAACTAGGTGGTCATAAACTGGAGGCCTAGACATAAAATGGAAAGTGATTTAATGGCCAAGAACTCCTTCTATCTTTCTCTAATATATATGATTTTCTCAAAACTCTACATGAAGGCGTAAGGTTTATTGGTAAATAATTTATCTCCCTTGGTAAATGGACACTAGGTTTTTACCATGATGAATACTTATATTAGGACTTTCCTCTTTGGATCTACCCTCGTAAGCTTTTACTAGAGTTTTATCATGAAGAAATCATTTTAGGTATTACAAAGGATTTTGGTCATCCATTATCCATCGATCTAGCTACTCAACTTAATAAATTACTCTTAGTGTCTTAAGTCAAGGTGTGGGTCTTCTCCTATAAACATATTTCAAAGTCTATCCTTATAAGGACTAGAGAGGGATTGTGGAGGTAAGGATTTTATATTTATGGAAACATAGAATCCTCTTGGAATTGTTCTTACTTTAATCATCTGAGGAAGCCATGATAGAGCATCAAGATTCCATTTAATGGAGATTATTTTCCAATGTCTTTAAAGGAGTCTCTAAACTTTTATAATATTAAAGACCACATGGGCTCCCCTTTATAAAAATTTGATATGTATTTATGAGTCTCTACAAAGGGTTTTTTTTTTTTTTTTCTAGATCAAAGTTTAAAATGTATCTTTTAGAAGACCTAAGTAGAATAGATAGTGGTAGACTATTGAGACTCCACCATGCAGTACATTTTACTTATTGTAGACACTTTGGTTTGGTAGGTTTATCCTAGTTTTAGTTGATATTCCACTTATTGATACAACTTATTACTATGAATTAGATGTATGATTTTTATTATCATGATTATTGGTTATGACTAGCTTATTATTGTCATGGATGCATATGCTTAAATTCACTATTGACATGTTTCATATTTTTCACATAGTAGATCTCATTATTATTGTTATTTAGTTCTTGAGTAGATACTATTGATGTCCCACATTAGTGGTTTTAAGAACAAGTCAAGTGAGCTAGGATCGGTGGTATAGTTTGGTAGCTAGGACAATAATGGTGGGAGTTATGATCAGTCAGATTGACACCAATAGATAAATTATAAGGCAACACAAAGTTTAATTCCATGGTTCATTTTTGGTCAATATTTATTTAATTACTCTTGTGTTAGGAGTGGATTTTGGTTTATTTAATCTTTTCATGTTTATGATAGTTTCTCTTATTCATTATTCAGTTAGTGAATTCTCTAGACCTTGTTCTCATTTTTAATTTTTGCTTAGTTTCTTTCTTGAGTTGGGTGTTATAGTCTAGGGTTGGACTTAATTCCCATAGCACATTTTGTTTAATCCATTTTCTTGGGCTATCTTACTATTATGTATATTTTATTTACCCATGTGTATTATGCCTACGTGGGCCATGACTAGCTCCTTAGTCATTTTGTGACATCTTCCTTCCATAATATACTAGTGATAGTTGATCATTAGATTAATGACTCAGATAGTCACCTTAATGGGTTTTGAGGAAAGGTGAACTTGATGTAAGGAAGAAATATTATTATATTATTTAAGCATATGGTGGATTGACTTACATTGCATGCCAAATATGAAAAGCTATTTTATTACAATTTATTATGGGCATTGTGTCTTGGGTTGAAATGCCTTCCATTATTATTATTTTATGTATTCTCTCTTTTTGGAAAAGTAGACAATGTTATTTTTTTTAAATCACATGGGGGTTCGACTTACTCTCCATGGTAAAATCTATAAAGGAAATATGTGTTAATGTTTTTATTTGTATTTTATATTGGGGGTGGTATTTTATCTTACATAATACACCAAAATATTTCAATTTTTTTTATTGTGATATTATTATATTTTTTGGCTGTTGTCTCCTTCCCAACACCCCCAATTCTTGTATGCAATTTTGGGGAGATAGATATATTTTATTCGAGTTGGTTTTGGGTTTACAATGCAAGGAAATAGATTTTAATTATAATTTATTTTGGAGATAAAAATTGGATAAAACCCTTGATATAAAACCTAATCAATTCCAAATAGGTAAGCAAGTAATAATTTATCTTAAAGGAAGTTGACTGAAGGTAAATGAGAAACTAACGACATCTTGAGAAAAGCGGTGGTGGGCAAAAAATAATTGGCTTGAGATTGGTCATTCCATCTGAGTAGATAAGTTAACTTTGAGTTCATTTTTATACACATACTAATACATTTTAATTTCCAATGGAATTGATAGAAATGAAAAACCTCAATTCATATCATTGCTTTATAATCTTTTGGACTTTATTTGACATTTGAGAAATGTTTTGGAATAGTTTTGTCAATGTGTCTTACCTAGTTCAATTTTTGTATAGCTATCTAAAATTTCCCTCTCATTTTGTGGGATTAGATATTAATAGTAAACCCATTTCAAAAAATTTAGTAGTGGGTTAAACTATTTTACTAAATAATAGGCTCAGCCTCATAATACCCTACAACGCCTTAAGATTCATGATATAGTTTCTTATTTTAAGGAAAATTCAATTGGCTTATTATCTTTGAAATTTTTTAGGGTTTTGAACAAAAAAATAAATGGTAATTTCAACCCCAATGTATTAAATTAGCATGCCATTATGAGCCTCCATGTATTTCAATTCCTCTACATAATTGGTAGGTAATGTTATTAATATATTATGAGTTGGGCAACCTTGGTAGATTAGGATCTTTAGGTAGCTATTTGTGAATGATTTTGGACATGTGTGTGCTGGCATGGTTATATTATATTTATTATTTATATTTTAAACAAATCCCATTTTTAATTGAGTATAATATTTTTATGTCTTAACCCCTTGATGGCAAACAAAAATCATTATTGAATGGTCCTGAAATATAATTATTTTCAGCTATTAGAATTCTCGTCCTCATTTGAATGTTTTCTAATTTTAATCCAAGATCGTGTTTGATAATTTTAGACTTGTATGGTATAAGGAAAATTTAATTTAATTTTAATCAAAACCCTTAGACTAAATGTTATTATCCATAATTTAATGGTTGTGGAAAATAATATCTTTATGAATGGGTCGAATACTTTATATCCAAGAACTTATATATTCTTGTATGCCTCTATGATTATTTTGGAAAGTTTCCATTAATGGTACCCTATTGGTTCATGTATCAAATTAATGTTTTTAAAATATTATCTCTTTAATTAAATTATATTTCAAATTAAAAACATGTGTAAATTAAGGTGGTTGTATGCGGAAGCACTACTTGTTGGTTTAAACTCTACCGATTGATTTAATTATTGGAATGCTTTATATCTTTATTGGTCAAGTGATTTCAATTAATAAATCATCATATATATATATATATATATATATATATATATATATATATATATATATATATATATATATATATATATATATATTAGTTTATTAGACAAGATAAATGCTTGTGATAATTTGATTACTTTAATATAAGGAAGAGATTGATAGGTTTTGCATTTGTATTAAATTGATACCCATAAATCTCAGTTATAGAGCAATGGAATTAGCCATCTTACTTTCCTTATTATGAGTGTAAATACCTTGGTGGAATAGAACTATTTGAGGAATTTTGGATGTTGATTTTGTTAAGTGTATGATATTGAAACTACCATTTTTGGTGGTTGGATGTTATTATTTTATTATATGGTTGTTGTTGTTTCCTCTTATTATGGTTGACTATGTATGTGAGTCATGAATGAATTCGTATCTTATATATAATTTTGTATTAAAGGCCAATTATCCTTATGGTTTTTGGTTGTGTTGGAACTTATTTATTATTATTGATATTTTCTATGCTTACCCTTTGGTTGTTTAACTTTTGAGGAGTTGGACCATGACTTGTGTCACATTAATGCTCATATCTATCTGGTAAAACCCAGATGCCTAAGTACACCAACTCGATGATAGTTGGAGTGGTTAGGGACACCATTTGTCAGGATAATAAATGTGGACCTTTAGGTTTGGGTTTCTTTAGGATTGAGTGTTCATCCCCTATTGGTTTTCAATTTCCATGTTGTGGTTGATTGTTCTAGTGAGTTATGTGTAGTGTACACTTATTAATGTTTAGAGATGCTAAAAATAGTTTTTATGAATGTGATTAATTCTTATATAATGATATGAACCTTAAATATTAGTCTTTTATGAAGAGTATTTTTATGTTAACTCTTGATCTTGATTTTTTTTATAGTAATGCATATCGTAGAGTTGTATTGCATTTGATACATGGATATAAAACATCCATTAATTTTATACTTCTTTAAAATTATATTAAAGATGAATTTTATTCTAGATTGTATGGTTGTAGACCTTGTATTATAATTGTTTTATTTTGGATTAATGTTGAAATTGAAGCTTGTTTCTTTCCATTGGTATAAAAATTTAGAGGAACCTAGATAAGACCAGTAATGATATGATTGGTTCTTAATTACCCTTATTTTCTATTATGTAATGTTTCAACTTTATAATTTTGGTATATAGGGCATATTGTTTTGGTGTTTAGATCCTTATGTAGTTTTGAATATGTTGTACAAAACCTAGATGTGGCACTACTTGCATAAACTTGTAATTTCCAACTTGATATAACACTAAACATGTACACATACAAAATTGAATGGTTAATTAAAGTAGTGAGGGATGTGTTAATTTTAAATTTCTATTGTGAAAGGAACCATGTATGAGGGAATAGTAATTATATTTAGTTCCTTTATTGAGTTGTACTATGATGGTGTGTACTTCATAATGATATAGCATATTCTATATTGGTATTAAAACTGGTTACAATCATATTTTGCTTTATGTTATGAAATTTATGGTTCGTCATTACAATTAACAGTTAATGTTATGTTTTCATACTCAAATTTTATTTGGTTAGTGTATACTCCATTTTATATTTGGAAGGATTTGAATATTAAATTATTAGGTCTTTTAACACCAAATAGTATGAGTGGATAGTAATTAGTCTAAAGCCATTTAAATATTATTGTTTATTGAGAAGCTTTTATTTATGGATTTATGGATGACATGAAGAATGTGCTAAACATGTTATGGAAGCAATGACTATTTTGAGTGTTAAGAAAATTCATAAGTCTATTTTACCTTATGTGGGTGCCCATGAAAGGTTACGCACATCCAATAGTTTTTCATAATTAGTTGGTAATAAATTCCTTAGTCCATTATGGTAATGGTAATTCTTTGCTCTAGTATTTCATTTGTGTTTAAATCACATGCCTGAACTATAAAAACATATTTTTATTATTGATATCTACCTTTAATTCAATGGTTGTAGCAATACACCTAATGGTGGCTTAAGGAAGTTAATATCTCAAAAAATTATAATTAGCCATTCAATTGTAGATATTATCCAGTCCATCCATTATTTGGTTATTTATAATCTTGAAAATTTATATGTTATCCTTCTTATTTGTTAAATACAATATAATGTTTTTCAAAATTATAGTAGGCCATAATTAATATCAACCTTGGTATTTATAACTAGTGGATTCTATTAAAATGCCATAGCTACAATCTAATAAGAATTTCTATTTCTTAATCAATTAAATTCATGAAAATGGAATGGAAAAGTATTTAAATTTTTTGAATAATATCCATGAGACTAATTAAATATATTATTGGTGTACTTGGGAATATTTTGACAATTCCATTATCCTTTCTTGATGAATATTTCAAAGATATTGGGTTATTTTGTTTGGTTTAAAGTACATTGTTAGTTTTGTTAAGTTAAACATTGTAGCATGGCTTTAAAATAATATTTTGGGTTTGAAATTAAATCCCTATTGTTATTTATTAATGGAAACCTTGTTCATAAGGTTATCATGTTATGGATTGAAATACTATTTTCCCTTTTGCCAACTACATGAATTGACAATTATCCTCAATGAGATGATATTAAATGTGAAAAAAATTGTAATGAAAAACCTCATTTATATATAGGTAATCCAAGTATGGCTCATGGAATAATGCCATCAATGATGTTGGGGATGAAACATTGGGTTGTTAAACAATGGTCTCCATTGGTGTCATGAAATAAAAATAATATTACCATTATGGTATGGTTATGTCATGGATTTTTGTTCCTAAGTAATGGGTATTTTGATACTTAATATGCTCTAAAGTGTGCTTTTATCACATTTCTAGTCAAATCCTAGTGGTTTGATGTTTACCTGAGTGATCCTGTTTTAATCCTGTATTAAGCTAAGGTTTATCTTTAGTTAGATTCTAGGGTAATTTACCCAAGTTTTCATGGTTATTCTATTCATAATTATGGTGGATTAATGAAGAAATGGTTTTACCCTCTGAACCTTCAACCAAATTCTTTTAGGAGATCAAGATGCTTAAGTAGCATTATCAAACTACTAAATGATCCTATTAAGGGTCCTTGATTTGAGTATAGATTTTGGCAACTATTAGTGTATGTGCACACACTAATACACACCAAACTATATCTTCTTGGTTTATGAATAAATTTCTTATAGAACCCTTAACAATGTGGTAACCCTTTTTATGTGTCTACTACCACCTAATAGGATGCTGGTTGAAATAATTTGACTATGAAATCAATTAGTATTTTACTCTTAACTTTGGTTACATGTGGATCCATTAATACAATTTTGTTGCATACTCTATAATTTATTAAATCCTGGAAAAATATTTTGGGGTTGTTTCATAGACATAGTCTACAAGTACCAGGATAACCTCTTTATGGAAAAAATCCCTTAGGCATGAAAAATCCTATTTCCTTCACTTTATCAAGATTTGGTAGGATGGTTATGGACCCTTCTTGACACAAAAATGTTTGTGGGTCACCCAACCTAAGGAGTGGATTAAATACATTTCAATTATTCCCTCTAATGAAGAATATGCCCATTTTATTGATCTCAAATCTTTTATTTAGGTAAACCTAGCTAACTAAAACATCCCATCTCAAAATTCTCCAATTCATAAGCTTACTAGTTAGGACATATAATAAAAGGAAGAATGGGGACTTTGTTCACCAGGTTTGGAGTCTTGGTTCCAACATAGGAAGTTAAAACATGGTAAAAGTAAGGTGGATTTAGGTAATGAATGTAAAAATAGATAGAGACCATTGACTCATAGAAAGTGATCACATGAGATAGAGGAGGGACTTATGAATGGGACTCAAATCACCATCTTGGATTGGAAATTACATAACTCCTAATGATTTTATGACCTTTGTCCTTCTTCATGGTGTTTAATGCTCTAATTTGGGTATTAGCTCGATTGGTATTTAGGGGGTTTGTGAGTCTTCCACTACTAGCAATTGAGTAATTTTCTTCTCTTGAGGTCATTTGGCCTTCTACCAAGTTTTTTCTAGTTGCTTCCTCTTTTATCTTTGGATTTGATCCAATGAATCTCTTTTTTAGCTGGGAATTCTTATTTCTTGAATTCATTGGTGGTTGGTTCTTCTTTATGTACATTTTCTCAATTATATTTATTTCATAGGATTTTGTTTCAGTCTATGATAATGATATTTTTGTGTCAGAGTTGATTTGATCATTCTTTTGATTAGATTTCCATATTATTATCATTATTCAATTTACTCATGGAGTATTCACTATCATCTTATCTTCCCATGTCAAAACTTGGTGATTCATTCCCTTATATGGCTTGGTGACCCTCCCATTTAATAATTACCATATTACCTTGAGTTATCATTCCAAAAGATTTTTGTGTCATAATTATCTTCATGGATGTTCATTTAATTCTTTTGGTATTATTTTTTAATAAGTTTTATTTATGATCTCCCTTTTACTTTTTATGATGTCTATAATTTATGGTTTTTGTCAATATTAATTCCTTCATAAATAAAGATTACATGGACTTTCATGAGGATTACATAGGGGCTTAGAGAGGCAAGGATGACAGATCTGAACATGATTCCCAAGAGGGGGAAATATTAAACTAGGGATGGGGAGAATTCTTGTCTATGTTTTATTGTAAAATTAAAAATAATAATCCCCTCCTATGGAGAATCCTATAAAAAGGAGGTCTCACCTAGTTTATATCAAAATTTGTTAGACACAATTCCATTCTATCAAGAGAATTCATTGTTGCATAGAAAGAGAGGTTGGTTTTAATTAGGGGCATGCGAATGGAGACCGAAAAGGAATTCTTCTAAATATTTATGGGATTAATTATCCATGGTATCAAGTATTAAAAATATAAGAGTAAGAAGGATGAGTGGGTTTCTAAGCTTTTTTATTCTTCTAAAAATGTTAAGGAGGTCACTAAAAATTTTAGGTGCATTGACCTCCTAGAGTCTTGGCTAGAGGTATGTAACTAGGTCATGATGTATCTAAGTATGGATTTAAAATTTAGCCTTATTCAATCTCATCACTTCTTATTTTTTATCAATTTAAGGATATTAATAAAACTAGCCTCCCCTTTTTTGTTTTATGCTACCTAGTGGATTTAGTGGCATATTTTGAATTAAAAAAAGGTTTTCATAGTTCACGAATCCCTCATTCCTACTTATTTGTAATATTTATTCTGTATAGAGGGACAAGGAGGTGGATCTAACCCCCGGATCCTACTCAACCTAAAAAAAATGGAAATAAAAGGTTAAATTTTGAGAAATCAAATGTTGACACTACTAACATGAAAAAAGTGAAAGTTGGTAAACCAAAAGATAAATTAAGCCTTGACTTGAGAGACTCAAAGGATTTTTTTAAATATTTTTTTAGGACCTATGTGTATCTAAATAATTTGGTGATTCCATTATCTATAGGCTCCCCAAAGGTTCCTAGTCTAATAGATATTGCTTTGATTGAGGTAAGTTCACCAAAGGAAAGGTTCCAGTCATTACAATTAATTTTAAAGAATAAGTCCCTAAAACTTATAACAATGAATAAAGAGCTTAAATACATCCCTTGGGTATTTTTTCCAATGTTGGTTTGGGTGGCCCATAATGACCTTGTTTCTTAAATTAGCACCCCATAGAGCAAAAGGATAGATGACACTAGGGATCCTCAATTTTTGGGTTCCTCTGAGTGATGGATAGGAACTGATTCTACTCCTAATTTGACCCCCCAAATCACCTCCTCTCCTTATACTTATGAAGGAATGAAGTTATTAAGTAAAGAACACCCCATTTTAAGGACCTGAGGGAAAGCCTAGATGAGCCCCCTTTAGGTCCTTTGATTAAGTTCCTTTTAGATCATGAGTTTTTTAATGGTTTGGTTTTTATTTTTTATTGTCTTGTTTTGATGCTTCTCATCTATTTTTTATCTTTTTTTTGCTTTGGTGAGTGGTTCTTTTTATGTTTTGGTGATCAACACCCCTGGTCATTTTGGTGTTCTCTCTTGGATACTAGGCCTCCTATTGTGTCTTGAGATAGATTCCACACCATATCAAGGTGGGTTTAATTTAATCTAAACAAACAAATTTAATAAATTAGATATTCACATAGAGATTAATTAATGTCACATAAAGTAAGAGTCTAGAATATATAAATTCATGCAATCAACATGCACAAAACCATTTTAGTAGAGATTCAAGCATAAAAGGATTAACACCAATAAAAATTAATACACATTCAATGATAAAACATGTAAAATGTATAAACAAAAAAAAGTCATATAAAATAAGGATAATCTACGCAATCAATGTATATAATCATCACATACAAGAAAATATATTTTCCATAGAAATATCACTATAATTATTATGAGTAATATTAATCCATATTTAATTAGTGTAAAATATCTCAATAGGATTAATGAAAATGGTCATAGAGATATGTAAAGTTTACTAATATTCGATCAATGTATGTATAACCCCAATGTAGGTAAGTTATCACTTAGTGTAGGTATGTCATGCATCAAAATTACCATGTCATAGATAAATTATAGTTCATGCATCATGCTCATCTATACCATCAAATTATTTTTCATATTAAAATTTATATGTAGTCTATGATATTTTACAAATCATAAATAAATCATGTAAACTAGAAACTTGTCATGAATAGGTATTGGATTTTTATTTTTTTGAATATTTTATTTATTTCAAATATTTGGATATTATTTTTATTTATTTTTTAAAAAATATGATTACATCTAAATATGATTCACTTGCATGATTTTCATAATTTTCTTCATTATATTTCCATCAAAAGTGAAGTCAAATGATTGACCCATGTACCAAGATTATTTTTAATAACAAATGCACCTAGCCAATTTGGTTCTAAATTATCTTTAGTTTCGTCATATACATTGGTATTTTTTAATTCTATTTTATGAGAAAGTGAGCAATTTAAAATTATTAATTAAAAATATACATGGTTTATGCTTTATAAATTTTATTCTAGTATAAGTTTAAATTCTTTGTAACCTTTATGTATATGTATTCCAACATTTTTAGCTCAAGATTGTGTTTTTATAGAGGTTAATTATTTTTTATGATCTTTTTGAGATAAAATTTAAGGGATGGTATCTCTAGATCTAAAGACAATACAAATTTTAAGCTATAGACTAGTTAATAAGTAGTAACCCATGTTAGAATATAAACATTTATGTGATAGGTCGATAAAGCATATACTAATTTTTTTTTAAAATCTTCATCACACTTAGAAACAATTATGATTTATATTTTATCCATTTTACTGCTTGTTTTTATTCATATCCATTCCTTTGTGAATATTAAGAAGTGTAAAATATATAAAGTATATTGTATTTAACATAGAAATTATTAGTAGTGTCCCTCTTGAAGGATGATCCATTATTTTTTATTATATTTAATGATATAATAAATCATAAAATAATGTTTATCTTTAAAAACTTGTTTATATCTTCTAGTTTAGTTTTTTGTATTTTACCATTTTGACCCATGTTTTAACATATTTGTTATTTTTAATAATGAAGTTATGACTCTTTAGTGACTCTAGGTTTATGTGTTCTATCAATTCAAATATCCAAGGAGAGAAAGGACATGGTCATAAATCTGATTATAATTCCTATAAAGGTGTGTCATTCATTGCTATGCCACTATAATTTTTCACATAAATTTTCATGTTCTTTAAATTCTTATGACATCATAAGCCAATGGTAACCCTTCCTTAATAATTTATAAGACATCTATCTTATATTTAAATTTACACCACATTATCTATTGTTTATGTTCGCTATCTGAGTCTCTTCACAACTAAGACATAAAAGTAAATTTCCCTTAAATTATCACCTAAATATATCCCCTTTGATTATAACATAAATAATCATGTCTATTTTTAAATTTAATTATTCAATCCTTGTTCAATTTTTTGGGTTTATATATTTTCACATAGAATTAAAGATATCATTATACCATTATAAGTTATGTGCACCATGTGTAACTCAACTAATATTAATTCATTTACATATACTATAATAACATATGGTTCCAATTATTTTCATATAGTACGTAATTATTTATCATCATTTTTGTTTATAGGAACTAGAAAAGTTTGTCTACAAAAACAATCTACATGGATAATGTATTTGTGATGTATGATCTCATTCATAATCATATAACAATATATCATTAACCATTGTACCATACTTTTATGGGATACAAAAATTTATTTTCATAAAAAATTGAAACATTATTAACTATGAAATTATAATCAATGTACACATGAATATATTTTTACTCACACTATGAATGAAATATATAATCAAAGTACCAATTGCTCATAATTTATTATATTATTTATTCATGACAACATAAAACCATATATGAAATGCATAGATTGTTAATGAGGAATGTGATAATTATTTTATATCTAGAGCTTGTGTAGCATTTATATAAATTAAATTACATAACCTAATTATCATTATCAATATTATTGTAATAATATAATCTCAAATATTATATTTTATTCTTAATGTGTCAACTAATGGTGTTATAGATAATTATATAATTAATTATCTTTTGATGTTTTTTCAAAACATGAATTTAGTTAATTTTGTAATAAACTTTACCCATTGATATATGCATCCTAAATCATGACATTTCATCATAATAATCTATACAGGTTCACCTTTGCAATGACATGCATTTCATTATTAAGACTATAATTTTTGAAATTATTTTATGGAAAGATAATGGCTATAAATATATTTTTCCATTTCAATATATTTTCTTTTAGAATTCCTTATCATATACTTTATGTAATATAAATATCTTCTCAATTTCACTATAATTTCATTAAGAATTCCTTATCTTATACTTTATATAATATATTTTTATCTATGTGTGATCATTGTAATAGTGGCAATAAATCCCCTAAGGCATGCTCTGTGTCAGAAATGTACAATTAAAAGTGTTGGTCTTGTATTGGAGGAATATAGAATGGAAGATTGAGTAGATAATATTTGATTACATGAAAAAAATACTTATATTTTTGTCCCATTCATAATTATTATATTTATTTATTAATTCCATGAAAGGTTGTGCATTTCTCTCTAACTAAGCTACACAATGCCTAATTTATTGAGTTCTTACCTATAAACATTATAATTATTTTAATCCTTTAAGCAAAAGATTTTATGTTATTTGGACCAAATTACTCTCCTCTCCAAGATATGATATATGAAAATAATTTTACAAAAAATATCCCAAACAAATATATTTTAGGTTTAAATGTGCATTGTGTTTTTGAAAGTTTTTGAATGTATGTCATAAATATGTAGCATGATATTTTTTGATGTTTAGAGCTTTAAATTAATAAAATAAATATTACACTATTTTATAATGTATAGATTCATGAATTATGTGTTCTATCCCTTTGATAAGTGCATGTTATATTTTATAATCTAAAGGCGAAGACCAAATAGCAAAATGCTCTCATGGTGTAGCAAATGTTGTTCTAGGTTGGTTTGTAAGATTTATATTTATTTACTATATAAAATTAAACTATCCATGAACATTAATATCTCATAACCCACCATATATTCTAAAATAATATCAATTTTGATAATGTAAATTTTTCCCTAAGACAAACCTTATTTAGGTTGTGAAATTTTTTATAACATGTAATTTTCTCACATGGTTAAAAACGGGCACCATATTAGAAACCCATTTAGGATAATGTGAAAAAATAAACATAAAGATTTATTTTATTTTCTTCTCTAACTATTGAATATTTTTTTATGAGACCTTGAATATAGGTATAGTAATATATTGTGCATCATAACTATAGGGTCAATTCCTATCATATAATTCAAAGAGAATAATTTAGTATAGTCATGTAATAATTATATAATAGATTTTACTTCAACATCTATGAGTATAGCTACAAAAATTATTTGTCTCCAAATTATATCTATTTCATAACTGAATTTATTAAAATTTTCACTTATTATTTTTATTATATCTGCCACATATAATGTAGTAGGATTTATATTAGGATCAACTAGTTTGACATTATTGTGATAGTTTACTTTATACAAAATATATGTATATTATATTATACAAGTAATCCTTTTGTTATTATATATGGGAGATGAATCCTCTTATTCCAAAAAGTGTTAGAAAAGAGATTCATATTTAGGTAACTCTTTCAATTTCCAATTCTCTAAAAAATGAATAATCGATAAGGCCAAGTCATTCTAACTGTAATCTTCATACATGATGAACTACCTATGTAAGATTAAGATTAAGTGATGATTTATAGAAGTGTTTATATATATTTAATTTATCTATCTTAATTTCATTATTAAATTTTGAATCATGAATGTAGCCAATAAAAGTTTTACATTTATGATCAGATCCAACAATGGGATTAATAATTATTTGATCATGTTTTGACTATACTTGACATATGTATAAAAAATTATGAACTATATTATATTATATGATTTTTATTCAAATATTTCACCTATGTTAGAATGATATATAATGTGGAAGCTTGTGTTTGTATTTCATTTTGAAAAACATGATGTCTATATTCCTTGAGAGAAGGGTGTTTGTGAATTATATAGTTTTCAATAGGTCATTGAACAATTTTTGATAGGTTTTGTATCCATAATACACAATAAAATTCCTCTCTCTTTA
>JARHVA010003516.1:1272500-1307500 GCA_037957365.1 Torreya grandis | reverse complement strand
TTATATTTCCCAAAATTTGAATTTATTTTTAAATGATTTTCAACATACTAAATATTTATGAAATGAACATGTAATTATTTATATCATTAATATATTTGTAAAATATATACTATTAATATCTATCAAATCCATGATACAATGTGTAAAATAAAGGACATCTCAGCCCAAGAAAATATTAAGTAATTATAGGAAACAAAAATAGATTCTTTTTTAGAAACAATAAATGAGAGAATCTTGATAAATATGCATTTTACCTTATAAACATAATTTATAACTAATATTAAAATCCTACTTATGTTAAATACTTATAGAATTATTTATATATATATATATATATATAGATAGACACGCATGCGCACATGCGCATGCACACACACACACACACACACACACACACACACACACACACACACACACACACACACACACACACACACACACACACACACACACACACACACACGGGCGCGCGCGCGCTCGCGCGCGCGCATTTGCACGCACACACACACAATTCATAAACCTAATAGATGGATCCCTAAATTGAAATTAAGAATGAGACCCTAGTTTAAAATACTAAAATTTTAGTTTTGTATGTATGATTAGGGAAACTCAAAAGTTAGGCCTGAAACTCCAACACAAAATTATAAAACCTTGAGAAGCTAAAATATGAACCCACAAAGAAACATGGTGGTATTTGTGTTCAAAGTAATAATAGAGAAATATAGAGTTTAAGGAATTGAAACCATAACATATTCAATGACACATATGGAAAAAAATCATATATTAAATCCAAAAATTAGATGTAAATATAATAATCTAAAAACATAGGATAGAATAAGAAAATCTTACTATAAAATAGCTATTTTGTGTTTGAGAAAAGGATTGACTTCACTAATATATTTTAAATATTTTATAATTTGGTAGTATAATTAATCAAAAACAATGTATATAATCAAATTGCATAATATATGTGTAAAATAAGACAATTTGAGTGAAAAATTGAGTATAAATAATTTAATACAATTAACTATTTATTAAAATGACCTAAAACATAAGGTAATTATCTTGTTTAGGATATGTGTAGGTATATGACAAATTAAAATCATTAAAAAGGATTTACATGGGATCTATCTTGATGCAAATCAAGAAATAGACTATGAAACATGTTGAGAAAAGAACAACATTGAATGGATGCATATGAAAGATAGAATCATTTTCACTATACTATATTCATCAAGGATACATAAAATAATGCAAGGTATTATAGAGCATTGTGCATATAACTATAAACAAATCATGTATATCATATTCTATGGATATGTGTGAATGGATATATTTTTATTATCCTTCTTAAAATCCCTCCATTACATTCTTAATATGGATGTGACATGGAAAATAGATTGGATAATTTGGGTTAATATAACCCTAACAATCCCCATTGAGTGTATACGCACTACCCACATTCTAATACTTTAAGGAGGGTTCAAATTACATGTAATTCACCCAACTAGTTGTTTCTATGCAATTAGTGATATATTAGCATTGTTTTAAATCTTATATAATTATTTTAATACCTAAAAACCTATTACTTTGACATTTAAATGATATTAAAACTTTGACCAATCCCTATCTTAAAATATTTAGATAAGTTCTTCCCAATGTACAGATGTATCTAGTGATAGATATATGCTTTATAGATAATTAGTAGATATGAACAAGCTTTGATTAACTTTTTATAAATAAATGAATATTTGGTTAAATTCCTTTCAAATCAACATGTGAAATATATGGGAAAATGTATATAAAATATTTTAATTTGGGAATATCATCATCAAAGGGGAAAAAAATGATTGTAAATAAGGTATACAGCTATGGAAACTATAATTTTATCACTATCGTCAGAACAATCAAGTTTAAAAATTTGATCAAAGATTTAAAAATAGTCTAATATGATATCAACATATCCAATTAGAGAATATGGAAATAATATATATCAATACAAATAAATTTGGAAATCTAGACTTATAAATAAGAGAATGGTTAGGAGATAATGTAAGCAACAATAAATTATGTGTGAACAAGTCATGTATATCAAACCTTGGTGAAAATTAACATTTTCAATTGTATTATACCAAGTATGAGTGCCTAAATTGGGATAGCATATAAGATATCTCTACCCTTCCCTCTCAAATTCATGTTCTTGAGCTTATGAGGACCTCTCAAGATAAAAAAAAAACACCTTATATATATTTTATTTGAAATGAATGCTCCTCACCCACCACATTTGGGGAAAGAATGTAGCTTAACCAAACTAGAGGAAATTATAAATCAAATATTTGAATAAATTTATATACATATCTATTTCACAATGGACATGAAGTTATATCTTAATATTTGTATCCTCTTTATGATTCCTTATGAGATTTTTTTTTTACCCTCTTATATTTGTTAGCATCTAAATAGATAATTTTGATTCAAGATAACTTAAATTGATGAAGGTTATATCAATTTTGTTGCCTATTTTAAAATAAATAAATCCATTTTATATTGTAATTTTAAATTCAAGTATAGTCATAGAATTTGTAAAAGATATTACAATAGATAAATACATCCCTCAAGATGCATTTGGATTTTTATCACATTACCTAATGTTATGGTTAGGGTGAAGGTTATGATATTTGAATTTCCCCTTTCCAATAAAATATTTCTTGGTAGTAGTTGGACTCATTACATGATGTCCATAACTTATTCAATATTATAGTTCATGATAAATCCAGGCATGGGTGTAGTTTACAAGGATCAAAGTGTATACACAATATTTCTCCCTTTATCATTTACTAAATCTTTCTCTTGAAAATACTTGATAATTATTGATCTCCCTAATTACATGACTTAAATGGTGCATCATAAAATGGGTGGTCAAGGATTATGGTTCTCTTAAAGATATGTTTCTACTATATCATGGTTACACAATTATCTACATCAATTTACCTTCCTCTAAGTGTCTTGACATTTACCTCCTTCCATCTTATCTTTATTAGTTTGTGTTAATTTAGTAAATTTTAACCTTATTATACTATATCATCCATATTGATTATGGTTATGATCCTATCTTATTACATATGTAGCATATCATCCAAGTTGATACAATTTTGTGTCAGTATTAAACTATATCAGTTAGGCTAATTATGTTGACTGAGTGTTTTATGTTATTTATAGGTATTCAATAAATATATAGGGGTCATATTTCATTTCAATCATATCATTTAAACTATATTAATTCATAATTATAATCTAAGCCATAATTAAATGAGCCTTTGGTCTATAAAATTTTCTTTAGGAAGCTTATCGATTGGTATCTTTAAATTTCAATAGGAGGAATCATTGCAAGTTCTTATCTAAGGATATCTTAATTTTTTATCAATCCATTTGAAGTATTTTTCTAGAACATCTCTTGAAAATATCAAATTTTTATAAGGGTGATATTGATGATCAAAGAGTCCACCCTAACATGAGCATTTGTATACACCCTAAATTGGTCAAGCAACCCCACATATCATGTCTTTTGATAGTCATTTTCATAGGGGACTCTGACTAGAGAATATGAGCCTTGTTCACATTAGCCATATCCTTTTTTTACTTATCTTGGTATTGTTTTATATTTGAGTCACATTTTTACTCATGACCAGTCATTCATAGCCTTCTCGATGGTCATTCTAGCTCAGACAAACTCTATTTCCAAAGCCAATCTTATCCCCCCAAGAAGAAAACCTATAGGATAAGAGTATTGGGATTGGATTATAGCACTGAACCTTAAGGTGTCCTATTTTTGATGTTCATATCCTTTTTTATTTTGAGTCCCAACAATCATTTATCTTCACTTGAGAGGTCCTAAAACCTTCTTATCCCCTCCCTTATGTTATATTTGTATTTTGAATGTCATTTAATTAAAATAAACCTCCTAAATTTAAAATAAATATTCTCCTATATAAAGGACTTCACAAGGCATTTTATATATAGCACTTATTACTTTCACATAATACATAATTAAAAATTAGTAAATAGTATAGCTCATCATTCTAAATCATTTATACATTTGCATGCTTGATCAAAGAAGGGCCTAGGAAAAAGTTTATTCTTGCATCTATCATGCATGTTGATTATGCATATTCCTAAGGGAGAATTACATTTGATTTGAGATGCTAGCTTGAGGGTTAATGTTGGTACTGGTCATGATAGTAGGGGTTATAGATCATGTTATCATACTTCCCCTAACTAATTTTTTTCCCCATTTTTGATTTTCATGTGTTTGTTATTGCATGTGTGTATATAGACCTAGGGTTTAAATATTAAAACAACCATATAAAAATCTCTATCAACATTCAAGATCTAAATTTTTGTAGGTAGGCTCATACCAAAATAGTATAAAGAACCTAGAAAAATCTTATCTTTGTGAGTAGTTTGGAAAATTGTGGTAGAAGAGGACAATAACATCAGATCCCAAAGTGTCTTGCTTTCGATAGTCATATCCTTTTAATAAACAAAATCTAGGTCTAGGTTCCTAATACTTTATTAGTCTTGCACAATAGTTTTTAAGCTTTGAAATAGTTAGCTCAGTTTATTTTTATAGATAACTTACTTTTTAGAGTATCAGAAATATTTTTAGAATCTCTATGTTATTAGTTATTCTTTCATTTATTTTCTTAATTGTAATTTTACATATTCTCTTTGGTGAAATAAATAAAATGGACACTAAATCACTTCTTCCCTCTCATCCCATATATCAATTTCTAAATTTTTATCATAATTATGACAATGAATGGACAAAATTTCAAAATTGCACATTAGCTAAAAATTTGGAAAATGATTTCATTTAAAATGAAGATAATTACTATTGTTTTAATGAGGAATATTATGATACATATGAAAGTGATAGTGAAGAAAAAGTAGATGCATCTTCTTCTCTCAAATCAATCTATTTTCTTTCCTCTTCTAAAGAAAATAATTTTGATAATTGGGAAAGGTACTTTTCACCTCATTATCCTATGCACGATACACCAAATGAAAAATTAGTCATGAATTTCCAAGTGAATCTCTCATTGGAAATAACTTACTTCTATTTTAACCTAATATCTCTCTCTTTTGTTACTTTTATGTTCAAACTATAACAATATAAATTCAATAAAATCAAATGGCTAATGAATAGTTCAAATGATCAAACTCATGCTCTTACTTCTACTTTGTCATCTCAAACAATGGAAAATGAATGTTTAAATGATAACTCTCTTATTCTTACTTCTCATATTACAAATGAAAATAAGTCATACACTCCATTCATGGATAACATAGATTCACATAGTATTCCAAATTCACAAACATTTTATTACATATTATAAAATAATTAAAAGCTTCTCTTACCCCTCTCCCTAGTGATGATGGAAGTGATAATGAGTATGATAGTTAACATGAAAATGAATATTAAAATGATAATGCATGGAATAATAATGATTATTATGCACATAGTGAAGAATAAAATGAATCTCATGATTCTAAGTCTTCTCTTAATCCTCTCAAACACAATTCATTAAAAATTATTTCTTCTACTTCTATACATCATTCTATTTAAAATGATACACATGTCAATAATAAAATGACATCCTCTACTCAATTAGAATGTGATTCAGTAAATAGTAAAGATACTAATGAATCTTCCAAGCAACCCCATACTACAGTAGCACCTATTTCTCTCTTAACCTAAATAAAATGGTAGCCAACATCCCTTTAATAAGGTCCAAGTGAGCACACCCCATATCTATGATGATCAAAGTACTAAATGTAGCATTCTCATGGAAAAAATAAATGATCAAATTCAATGATTAAATAAACCACTTCAAGATAATAATATACCATCCTAGGATATTATTTCTTTGATGTATGAATTTGGTGAATTACAACACGAATTACATTTCCTTACCTTGGAAAACAAGGCTTATAAGTCTTGGATGGATGTCAAAGATTTATATGGTAACCCTATTTTGAAAACATTTGTAAAATCTTAATTACCAAAGCATTTGTAGATACCATCATTACCTCAATATGATGGAATTGGAGAACCATTCATACACCTTCAAGCCTTTTCTAAGGCTTTTCCATCTCATGCAAGTCATTTGATTACACTTGAGTTGTTTTAGTAGACACTAGGGGTAATGCACATAACTGGTTCATTCATCTACTCCCTATTTGTTCCTTAAATATATATAATGATTTGGATATTGAATTTCTCACATAATACATAGAAAACATGGGCCCTCATGCTACATATGAGAAACTTGCCACATTACATCAGAATACTTTAGAGCCATTTAGTGATTACATCTTACTATTCAAGACTCACATGTTAAGATTGATCTATAAACTAATAGATTTAAAGATTAAACATATATTTATTAAGGGGCTTCACCAACCCCTCCTAGATCACATATTTTACAAGATAGATTCCTCTTTTATGTGCTTATGATATATAGTTTTAGCATTGGAGAAGAAATTTATATTGATTGAGTCATATGCAATTGATCAAATTACTCTAGATTTCACAACATTACCTCTATATATAGTGCCTAAAACTCAACATCCACCATGTCTAGAAAAAGATAGGAGAATAATAACAAAAAAACTAGTTAAAAAGGAAGATCAAGTTTTTAAAGCACCACCTAAAGTATGCACTAAAGAGAATATTAGTAAGGCACCACTATAGTTTAATTCAGAGTGGGATAGCCCATATGTCATATTATGATCACTTCTAGATAGGACATTAATCACTTTACCTTCTACTCATTGATGATATCCACATCTCTTACATAGATAGATACATCAGCCCTTTTATAACTATCATTATATCTATGGACATAGAGATAATGATTGTTATAGACTTAGGGATTGCATTAATATATGTGTTGATAATGGCATAATAGGATTCACATTGGGGGCTTTGATATCTCCTCCATCATGGAACCATAGAATTCATTCGTCCATAATTGAGTCATCTTAGGGCATTCCTTCACAGGAATCATTAGTTACTCATCGTGATAGTAATGAGATTTCTAAGATAGAGCTTTATAAGAGATCTCTTATCCCACCTACTCATAAGGTTTTGAGACTAGTACAATTAAGAAAACCTACATATAGTAGTGTATTTCAAGGCGTACATAGTGGAGTTCTATATACATATCGAACATAGTCATAGTCACCATAATAGCATGCCACTTCTAATAGATATTCACTATAGCCAAGCTTTTAGGGTCCTATATCACATAGAAAATTGATAGGGTTAAGATTAGATTAATCCACATCATAGAGTACTACTGTAGAAAGATATTCACTATGGCCATGTTTTCAAGGACATATTGCATGTAGTAACCTACTATGATTGAGATTATATGAGACACAATCATAGGTTACATTTCCATCTTGATCTATTGCTCAATGATACACATCACAATAAAGGTAACATGTTATTTCACATAGCAATCAACTATGATTATAAATAGATGAGCCTCTTTCATAGCACATAGTTTTAACTATGCATCCATTAATATTACATATTATAGAGTATTCATGTATAGCTATAGTTAGTGCACCATAAATAGTATGAGATATAAGACATATTAATACATAACATGAGTAGTATGGACACTTTTTTAGTTGTCCATCAGGGTTTATATAGTGATACAACATACATTCATACTGGTATCAATTCATATCTTCACCTAGTGGATGATGATGGAGCCAAAGGGCCATCCTTTGTATTCTTGAGCCACTCTCTAGGAATTAAGAAGAATATGATACACAAAAAGTGATCTCTTATATCTACTATTAATAGCAACTAACATTCCTAGTTCAAAGTAACCATCCCTAGCTAAACCAAATTATCAAAATCTTGATCTTACCGATATCCCATTTTACCAATCTTGGACCAATTTACTTTACCAAATCAATTTACAACTTAAAAAATAAGAAAAAAATTACTCACATATGATTCAAAATAAAAACTAACATCACACTCGAACCTATTAAACAAAAATCAAGTCACATCCCAAATACTATTTTACCAAAACATATACAATCTTAACATTAATACCAAATCAACTATTTTTAATAAATTATTTGCAACAAATATACCAATATTCTTCAAATTCCATAACATAATATGCATAAGTCAAAATCAAATAAACATTCATATATATTATAAGTTTTCAAAGTATATACATCATATCAAATATAATTAGTAATGAATGGGCATCAAGCCCTCACTCTTAGTCTCATTCCCCCCACTAGTGCTAGTCCCATAATCCATCCTAACACTCAATGGCCTTGCACCTCCTTGAACTACCACACACCTATTATGATTACTCTTTCACTCCAATAACCAAACATGCTCCTCATATAAGTCTACATATGACCTTTGAAGATCTATATACTCATCTATGATCCTCATGCTAATATAAACAAAATGAGGTGGAAACACCTTATGCCTATCTATCTCATCTCTCTCTTTTTCTACCATAACATATGCAATTGTTTCTATATTATCCCTATCAAATAAATGAACATGAATACCAGCCATGACCATAGATCACTATACCAATCCCTCTTTTATCTCATCATTGGTATATATTGTGTGAGTTCTTAGAGTATTGACTCAATGATGGTCTCCGAATAATCATCATCTCCACTCCCCACCCCAACCTATGCTTCATCTTGAACACCTCCCATATCACTTACACACAAAGTATGAATCTATGTTAGCTATATAATTTGAAACCAAAAAATTCATAATATTTTACACAATTCAAATGTAATCACTACTACGCCCCATCTTCTAGATCAACTTACGATCCTTATACTCTAGTGCATCACTTTACTTAACAAGATACAATAGATCCCACAAATATTTAGAACACCACATAGTATGTGCATATATACATCTAACATTATCCACATCAATAATATCGATGGCCACATCCATCACATCTAATGGTATTTCATGAGCTCTTATCCTTGCGAATTCTCATGAACTCCTCACCCACACCCATGTTGTTGAGGGCACATCCTATGATACCCCAAACTATCTAGTCACATGATCATATTGAATTTTCTTGTATACTCTAACCCATCAATCATGTACCCAATAACTGACCCTCATATATCACAATTGTACACCATCCTTGTCCCACCCAAGAAATCCTTTATAAAGCCTCCATATGATGTTACTAGCCACTACTTTGTTTATCGCACACCTATAATGATTGATCCTAGGGGATAAAATAGATAATATACTCATGTACCGCTCTCAAAATGGATATGGAGGTTCCCACTTCCTCCTCGATAATCCAATTAGTTTCACAACTACTATGTGCTCATAAGCCCAACAATGAAATAAGCTCATTGTGCTCAAACTACCACTAAATTCCTCCTATGTAAAACTATAAAGATCCCTATATAGGTGGGCTAGCATAATCCTCCCTCATGAGAGTAGTGTTATATACCTACACACTACACAATCTTATGCATCTTATATGAAATAGACACTCCACTCCCATCCATAGCAATAAATAATGATAAAAAATAGCCAACTACTTTTGCTAGCATGGAACACTAGAGTGCACAATAATTGACAATAGTAATTCACTATCACTCCCTCTTTGATGTATAAATGAGGGCATGACAAAAAAATACAAGGATAAATGATCAATGGCATCAACACCCATATCATTCTTTACTATCACTTACTGCCCACTGACTAATAAAAGAAATATGTGATACACATCCTTTAGAGTCATAGTCTTCTCCCCTACGAGAAGTAAGAAATTACATGTCTCTACATTTCACCTCCCACATAAGGTGGTAATTAGATATCGATACCAATTCACTGTGCTTAGGTCACACACATGATCCAACCCTACCCTACCCATGACAACTGTCTCATCAATAGGTAATGCTAATAGCCTCAATGTCTCCATCACTTGACCCCTATATAACTCTCTCATCCATACCTCACCTTGCATCACCAAAAATAAAAAATATATCAATCAACAGTGTCAAATCCAAAACTAAAATAGAATAATAGTCAACAATAAAGTAACATCAATCAAAAAGGAGGCCTCAAATATAATAACACTAGATATAGGACAATAACACTATATAGGAGTTTTGTAACCTAAATAATAGCATTGAAACCTAGATAAGAGCACTAAACCTTAAATAGAAGTGTTGGAACTAGAAAAATTCTTCCTAGGCTACTTTTAAGAGCCAAAAAACACAAAAAAAGGTCTAAAAACTAACGAAAAACCAGACATTTGGGTTACTTACTAGGGTCACATCACCACCAACCTAAACCTAGATTACCAACTACTCAAACTAAGTCACAATAGGTTCTCATCTCTTCATCATCTCTCTCACTCTAGAGCTTAATATTTCAACATATTAAGGGCACAAATAAATTAAGAATCAATCCAATTTCTTATATTAGCTAACTTTTTCAATCATAACAAAATACCATTTTGCCCATGACTCAAACCCTGTAACTCTATTTTTCAAACCATTCTATTACATGGAATCATGACAAAGATACATTTGACATCACTCAAAATTTTATCTCTTACTACCTTATCTACCCAATTTGTAGGGAGCATCTATATTTATCTTATACTCAGACACACATCTTGGTCATCACTAATCAAAACTTGTTCCACTTCCAACAAGTCAAACTAATCAATCAAACAACCTCTCAAGCTATTCACAACATGCCAACCTTATTTTTATTATTACACCACTAGTGATCACTTTTGGCTTGACCTCTTATATCACAAATTTTGTCCCTCTCCCCAAAAAGAGGGCATAATTCCTACTATTCCTATTTCTACACTTACCCAGCATGCCCATCCACTCTCATAGGTGGATAAACCATGGTTCATACACATCTAGTAGTCAAATTATTAGATTTTACTTAGATTAGTTGATAATTAAAGTGATTTATATTACATGGGTCACTTAACATTACTTAGGACATTCATAGTGATATATCTTAAGTTTTTAGATAAATAAACTATTTAGATATAATGGTTCAGATCCTATGGATCCATGATGATTTCAGCTTATAGGTACATAGACTATTTAAAAAGAGTGGTTCTAATTATATGGATTCATAGTGATTTTGATATAGATATAGACTTAGATAGCGTATTTGGGGGTATGTAGATTACTACACATCTCACACATACAACTTCATACAACATGATACAATTACAAACTCAGATAGCAAACTATAAGCATAGTGGAGAACACAATGTTTTGGTCTCTAATTTTTCACATGAGGCATGGAAAGATATGTCTTTCCACATGTGGTTATATATATTACTAGATTATATAGATGCATCAATAACATACCAAATTTGGAGGCATGGCATAGATGTTCATGTTATTCATCACTTAAGATTATATAAATGGAATGGAAACACATGCCATTCTCTTCTTACACATAAACCATAGTTTTGGATTATATCCAGTGGTACCTAAGTTTTCACCAAGTTATACCATATGACCATCTGCATTAGTTGGTCCATTTCATTACCCAAACCTATACAAAATGAGATTGTGTAGGATAAATGATAGACATTGGTTTTGGGGCCTCTGATTATTTCCTAGTTCTAATTCATATATTTAGAGTTAGGGCATGAATTATTTTACTCTTTATAGCATAAAATTTTTATACACACATTGTAGGTTACATGAGTTTATGTAGGACATATGATAGACATTGGTTTTGGTCATTCTATCATTTCTCATTTTCTACTAGATTTAGCATAGTGGGAAAGCATTGCCCTCGTTATCCATGTTACATTGACTCAAATTTAAAATTCAATACATGGGGCATCCATTTTAGGGATTCCTTCTTTCTTCAGGCACTATTCAACATTCCATCTACTTCATTGGCCAAGAAGTGATTTGGACCCTTGCAACACATTTATCTCCATCTAGGTAGGTTCAAGCACACATTTTATTCTTCTTTCTTTTAATTTAGTAATTCATTTCATTGTATCACTAGAATAAAATGGGGGAAAGGTGTACACCCTAAATAGGTCAAGCAACCACACATATCATGTCTTTTTGTAGTCATTTTCATAAGAGACTCTGATTGAAGAATATGAGCCTTGTTCACATTAGCCATGTATTTTTTTATACTTATCTTAGTCTTGTTTCATGTTTGATTCACCTTTCTACTCATGACCAATCATGCATAGCCTTCCAAATAGTCATTCCAGCTCAATTGAACTATATTTCGAAGGCCAATCCTATCCCTTAGGTCCCAAACCTATAAGACAAGAACACTAGGATTGGACTATAGCATTAGACCCCAGGTTGTCTTATTTTTTCACTCCCATCCTTTTACATTTTGAGTCTCAATAGTCATTTATCTTTACTCAAGAGGTCATAAACATTTATTATCCCCTCCCTTAAGTTCTGTTTTTCTTTTGAATGTTGGCTAATGTGAATAAAGTTCCCAAATTAAAAATAAAGAGTCTCTAATATAATGGACATCATAAGGCATTTTATATCTAGAACTTACTACTTTGACATAGTACATAATTAAAAATTAGCCAATAGTATAACTCAAAATTTTACATCACACATAAATTTACATGCTTGATCAAGGAAGGGCCTAGGTGAAATTTCATTCTTACATATACTATGTGCATTGATTATGCATACTCCATAAGGGATAACTACATTTGATCTGAGACCCTAGCTTGAGTGTTAATGTAGGAAGCAATTAAGACAATATAGGCTCTATATCATATGATCATACTTCTCCTAACCCAAATTTTCACTTTTTTTGATTTTGATGTGTTTGTTGTTTCATGCGTGTAGACAAACCTAGGGTTTGAAGATTAAAACATCTTTATAGAAAATCAATTGACATTCATCATCCGAAATTTTAGAAGTAGGCTCATACAAGAACATCACAAAGAACCTAGAAAAATTAAGCCTTTGTGCGTAGTTTGAATAATAGCAATGGAAAAGGACAATAATTCTAGACCCTAAGGTTTATTATTTTTAGTGGTCCTATCCTTTCACCAAACCAAAGCTAGATTCAGGGTCCTAACATTTTCCTAGTCTTTTATAGTAGTTTTTAGGCTTTGAAATAGTCATCTCATTCTATTTTTTTAGATAAGTTACTTCTTTCCATATGTAATTAATTTAATAAAATTGATATAAATATGTATTTTACCATATTTAATTAGATATTATCCCTTAATCTAAACCCCTTATTGTTTAGGAATGAAACACTAGTTTTCTAAAAATAATAAAATACTAACTATAACCTTATACTCTTTCCTTTATTTACTTAAATAGATGTTAATTTTTTCTTAGTGAATGAATTTGGGTATCCTTGTCTAGGTTATCTCTATATTAAATAAAGATAATGTGGTTATATAATTTCTTAGACTTTTCATATTGAATATTAAGTTTCATAGATTCCAATTTGTTTGACCTTTGCACCTTACCTTTTATGATCATTATAACCTTTTAATTTAGTTTATTTATTTGCATAACTAATTTAATTTACTTTACTTACACATTTACTTTCATAGATGTCTAATGAAAGCTATATATTTATGTCATGGGCTTAGGATTTGTAACCCTATCCTTTTAGGTTAGTGATGTAGGAAATCCCACATTATATATTCAAAATTCATTTGTTAAAACCTAGACAAACTAAGTACCACTAGCTCTATTTAGTTGACATTATTCAAGTCCAAGTGTGTTGAGATAGGATAGTTATAAGTTAATCCTAGCCCATGCATACATTATGGTGAAACTGATGTGAAACCTATTCTCAACTTATTACCTCAATAAAACTACATCACCTAACCTTATATATTTTATTTTATTTGTACACTACATCATTAATTATAATATTATTTTCTACTTATTTATAATGCTATTGGCCAATTTAGTTCCATTATGTTTTTCCATAAACTATATCGACTAGCCTAATATAGTTCTATGTGTTTCATTTTAGAATATTTAAATTATAACTATATTATCCATCTAGTGGGATAAGATTATCTAGATATTTATTTTAGTTCATTGAATGATATACATTGGTTTTAGATATAGATTATCAAACATTACTTTATCTTTATTTGGTTTTCCCTATAAATTATCTTTAGTAGTTAAAAAAATAATTACATGTTGTCATTTTAGGCCAAGTAGATGTATATTCATATGACACCATCATGTGATGGTTACTATGAAAATACTCAAGTCATTATACATAATTATCAAATAATTTAGTTTCCATATATCTCATGTATATTGTAAATGACTAGGATTTCCTTTTTTGTTGAACTTATGTAACTAACCATCCATTTGATTTTTTGGTGCATCTATGACTGTATTTTAAATTTTGGGATGACACTTGAATATTAATGAGAAAATATGTTGTAAATCATTTAAAATAAATCAAACCCTTGTATTATATATCCCTAATATTCTTTTTGAAAATTAATTAATTTTAGTTTGCTACTTAATTGCTTACTAAACTATTAACTATAGTGCCTAGCCTAAAATTGTTTTATGTTGTGAATTTTAGCTTGTATATAATGACTCATTATTTTTATATGTTGTGTGTTCCAATTAGATGAGATATCCTAATATAGTTATCTATGATTTTTAATTTCATCAACTAACCTTTGGCATTTCCATCTATTTATCTCTGTAACTACAAAGACAAGTTACAACTTTCAAGGTGAGATTGAAGCCATAGTCTATAAACAAATATGAAAATATATAACTAGTCAATTTTTATATATATCACATTATTGGATGTAATACAATGCATGTTGGGATTAAATCTACATTAGTTTTACACCAAAAGTTGATAAACAAGCTTTCACAATTACTCAACATGCCATTATTTGATTATTAGAGCATTAACATAGAATTCTAGGAAATAAATTCATTATATTTTAAGATTAAAGTGGATAAATAAATAACTTCATCATTAGGGCCATTTAATCTACCTATTTAGATAACTTAGTCTCTAGATACACACTAGTGCAAACACAAACTAGGCTTGCTTACATACCACTCCTACTTACTCTAGCTATAATTACAATGACTACTAAAATTCTTCCATCTATCACTATTATTTATTATTCATATAGTGGTGACATATCAACACTTTGATTAATATAACTATTTACTCACATTATTTATTAATTTAACACCTTGGTTCCAAGTTTATGTTGCATGTATGTATTATATTTTTAGTTGTGAAATTCTATTTTGGGTTGACTATTGTACATACATCATTTACGTGAGATTTAGATGTGATTCCTATTTTTTTAAATGTATTTATATATGAAGCCTTACATATCCTAATATATTTACTACTGTATCCTCCTAGTCCTAAAGGGGTGAGAGTTTTTGTTCTCAATATTAATAGGTAATTCTTAAGAACTTCTAAATTTTTTGTCTTATTGTGCAAATATTTATTCTTCTCCAACTTGTGGATTATGTTATAAGATATATCATTTGGGTTTATTATTATTTTGATTTTTTATGATTTATATATTTTATATACATTCCTTGAAATTATTCTATATCTTATTTAAATACCTTTTACATATAAATCATAACCCCCCCTTGCAGATGCATTATTGTAGTCTAAAAAATGTGGCAAATTCTTATATAATGTGTTTAATTATGTTTTATTTTGGTTCCCTTTTAATCTTATTTTATTTTTATTTTTGGTTTGTTTTAGTATCATGTAATAATATTGGTTTGTAATCCAAATTATAGTTCAAGTACTTGTCTTGAAAAGTTTCATCTAGTGTCATCCACAAGCCTCCTTTCCTTCACTGCATTTCCCTCCTTTTTTAGTTTATTTTTATGTTCTACCCACAATAATTTAGGACAATCATCTATCCACCCATATATATTATATTTATATTCATCCATAACCTACCCATCTATGGTAAACAAACTACCTCACTCACCATTAGTCCACTAACAGGTTATTAATGAAAGCAAATACCCTTCAACTCATGACATGGAGTGACTAATTTTAATAAATCCTAAAATTTTATAAGATATATCCTAAAAATTAAAAAAAATTCATAACACCCACATCAACACATCCCTCAACCTGTTATGCATAAAAATTTGGTTCAGCATCCTGAAAATAAACATTTAGATCCTTTCGTTGTGTCCATAGACATTGGAAAAATATCTTGAACTATCAAAAATAATGGTAGTAAATATATTTAATTATTTCTTAAAATATTTTTAACTCTCCATAAAGAATGGGTCAAAGCTATCATCTTCATTACTACTAAACTTCTAGCCAAACCCTTTTTAGGATATGCACTAGAATGGTACAATCAACTTTCTCAAAATTGCAATAAACAACTATAAGATTTGTTTAGTTCTCTATTTATGAATTTAAAACATAATAATATTCCTAAAAATAGATATCCAGTTCATCAATTATTAGTTTAGACACATAAATTAACCTTTACGTTGAAACAATGCACTTGTGGCTATGCTTATTACACACTTACCTTATGCCATATACCATGGCCTTTTGATAATTTCCTTTAATTTTATAGTTAGATGACACAATCCTATAATTAAATTAATGATCCCATAATTTCCCTATTATTCATGTAAAATATTTTATGCTTATCCAAATATTATTCATACTACTATATTATATATTTGTTCCCTTAAATAATAATGCACCATTTAGATGATAATGTTTCTGGATGTTATCTTCTTCCCAATAAATAATAGTTAGTTTCTTAATTTCATTTTCATGAAATTTTCCATCTAAAAGATTTGGTAGGATTCATCTAAAATAATTCCAAAAATATCATAATAAATTCACATTTCAAACTATTTTTCACATAAGAAGGATTCCTTATTTAAAATAACCATAATTCTAATTATAAATTGAGATAATATTATTTATTTCTCCCAATTATAAATACATACAACTCTATCTTCCATAAACTACATTATGAAATTATTGTTGAGGATAAATATCAAGTTCTAAGCAGCCACTCACACTAGGATTGTAATAGAATTTAGAGTTTGGAACTAGTATTTCAAACACACCATCATATCATGGGAGAACTACATGCAATTTTATTCTTATTTGGAGTGTTATTATTTAGGTAATGATCAACATAGGGGTGTTGAGCTCAATCACAACTTCAATTATTTACCCTTTATTATTCCATGATTTCATTTTTTGACTTCATTTATTAAAATAGAATTATAAGTGAAGGAGAGATACATTGTGGTTTCTATGATGGATTTGAAGCACTCACATAGTTCATAGAAGACACAGGTGAAGTTAAACCTATCGCATAAATCTTAGAGCTTCATCACCTTCAAGACATTATCACTCCCCAAGGACATTAACACCAATTTCCCTTATCTAGATATGATGTTCTTGTTTAGAAATCCTTTATCCAACATAGCTATATATCTTATATCTTAGTCACAATAAATAATAATGTATTATGATTCTACAACTAAGTTATATCTCTTTCTATTTTCCTCTTTTGGTATATTTACAAATTTATTAAGTTCCAAATAATTTTCTATCATTTATTACATATATTTATTTCATTCTAATTTTCACAATAGTTTGTCACATTTAGGTAACTATTTTCACTTATTTGCCAATTTTTTATAAAAAATATTAGTGAACCATTTTCATTTATCAGATATTTAAAGACCTAGTCATGTCCCTAGTGTTTTCATTATATGGTTTTGTCCTCCTATGGTTTCAAATTAAATTTAGATTTCCTTATCATGATGTAATTTTATAATCATTATCTTGTCTTTATCCTCTTATTATCATTTTTTTTTATAAAAGTTAAAATGGTTAATAAATAATATATTCTTCCTCCTAACCATCAAGATGGTGATAGAAAATTTACCTAAAACCAATTACAATCTATCATTATCCCAATAATTAAATTATCCCATACTATATTTCCAAAATAATGTAACCAACATATCCTTTATCAAAACCCTTTACATCTCACATCTCTTCTCAATGGTGTTTCTTTGCATATTCAATAACACATACCTATGTTTTATTATTTGTAATCAATTATTTTTCCAATTATCATTTGAAAAAGGTCAATATAATAGTTACAAAAATAAAATTTCTATTTCAATTCAAAGATCACATCATTGGAAAATCATATCAAGTGTACAAAAAATACATAATATGTTAGTGTTAATCTTGTAGATGTAACTTGTTAATTAAATTAAATAGATGTTTTACATTAATGGAATAATATATCATAAAATTAATATCATAATAATTATATCCACAAAACATAATTGAAAAAGGAGCATAATATTGATAATTATGATTAATCTATTTTGAGGGTAGAACCTCCAAAATAATGCAAGAAGAGAAGATTTCATGATATGATGATAAAATAAAAACCACTACTTCTTATATATACTATAACTATCGATAATTATTGCATATACAAATCATAATTAATAAAAAATAGTAAAGCAATATAAAATTTATGTAACCAACAATTTGGCCACATATATCCCTAGATAAACTATAAGTTAATGGCATATGATGCCCCTCCTCTTCAAAAAAGATGTTTATCTCAATGTTGAATTAATTAAATATGTTTAAAGAAAGTTTCATCCTCTTATGTTTCATATTCATGATTAAAAATCTTCTACTTGATCAAATTAAGATATCTTGTTTATATCCTTCTAGTGTGTTTATGAAGGACCTCATTAGGCTATAAAATGATTTTTCCATACTCATCTAGTTCACATAACTTAGTTTAGATAGAAACTATTTATTCAATTAATTTATTCAATAAATATAAATGAAATACATGATGTATGAGAGTCGATAGGGTCAGCTCTAACTCATATGCTACAATGTTAATATTATGTAAGATCTAAGAAGGGCCATAATACTTAGGATAATGTTTTTTATGATTTTTTTACTTCAAATCCATCTAATTATACGGTTTAAAGCAAAAAATACCAAATAATCAATATAAAAATTCCTCTTACTATGGTTTTTATTAGCTTACTAATTCATTCTTTTCTATGTCAGTTCTAAATTCTCCCTTCAACTAGCTAGGACCTCTTGTTGATGTTAAATGTGTTCCTAAATTTCTTGAATCTTGGGTTGTTATCCTCAAGTATAAAGTGGTTTATAGGGGTTGTTAACCATAACATCAAATAAATGGAGACATTCTAGAAGAGGTATGGAAGGAAGTGTTTTACCATCATTTTTTTAATCAAAGACAATGGACCCCACAATCCTATTTATTTGATGTAAAACAATCAAGATACCTTTTAGGCATTTGTTGACAACCTTTATATGTCCGTCAAATTGAGAAAGATATGAAAATATATGATCTAAAATGAGTACCAAACATGCAAATAACTCAGTCAAAAATTTAATAGTGAAGATAAGATCATGATTACTTACAATGATTTTAGGAGTACCATGCGACTTTTAAACTATATTGATAAACTCAATATCTATGTTGTTGGCTATAAATGTATATGATAAGCAAAAAAAAAGGGTATATTTTTTGGGCCTATACACAACTACCATTATGACATTTTTACATTTAGACATTGATAATCCTATAATGAAATCCATGGAAACCTCCTCCAACTTTTGGCTAGGGATGGAGGACAATTGTAGAAGGAATGTTGTCTTAATTATTTCTCCATTATTATATTGAAAAACCATACATTCTACAACAATTTTTTTATATCCCTAATAATCCATATATAACATAAATATTTATTGATATGATGATATGTCTTAACAATTATTGAGGGTCCCCTGATTGGGGATGTATGAAGATCCCAAATTATCTTCTATTTGATGATGAAATCTTTACATAGGTATAAACTATATTTATACCATAATATGTTCCATTTCCACTAAAAAAAATTAAAAACACCAGCCAATGATAAATATTATAAATTAGGACATGTGTATCCCTATCACTCTATTATTTTAATCTTTTGTATTCTATCCAATTTACTTGTCAAATAGTCATTGCACATAATAATGCCTCAACTAATTCACCCTACCTAGAAATTACAAATGCTACCACATTATTTTTTCTCTCTTATATAATATTTCAAATTCATATCCCAAAAATTTATTCACTCATTTTCACCATTATTTTGATGATAATTGATGTTCCAAAAATTATTTTAAACTTTTAGGATCAAATTTGACCTAAAAGTGTTTACCATTAGATAAGGTCTCTATTGTTTGACTAAATGAATAATAACCCTCATATCTTTCTCATATATGTCTTGATCTTCATTTTTCCTTTGAGTTGACAAATCTAAAATTAAATTAATATTCCTCATTGCATTATTATTTATCCCATGCCATATCATGATGTATCGCAGTAAACATTAAATGTATTGGAAAAATTAGGGGTCACAAAACATGGAGTGGTGCACATATCATCTTTCAGCTTCTCAACTACCTTGTTAACTATTTTAGTCCAACAAAATTAATATTTATTCAACAATGTTTTCAGTGGAGCTTCTATGTTTTAATAATTTTCTAGCAATATATGATAGTAACATGTTATCACAAAAAATAAACAAAGGTTATTGAGGTATTTCATACTTTTCATTCCATCATAACTTTAATCTTATTAGGGTTCAATTTGAATCCTTCATGTGAAAAAAATTGACCTTTTTACTCCACATAATTAGAATCCAAAGTCAAATTCAAAATGATTTTCATAAATTTAATGTTTTTCTAAAACCAACATTGCATATTTAGCATGATTAAAATATTCTTCCCAAGTTTTGTTGTGGATTAGGATGTCATCCAAAAACAAAAATAAAAAAAATATTTAAAAAGGCACAAAAAAAGTGTTCATAAAACTCTAAAATGTATATGTGCATTTATCAGAACAAAAGGAATGAACTTAATCCTATCGTGGCCTTAATGAGTTTGAGTGTTATTTTATGGATATACTCATCTCTGACTTGAATTTGATGATACCCAAAACAAAGATATAGATTTTTAAAGTAAAAAACACCATCTAAATCCTCTAACAAATCATAAATTACTAGAATAAGTAACTTATAATTGATGTTTTACTTATTGAATTATTTTTATTTAGTGAACATTCCATAAGTTTCATCCTTATTATACACCATGACTACTAGGGATGATGTTCACTTTAACTATGTTAAATAGTACTTTCCTCCAACATCTCCTATACCATACTTTCAATTTCATTTCTCTAGGCATATGGATACCTATATGGTCTAATTTTTGGTGGTGTAGTTACTAGAATTATTCTTATTACATGATCATGTTCTCTATGTGGTGGTACTCCTTTTGGTATTACACCAAAAATTATTATGCAGTCATCAAAAATAATTTGTCAATTGGTATGTGTAGACACATTTTTCAACATAACTTCCATGAATTTTTTTTTTCTAAAAATCCTTTAGTCCCTTTTTAACTAATATTGGTCATCTATTGTGAATGAACCAATTAGGGATACTTTTATCGTAATCCCCATAGTTCAAATGTTTTATCTTTTGAATTAAAACGCATGAACAATTTTTAGAATTTCATATATATTTTTATTAAAGTCATGAGCCATTGTACTTCCAAAAAAATGTCAACCCCACCCATGGGAATCGAAAACTTAGTATAATTAAGTAGGTAGTCCCTCATTGAAATATTAATATTATGACATATTTTAAAACATATCATTAAGTCACCAACTACAATCATGACTTAATATTTTGAGGATAGATAAATGAAATAGTTCAAATGTGTAGCCAAATTATTATTGATGAAATTATGTGTACTTCCTAATTCAATCAACATTGTCATGTTTTGTTTATTCAGGGTGCCCACCACCTTATATCTTTAGGCGTATAAGTACTTGAAATAGAATGATAGGAGATAATAGAATAAGAATATTTAGATTCCTCATTTTTCTCTTCTATTACCTCACTTGAACCTCATAATATTCTTCATCTTCACTAGTTCCTTCAATGTATAACATTTTTTTTACAAATTTATGTCCTTTCCTCATAACCATTTGGCATGATTCTCTTAGATTTCTTGAGGGGTTAATATTGTAGGTTGTCAAAATGATCATTTTCAAAAAAAATGTTTGTTACCATGAGTGAAATCCATTATTTTAACCAAATATGTTTCCTCTACCTAGTGCAAATGACTTGTCTTCAACATATATGCTAGATTAAATATGTGAACCTCTAGTTAGATGTGATCATTGATCCCCCCTAACAAAAGCATGTAAATCATGTTATTCTTATTGATGTCACATAAGAGCTAGGATAAATTATATAATTAATGAACAAAATACTTAATATTACCTATTTATCATAAATTTCCTAACTAATTTAAGTAGTTTTCTAATACATTTTTGTGATAGTGAATTTCTAGCTCAATAGTAAACACTACCTAGGTAGTAGGAGTGCCCTTTATTTTTTTGGCATATAACCATGTATACCAAATAAAATACTCAACTTTTTGATATAAATATGTTGTGAACACCTTCTTTTCACAAGATGTCTAATGTAGATCAAATAAATTTTCTATTTGATTGATCTAAGTGAGTGAATTATTACCATCATACTTATATACTTAAATTTTAATAGCATGTGCTTCTAACTAGTATTATATTTGCAATTGTTTGTATTGATATAACATAATTAGATCAATAATGCATTATTTTATTTAAAATGAGTTGTAATAGTGCTTAACTAAGCACTTAAGGTTAAAAATTGATTCTTTATATAATCCATTTCCCTTTTTAATACATCAAAATCATCTTTCCTCACCATGATTTTTATATTTAATTATATCTTTCCTCACCTTAGAAATTGATGTACTTGAAGTTTTAAACTCCATATCATCCTTGTGAGAAGTTTTTGGAGTGTTTTTATCTTTTTTATGTCTACGAGTGTTAGTAACATATGTGAACAAACACTAGGGTGGAGGGCTTAAGTCCCAAAAACATTATACTAAATAATTATACCATTGAGATAAATACAATGATTTTTAATTTTTAAAAGGGTGGGAATAATAAATTTTAGACCTTTTCATTAAAAAACTTCAAATAATATCATAGTAAAAAAAATAATTATTCAAAATTTATGTTTAGATTATAGAGAGCAAGGAAGGAAGAGGAAAAGCAGTGGATGATCCTCAACATTTTGAATTTATATTTGAAAGGGAAAATGAAAATGTGTTTATGGACTCTAGTGATAAACTAGGTCACAATAATCTAAGTAACAATGATTGATTAGATATCAACACTACCCTAAATGATGTTCATCATAGGACTATCAAGGAAGACAAAATACCAAAAGAACCATATTTTCCATAGATGTCAGGTGAAAAAATCAAAAAATAATAGGAAACAAATGAATCACATTCGCCATTGTTACCCCACTATCTTGGGTAAATAGAGTGAAAGGCAAAATCCTAGTGGGCCATGAATAATTAGACCTCTACATTTTCTTGGTATTGGAAAACAATTAGGTTTACATTACTATCCTTGATATTTTTATGGAACTTGCTGACATGGAACTATCTAAATCTATTTTATCAAGGTTGAATGGATTATATCAATATATATATATATATATATATATATATATATATATATATATTTCATAGTTATACCAACATAAAAAGGAAAACCAAAGGACACTTAGAGGTTGTCACCTTGGCCAAAGGGGTTTTATTGGTCAATTTCTCTTTACAATAAGATTGAATTAAGGTTCTTTCTAAAGGACCTTAGTTCATGGTAATTGAAACCATGTCTATTATGAGTTTAAAGGTTAGTATGAATCTTAGCATCACTACCATTGATGCCATATCGATGTGGGACCTTCTCCCATAACTTCCTCTAGAATACTAGCACTTGTAAGTTATTTTGTGAAATATCAGTAATTTGGGTTAACCCATTGCTATTGATCTGGTAACAATATTTCATTGAAATATGGTTATGGATGAAATGCACATATTACTAATAGAAAATAAATCACTTTTACATAAGATCAAAATAAGTTCCATGTATGGATAATGGACATAAAATATTATGTATGAGAATAAATCAACAATTTTCCTATGATGTGACATTCCTAGTCATATGTAGAAAGACTACCCCAAGACAAACTAGGTACCTATTAATCCTAAGCATGCATGGACCTAAAAAGATATACTAATGTTACAATGATAATATAATCAATGTTTTAATATCAAAATACCTAAATATTCACCATGTCTTCCAATTTTAGGAACCCTAATAGGTGTTTATTACAATAAATATTCACTCTAATTGATTTATTTCTGGATTCTTGTCCTTAGGGTGACCTAATACCCCAATCATAGGAACTCCCCATCCTACCTTCAACATTTCTTCCCCCCTAAGCCCTCCCTTCTTACACATTTGGTAGTGGTCACTACCTCTAGGTGAACATCCCCTTCCACAAGAGGATTAGGCCTTATTGACCCCATGATGGAGCCAATTCTCACCCCCTCAAAACCCATCCCCAAACTGAATTCCCCCTCCCTTGAAGATGTCTGTAAATATTAGTCCCCCATTTAAAACTCTATTATCCCTAAATTTTTACCCTATTTCCCCACTTCACACTTGATGAATCATCCTTTGGGTTCAGATTGGCCATTAAAACATGGAACCTTCTCATAGGTAGCCTAGGCCTTAGTTTATAAAAGTCCATGTTTTTCTACCTTGAATAGTGAAAATAGCCCACTATCTGAGGACACTCTTATATCTTCTCCTTTAATGATGTTAAATCCCCCTAGAGAAAAGGGACAATGCTCTATGACTAAATCAACATCCCTGAATGCAATCTAGGAAGAGGGTGCACCATAATTTCCTAGAATAGAAAAGGGATAAAAAAATATTAAAGTCATCCCAAAACCAGTGGGTGGATCACCCTAAATTGTCACTATAAATATTTAAATAATAAAATAAATTACCAAGGGTTCTTCGCAAACCCTTAAAATAGCCAATGATAAGAAATGAAGTTTTTAACATAGAATGTTAGAGGGTTAAACCATGTTTTAAAGTAGAAGACACTCTACAATCTTAGAAAGATAATTGACCCTAAATTTTTACTTCTCCAAGAAAATAAAATGTCTAAAAATGCATTAAGACTATGTGGTGATAAAGTCTAGAGGAAATTCTGTGTAGTTACCTCAAATTCCAAATGAGCCTTAGGGGGTATTTATATCTTTTGGAATCTATAAAATCTCGAATGAGTTCTTATATGGAAGTCTAGTGATTAGATTTATATTATATTTAGAGACATAGACAACAATAATGAATAGATCATATCCAATGTTTATGCCCCAAAATCTAAAAATTATAGAAAGAGAATATGGGAAGGCATCCTTCCCTTCTAGAGGGCTTGTGAAAGATGGAATTGGATAGTAGTTGGCTAATCAATAGACCATTTACTCTAAGGAAAAAAGAGGGGAACTATTAGACTTCACAAAAAGCATGTTATATTTTAATGATCTAAATTAAATAGAAGGAATTTTAGATATGGACCTAAATGGAAACCAATTCACTTGGTCTAATAGGAGGATGGGAGATAATTTTATTTAGGTCTACCTAGAGAGTGTCTTTATCTTCTCAAATTGGGACATCTAATTCACCAACAGACTCTCCTTCATACCTAAAACTAGTTCTAACCATAACCCTCTAATTTTTTAAGGTGATTTTTATTTAAACCGAAAAACATTCTTTTTAGATTTGAAATCATGTGGCTCCACTACCCAAACTTGATCAAATCTCTAAATAAATAATGGAAAGAACCCATGTCGGGTATAGATATGTATATACAGACCAAAAAACTAAATTTACTCAAGGTGAAGTTGAAAATATGGAACAAATAAATCTTTGGTGGCATCTTCCTATAAAAAAGGGCATTAGAAGAGGAATTAATGGAAATTGAAGGAAATTTAGATATAAAATGAAATAATGAATAGACTTATGAAAGGGAAAAATAAATCTTGTGTCACTTTCATAATTTAGAGGCAAGGGAAGAGACCTACTCATCAAAAAATTCTATGTGCACCTAGCTGAAAGAATGAGATATAAACACCAAGTTATTTCATCACTCAGTGACTAGACATAAGAATGTGGATAGAGTAACTCATATGAAAATTGACAATGTAAATATTAGCAAAGAAGATGAGTAGATATCATATCACACAATAAATTTCTTCAAAAATATTCTCACTAAAGAATGCACCCTTGATGAATAGCTGGTGATAGTATTTTGAATAAATTTAATAAGGTCATTTCTAATTCTAATAATGATATGCTTACTAAAACCCCATTGATAGAAGAGGTAAAAACCATTATGTTTTTAATGGAGGGATTCAAGGCCCTAATGGTTTTCCCCTTCTTTTAAAATTATTGGGATATTATTTGCACCAAAATTAAGGTAGCAGTCAAGTAATTCTTCCAATCCAAAAATATTCTAAGAAAAATGAATAATTACTTTTTAGTCCTTATTCCAAAATAACTAAGATAAAATAACCTATAGGATTTATCCCAAGTAGTGTTTGTAATAGAACTTACAATATTTGCTTATTCATCTTGGTGAAAATAATGCAACACCTCCTTAATAAAGTTTTTTGGGAATAACAAGGGGCATTTATGGTTGAAAGACAAATAATAGGTAGAATTATCTTGTTTATATAATCCATCCACTCCATCCCTAAATTCCCAAGACAAGTTATGTTTATTAAGATAGACATGAATAAAGCATATGATCGAATCTCCTAGAATTCTATAATGAATATCCTTGAAAAACTAAGAATCAATCAAGACTTGAGGAAAATCATATGGAACTGTATAACTACTCCCAAATTTTTCATAATCCTAAATGCAGTCCACAAAGGTTTTTTATTAGAATATATATGAATAATTTAGGGGGACCCCCTCTCCCCCTATATCTTCATCATAGTGGTAGAAACCTTGCGGAGAAGTGTGTTAAAAACATGTATGGAATGTATGATAAAAATCATTTAGATGGTTCTCAATACTAAACGTATCCCCCATGAATAATTTGTAGATGACATGATCATTTTAAGAGAAACTTCAGTGGAAGAAGATAAATAACTACAATCCATTATCAAAAAAGTATAAATCTATCTCAAACTAGTGCATAAATTTTTTCAAGAGCTACCTTTACTTCATCAACACTCTAGTGGTATGATAGAAAAGTATGGAAAGAATCATTGAATGATAGGTTATTCAATTACAAAAAATCATATTTAAGCATTCCACTATTTAAAGGTAAAATCTAATTCAATCTCTGTAATCCCCTCACCAATAGAATTAAGAGAAAACATGCATGGGGGAAAGGATATCTCACTTAGGTGAGAAAATTTTAGTTACTCAAAGATTTGATTTGGAGCATCCTGATATAGCTAATGTTAGTCTTCTAGATTCCCAATAAGCTTGTAATAAAATATAAAAATTTGAAAAAAAGTTCTTATAGAGGGGTATCGAAGACCACTTCAGGTTTCACTTGGTGTCTTGGAAAAAATATTTTCTACCTAAATCAAATGTGGGACTAGGGATTATAAGAATCAAGTCCATGAATAAGGCCCTACTGGAAAAAAATGGGATGGAATATTATGATAGAAGATAGAGAATGGGATATAACACCTAGAAGGGTTTGAGGAAGATTAATTTCTATGGGAAGAAGACCCAACTAATGGTTTCAGCTTCTAGAAATCAATCAACATCTATAATGACCTAATAATAAAATTAATTAAATGAAAAATTAGTGATAGGAAGAAAATAGACTTCTAGGATGAGGCTTACATGACCATACCCTCTCTCCTCATAAGGTATTTAAGATAACTTATGTGCATGCTTCAAGGAAAGATGGGGTTCCAAAGTCAAAGATTACTGGGATGTGAATGAGGGTTAGAAAACTTGAAAATTCCTCCCCATATAAATTTGTACTAATAAATAAGTATACATGATTTATAATGTAACTATTTCATCAGATAGGTTGATGTCCCTATGTTCCCTAAGGAAGACCATTTTATGTGGACAACTAAAGATAATGGAAGGTACTCAATCTCCTCATGACATGCTACTGATATGAATATTGAGGATGAATGGAACTAATGGAAATATTTATGGATAAAATATATGAATCCTAAGGTATATATATTATTTTGGATAGTAGTCTAAGGTAACATACTAATTATGGGCAACCTGGTAAAAGGACTTATTATCCCTAGCCAATGCCCATTATGTAGGAAAGTTGAAGACTCAATCTATCATTTGTTTATATTATGCTCATTCATCTTGAGTTCATTTGATTAGATATTGAATAAATTCAATCTCATGGGCTAAACTAGACAACATTCTTGATCTCATTAGGCAATAGAAACCTTCTTGGAGTCTTTTATCCCTATCCTTCATGTGGAACCTTTCCTCCCACACTATTTTTGGAGCGTTTAGAATGCCCATAAGGATAGTCTATTCTCAAATAAAATACACCTACCAAAGGAGGTCTTCTTCCATATTTTTCATGTCATCATTGAGAATTAGATAGCCTTCCCTCAAATAGATAGAAATCTAAGATCTACCTCTACACATCTGATTTTCAAAAGTTGAGAGGTGGTATAAAAAGTTAGGTCCCCATCCAAAGACATAATATGTAAAAATCTTAGGTGGAAGACTCCACCTAAAGTCTAAGTTAAACTCAACTTCCTATGGAGCCTCAAAAGGAAACCTAGTCCATAGAATTGGGGGAGGATCCATAAGTAATTTAGAGGGAAAGCATATTGTTGCTTACATAGGCCCCATGGGAATACAAACAAACCATGTGGTTGAAGCCAAGGCAATGCTCTAGGGAATTAATCTTTCCTCTAGCCTGAAGATGGAAATAATTATCATTGAAGGGGAGTATACTCAATACTCTATAAGTAAAAATAACCCCCTCCCACATAATAAAATGCATAATTTAAGATGTTAAGTACAGATTGCGAGGGATGGCACATTCTCATATTGTTCACACATATTATGAAGGGAATGGGGTGGCATATTTACTTTCTAATATGAGAGTACTGCTCCCTATTTTAATTAACTAGAATGTTGGATGATATGTCCCCAAAGTGTCATATCATCCATTCAAAATGAATACACCTCATAATAAGATAGTGATATTGCAAATACATGCATGAACTATACTTCTCAAGTGAATAATTTTAAAAATTATATCCTACCATCATTCTAACATTAGGATAACTAACTAAAAAATGTGGGAGGAAGCATGTACTACAATCATTTTTCAAATTGTTATCTTTAAGCCATATTACGATTTGCAAAACTCCATCTTTCTCTCTCATGATACTATTGATATGGGTGGAGAGAGGGACCACCATAAACCAACTTCCTACTTAGAATTTAGAAGCATGAATAAGGTGTGGAAGAAGGTTCATAGAGGAGGCCTCACAAAATTTATGCTAGGTGTAAATGAACATGATGTAGTCTTGGAAAAATAGTTCATTACAAGTGGAACAAGAGGGTCATGGAGTTAAGAAGATTCATAATTTTTGTAACGAAAGAGATTATTAGAGAAGCCATAGGGATGTTTTGCTAAGGAACAAAAATATAAAAATACCAATTAAAAAGTAGGGACTTTGACATATGTTTTATTGAACTAACTAATTACTTAAGATAGATAAAAAGGGGTTTCATTGCTCAGACCTTCCATGCCAATAGCCTAATGTCTACCTACAAACAATGAAGTATCTAACACTTAAAGATAAGTATACCCTTATATTTTCCTATAAATTTCTCTTGCTTTAGGGTTACAAAATCAACTTACTTATTATCTACTCAAATCCCTAGAGATCACTGCTCTCATGCACCAAATAAATAAAACTAATCCCATCCTACACTAGGCTCTTTTCATATTACTTGTAAATAATGGTGAGACCCTTTAGGGTAGGGAGGTTCTAATAGAGGCATCCTCTATTGATGAGGAATCCCCTAAGGAAGACCCTACCCTAGGGTGCCACCACTTGATAACCATTATTTCCTATGCTAGCCCTAGTTCTAAATCCTCAATTGGATACCATCCCATTAAAATCTTTGTTATTAAACCTAAACCACTCTTATTAGAAAATTAAATCTTGGGGGATGTGGTGGGGAAATGAAATATCCCCTAGATAGAGGAGATCAAAACCAATAAAGAGCAGCTAGAAAAGTTTAATAGTAAGCTTTATGAGGTCAGGACGTGTCTAGCATACCTTATATAAGATTAAAATTCCATGAATAAAGAGGTTGCCAAAGTGATATAATCCTTCACTCATATAGCTAAGGCAAAAATTACCCTGCTAAAATAACACATTATGGAGGTGGAGACATCGTCCCGTGATATTACTTTTATAACTGCCACCAAAAATACCCCTGTGAAGGAACAAATGCAGAAGAGACCTAGAATGATCCTACCTAGGGATGATGTAGAAGGGCCCAATGAAAGAACTAGGGTCAAAATTACAAAGAGTAATCAAGTGTGCAAGAGAAGGTGACTGAGGATGTGAAGGAACCTATGGAATGATTCCCCATCCTAAAATTATTTACTATCCATTTTCCTTTTCTTTTGCCTTTCCCATGGATAGTTAGCAACTAGTACTATTTCTATTTTTATCTTTCAGCTAGTGGGGCATGCCAAATTATTCTACACTTTTTAATTATGGTTCCTAGTCCTTATAAAAATAGTTTATTTACCTTATCAAATAAAAATACTATAGTGGCAAAATAATTAAATTCTTCATCTATTTTATGTTATGTTTTTTCCATCATTCAATTCTCCTAATTACCACAACACCGAATCCAAAATTAATGTTATAGGAATGTGCCCAAATCGATGTCACAATAATTTTTTTAATGAAATTACTTGTATATTTCATATTAATGGAATACTATATCTCATAAATAAGATAATAATTATATCCATAAAAATAACATAGAATATAACATAATTATTAATAATATTGGCTTAGTCACTTCAATGGGGTAACCTCCAAAATAATTCAATAAGATCATAATTTATAATATGATGATAAAATACTAACAGCTACATCTTATATATAAACTATTTATGCATGGTTATTCCATAGGCTAACCATACATAAGAATATAATGAGCTTCAATATGAAATGGATGTAAGCCACAACTCAACCAGACATATCCTAGATGTACTATAGGTTAATGATAAAGGAATATTATTATATAATTTATATTCCTAATAAGGCTTCATACTAAAATTGGAATGTACAACCGAAGACATCTACAAATATTGAAATAAAAGTCTAAAAAATTCTAATAATAGTTCAAGTGAGATTCTAAGAGGAATGCTTTGAAATAAGTTGATAAAAATACCTCTTATGCATCCTCTAAGGAGATAAAATTAATATTTTGAATATCATATAATGCATGTCCATCATACAAATATTTTTTTGGATTTGAATGAAAAAATAAAAAGGATAATTGAAAGTGGTGACCGATAACTGAATGATCAATCACGAAATCTAATCACAGTATCAGTGCATCTTCTAAAGCGTAATTGAAAAAAGAAAATTTATTGGTACAAAAAAATAATTCAAAGAAATAATAGTTGTAAATGAAAAAATTATAGCACAGTGATATTAAAAATGAAAAATTAGATAAATAAATATTGTGGAAAAAAAATTGAAAAAAAAAATTACATAATGAATGTATTGTAAAAGGAATGTTGTAAAAATAATAATAACAAAAGTTATGAAAACAAAATCAAGGTAAGAAATAAATTGTCTTTAGAAAACTATCCATGAAAAAAGAGGTTCACAAGAAATATATACCTAATAAATCTATTGTTACAAGTATTGTTATAAAGGATAAAATTACATGTCTTTCCTCATATCAATATCATTTTAGTATCATTACCAATATAAAATGACAAGCAAATTATAGATGTCAAGGTAATGGACAATCAAGAATTTTTTTATGTCATTTATTAGATCTGTTAAAAATAATATTTAATAATTAGATCAAACTAATGCACATACAACATGTGTGCATTCAATTAAGTTAAGAGTTTCATTTATTTTAAAAAAATGCTTTCTTAATTTTCATGTCATTTCAAATCCAAGTGCATACAAATTTTTTTTTGAGGATCATGATTGAATTCAATAGGATCAATGATTGATAAAAAAAATAAGAATCTTAAATATCATTTGATCATGTAGGAAAGGTCACATCCTTTTCCAAATAAGTAACATCTTTATAAAAAAATCAAAAATAAATAAATAATTTATTTAATTAACATTCAAATACATAGAAGAAATGGAATAAAAAAAGGTCAGATGATACATTACATATTTCAAAATAATAATACCATAGTATGTCTGATTTCATTTTTCATATCCAGATATAAATGAAGACAACAGTGGAAAATACACATTCTAAAATCAATATGTTAATGATTATAATAGTATAGATTGTTACGATCCTAATGATATTGATTATGTATAATATGAAGATGGAAATGACACATGACTTATACATAGGAATCTCCATGATGAGATCATTACCCTATAGTATCATTATTCCTTTTACATATATTTTTAGCTTATAATTTTATATATGTATACAAATACAAAAAAAAGTAAATTACTCCATAAAAATAAAAAATAAGGACCAATGCAAGTTTTTGTTTGGTTTATTTTGATTATAAATTTTTTTAATAGTTATTTAGTACCTATTTATATCTAGTGTCATATCATATATGCTTCAAAAGTGCATATGAGCAAATGTAGATCATACAAGTAACCATTTATAAACACGTTTGTAGGCCATTTCATGATCCTAAACATCAAAACCCCAAACAAAAAAAAGTGCCATATTTAGATAGTAGTGCGCTAGACTATTAACCTATTCCACTAGTCTTGTCCTATTGAGTAGATGTTATTACTTATCACACCCAAAAAAGACACATGTCTCTTGAATATTTTTTATACACTCACAAGCTCACTAGAGGCATGTTATACATAGGTTACATCCCAATTTAGTTTTCACATATTATTTATACTTTGGTTATTATCATTACATAACATATATAATTATTTCTCACTTAAACATACATATCTTAGTTAGTTACCTAAGTTTATGAATATAATAGTGTTAAATTTTTCTTTTGTTGATGAATTTTATGTATCCACGCATGGTCTTCATGTTTGATTTCCATATTCATGTTTTGTGTTTATTATTTATTCAACTTGTGAACATTAGAACATGACCTTGTATGTGGATTCAAACCTTAATTTATGTTTATATACATGTGAGTGACATTTCAACATGTCCCTTATATGTCTTCCCCTGGCCTATAATTTTATGCTTTGTGTGTACTCTTTGTTTATGTGTGTCAAGGTTATGACACCTATTTCCATAGTTTAATAATGTTTTATTAAATTATGGACATCATGAAACTTACCATCCCTAATATTCCTTGATGGATATCATCCATACCTCTCCAAGTAGTTCTATTCATATTTCAATCCTCAATTTTGATCACTTATCTTCATGCTTAATTGCTAAAATATATCTTGACAATGTCACTAGGTATGATTTTTCTATATGTATCTCAAATTAATATTTTTATTAGTGTATATTTATGATGATTCCATGATCCTTGGTGTTATCATTAATACTCAAATTTACAAAATTTTCATACATCTCTTCCATAGTTTATTTCAGTTAAGTTATTGTTTAGGATCCACAACTCACCTCAAAAGAGGGGGCATAGATTGTGGCTTGTCTTAGAGACTAATGTCCTAAAATTTACTAAAAAAAACTAAAAAATTTAAGCCTTATAGAACCAAGTTTAATATGAATAAGATACCCAAAAAAAAATTTAGATGGGATCACTTTATTTAGAGAAGGGTACAACCCAACCTTGTCCAAAAAAGTTTTCTATTTTCCCAATAGATAGAAATCAATACTTTTAAAATTCTCAAAATCTCAAATAATATAGAATAATTAGTAATAATTATACAAATTTAGTTTCGGGAAAAATACTTTCATTTGTCTCATATTTCATCAGTTTTGGGGCTACATGTGTGGCATGTATTCCATATTAGTACAAATTTTTGCTAAGAACTTTTAGTTCTTAATACACATTCTTATAATCCACATACACCAAGATATCAAACTGGGGATATGTGGGTGGCATATGACTTCCTCCTTATTTATATTTTGACTAGTTTCATATATTGGAAGGTAATACTTGTCATTCTCTACACTGTATACACTAGACGCATACCATATTATATTTTACACTAGTTTTGCACCATAAATGAGTATTATTTTCTATCCAAAGGACTTTATTACACTAATTTTACACCAAAACAATATTTTGGATTTCATAGAAGGATCCCAAACTACTTCATTAATTCAGATATCTAGTGATGGATTCAAATACACGTTGAGTCCTTAATCACACTCTTCTAGATAAATGAGGATTGAGGCATCCACAGTCTAGTCCAATATTTTTAATGAAAATTAAATATCTTAGGGTACCACCCTCTATAGTCACCATTTTTGAGCCAAAAACACAATGTTTTAAATACGCAATTAGGTTTATTCATTCCTTATTATTATATCTATAAGTGTATTTTCTTTTACTTCTCGATATTAATCTTAACTAAGGACATATTTTATAAATTTTTCATTGCACATTTTTACATGATGGATAGTTTAATGTTGTGGCCTAAGTTCAGGTGTGCATTTTTCTTTTTACTGTAGTATTTTCATGTTATTGTATTACTAGAATAAAAT
>JARHVA010003516.1:1262500-1267500 GCA_037957365.1 Torreya grandis | reverse complement strand
TTTTTATTATAATAAAAAGGACACACACACACACACACACACACACACACACACACACACACACACACACACACACACACACACACACACACACACACACACACACACACACACACACACGTATTACTTCTTACATGTAAGCATACCATACTACTTCTTACATAAGCATACCATACTACTTCTTACATGTATTTTATATCAAAAATTCCTACAACATATCATATCTAAAACACAATGTAAGATGTAACCATGAATCAAAACATGTGTAAGCATTATTATATAATATCAACAAAATGCCTAATTTATTGAGTTCTTATGTATAAACATTATAATTATTTTGATCCTTTTAGAAAAATATTTTATGTTATTTGGACCAAATTATTCTCCTCTCCAAGATATTATATATGAAAATATTTTTATAAAAAATATCCCAAACAAACATATTTTGGGTTTAAATGTGAATTGTATTTTTGAATGTTTTTGAATGTATGTCATAAATATGTAGCACAATATTTTTTGATGTTTTGAGCTTTAAATTAAGCAAATAAATATTCCACTATTTTATAATATACAAATTCATGAATTATGTGTTCTATCGCTTTCATAAGTGCATGTTATATTTTATAATCTAAAGGCCAAGACCAAATAGCAAAATGCTTTCATGGTGTAGTAAATGTTGTTATAGGTTGGTTTGTAAGATGTATATTTGTTTATTATATAAAATTAAACTATCCATGAGCATTAATATCTCATAACCCACCATATATTCTAAAATAATATAAATTTTGATAATGTAAACGTTTCCCTGGGACAATCCTTATTTATGTTGTGAAAGTTTTTATAACATGTAATTTTCTCACATGGTTAAAAATAGGCAACATATTAGAAACCAATTTGGGATAATGTGAAAAAATACACATAAAGGTTTCTTTTAGTTTCCTCTTTAACTATTGACTTTTTTTTTATGAGACTTTGAATATAGGTATAGTAATATATTGTGCATCATAACTATAGGGTCAATTCCTAACATATATGAGTAATTCAAAGAGAATAATTTAGGATAGTCATGTAATAATTATATAAAGGATTTTACTTCAACATCTGTGAGTATGGCTACAATAATTGTTGGTCTCCAAATTATATCTTTTTCATAACTGAATTTCTTTGAATTTTCATTTATTATTTCATTATATCTTCCACATATAATGTAGTAGGAGTTATATTAGGATCAACTACTTTGACATTATTATGATTGTTTACTTTATAAAAAATATATGTAGAATATATTATATAAGGAAACATTTTGTTATTATATATGGGAGATGAATCCTCATATTCCAAAAAGTGTTAGAAAAGATATTTATATTTGGGTAACTCTTTCAATGTCTAGTTCTCTGAAAATTGAGATTAACTGTAATCTTCATATATGATGAACTACCTATGTAAGATTAAGATTAAGTGACTATTTAAGGAAGTGTTTATATATATATTTATTTTATTTATCTTACTTTCATTATTAAATTTTGAATCATGAATGTAGAAAATAAAAGTTTTACATTTATGATCAGATACAACAATGGGACTAATAATTATTTGAGCATGTTTTGACAATGATTGACATATGTAAAAAAAATTATCAAATATATTATGTCTATATGATTTTTATTAAAATATTTCACATATGGTAGAATGATATCTAATGTGGAAGCTGGTGTTTATATTTAATTTTGAAAAACATGATGTCTATATGCCTTGGGAGAAGGGTGTTTGTGAATTATATAGTTTTGAATAGGTTATGCCATTAAAAAATTCTTGATAGCTTTTGTATCCATAATACACAAAAAAATTCTCTCTCTTTATGTTTGTGTGTGTTTTAAGGTGAGGAATTTATCATTTGAATTAATTATCTAAAAATAAAATAGTTTTATGCATTGTGTTACATATAAAAATACGTAAGCATGTAAAAATATGTTTAGTGTTTAGGGTTTTGTCATATTCTATAAAAACATTTTTTAACATTATATGATTATGTCCTCATAGTAATATTAGGTTTTTTGAGAATATATGAAAATGCATCCTTATTCATATAATTTTCATGTTAATATGTAAATATAAATTATGTATGTAAAGTATATTAAATATATGAATCATTACACAAAAAGTGATTAATAGCTAAATATAATATGCATGATATCTATCAATTCACATCATGCAAGAAGAATAATTCATGATATGGATCACAACATCACAATATCAATATACAATCCTATATGTATCAACACATGTAAAATAAAGTCTCTTACAATGTCATGTCCAATAATCACACAAAAAATAATAAAAACATCTAGAATAACACACAATCAAATAGATTAAATATTCACATATATATCAATTAATGTCACATAGAGTAAGAGTCAAGAATAAAGTTAAAAAGTTTCATAATACAATGAACATAGAGAGAACCATTTGAAGAGAGATTTAATTGTAAAATCAATAACACAAATAAAAATTAATAAACACTCAAGGATAAAAAATTTGACATGTAGAAATAAATATATATATAAAACAAGGATAATATATAGAATCAATATATGTAATCATTCACATAAAAAAACATATTGTTCATATGAATAACACTCTACTTAATATGAGTAACATTAATCCATATGAAATTAGTTTAGAATATCTCAATAAGATCAATGAAAATGGTCATATAAAATATATAAGATGTGAATATTTTACTAATATTCCCTCAACGTATGCAAAAACCTAATGTAGGCAGGTAGTCATTTGGTGTAGATATGTCATGAATCTAAATTCTTATGTTACATATAAACTATATGTCATTCATCTCACTCATATATAACATGAAATTAATGTTCATATTAAATGGTATATGTATATTCTACAATATGTGACAAATCATAAATAAATGATCTAAACTAGAAACCTTGTCACACATAGGTTTTTGTTTTTTTTGTTTTTTGAATACATATATATATATATATATATATATATATATATATATATATATAATTTGGATGTTTTTTGTGTTAAAAAAATATGATTACATGTAAAATTATTCAATTACATGGCTTTCATAAAAAATTTTCACAATATTTCCCTCAGAAGTGAATCCAAACAATTGACCCATGTTCCAAGATTCTTTGTAATCAAATATGGTCCTAGCGAATTTGGTTTCAACTTACCTTTAGTTTCCTTATCTACATTGGTATTTTTGTAATTATATTTTAGGATCAAGTAACAATTTTTGTTTCTTTTTTTCAATATTCATGGTGTATACTTTCTTAATTTGATTCCAATATATTTTAATATGTTTTGAAACCTTTACGTATATGGAACCCAACATTTATATCTCAAGCATTTGTTTCTATAGATATCAATTATCATTTATTAGCTCTTTGAGATAAAATTGAAGGAATGGTATCTCTATATCTAAAGGAAATAAACATTTGAATCTATAAACCATATAATGAGTATCCCATGATGGAATATAAACACTTGTGTGGTAGGCCCATAGGGCATATACTAACTAATTTTTCAAATAATCACAATGCTTAGAAATTGTTTTGATTGGTATTTTATCCATTTTATTAATTTATTTTTTAATACTATACATTCCCTTGTGGATAGTAAATAATGGAAAATTTATGAATTATATTTTATTTAAGATAAAAAAATATTAAAAATGTGATTATTTAAGGATGAGTCATTATTTGTTATGATAGGTAACGATAGATAATGTTTGACATTGAAAACCTACATATATCTTATAGTTTAGTTATTTTTAGTGTACCATTTTGATCCATATTTTAAAATATTTTTATTATAATAATGAATTTATGACACTTTTATGGCTTTAAGTTTATATTTCCTATCAATTCAGATATTCAAAGAGAGAGAGGCTATGGTTATACATTTGGATGTAATTCATATAAAGGTGGATGATTCATTATTATTCATTATAATTTTTCACATAATTTTTCATGTTCTTGAATTTATTTCTCCATCATGGGCCAATGATAACCATACTTAATAATTTATAAGATTTTTATCTTATATTTAAATCTACACCACATTCACTACTGTGTATCTCTTGTAGAGCTATCTGAGTCTCCTCACAACTAATAAATCCAAGTAAATGTCCCTTAAATTATCACCTAGATATATTTACTTTTATTAAAACATAAATAATCATGTATATTTTTTAATTTAGTTATTCATTCCTTGTCCAATTTTTTGGGTTTATATATTCTTGTAGAAAATTATAAATATCATCATACTATTGTAAATTATGTGTACCTAGAATTACTATTAATTTTGGGTAAGTATAATTTAATTTTCTCCCAATACCTTTTTATTGTTAATCCATTTCCAAGGATATAATATTAGTCTCCCATTTCACCTCTTAATGTTTTTGAAATGCATATATTTTACCCACCAAGTTAATAAATCTAACCCCATACTACATCAAGGACTTATACTTCTATTGGTAAAAAATGGCCAAACCTTGAGAAGTAGGTAGGTCCCCCTAGGGGTTCCTTAGATAAGGAGGACTCCACAGAAGAGGACCATACCTCAGGTTCCTACCACCTATCTACTCATACCCCCATTGATGACCTCCCACTAAATTGGTTTGTCTTTAAGCCCAAATCAGTTACTTTAGATAAGGGTACCTCCATAGAGGTCACTAAGAAGGGTAAATATATCTTGTATGGAGAAATAAAAAATAATAAAAAGTAGTTGGATATGTTCAATTATAGGTTGCAGGAGGCTAGATTGAACCTAGCTAGTGTCAATCAAGAATGGAATGCCTTGCACACGCAAGTGGACATGATTGTATAATATTTTGTCCATTCCAGAAAGGTTAACTATAGTCATATTAAGCATCCAATAAATATGATATAGACCCCACCACCTAATATCCCTATCATGACCCCAATCAAGAAAACCCCTCTACAGGTATAGAGATAGAAAAG
>JARHVA010003516.1:1155000-1252500 GCA_037957365.1 Torreya grandis | reverse complement strand
TATACATATATACATATATACATATATATACATACATATATATATATATATACATATATATATATATACATACATACATACATACATACATACATATATATATATATATATCTATATATATATATATATATATATATATATATGTATGTATGTATGTATGTATGTATGTATGTATATATATATATATGTATATATATATATATATATGTATGTATATATATGTATATATGTATATATGTATATGCATATATATATGCATATATGTATATGTATATATGTATATATATATACATATATACATATATATATAGACACACACACACACACACACACACACACACATACATAATAAAATAAGAATGAAACCTTAGTGTAAAATAATAAAATTTTAGATTTGTATGTAATATTAGGTAAACTCAAAAGTTAGGCCTGAAACTCCAACACAAAAGTATAAAACCCTGAGAAGCTAAAATGTGAACCTCCAAAGAAACATGGTGTCTGTTGTGTTCAAAGGAATAGTATATAAATATAGAGTTTAAGGTATTGAAACCCTAACATATTTAATGACACATGGAATAAAATAATATATTAAATCTAGAAATTAGATGCAAATATCATAATCTAAAATCATAGGATAGAATAAGAAAATCCTAATATAAAATAGGTATTTTCTGTTTAAGAAAAGGATTGACTTCACTATTAAATTTTAAATATTTATTAATTTGGTAGTATAAATAAGCAAAAACATTGTAGATAATCAAATTACATAATATATGTCTAAAATAAGACAATTTGATTGAAAAATTGAGTATAAATAATTTAATTCAATTAACTATTTATGGAAATGACATAAAAGATAAGGTGATTAGCTTGTTTAGGATATGTGTAGGTATATGACAAATTAAAATCATTTATAAGGATTTACATGGGATTTATCTTAATGAAAATCAAGAAATAGACTATGAAACATGTTGATACAAGACCAACATTGAATGGATGTATATGGAAGCTAGAATCATTTGAGCTATACAATATTCATTAAGGATACGTAAAATAATACAGGGTAGTATCGAGCATTGTGCCTATACCTATAAACAAATCATGTATATTAATATACTATGGATACATGTGAACGGATATATTTTTATTATCCTTTCTTAAAATTCCTACATTATATTCTTAATATGAATGTGAATGGAAAATGAATTGGATAATTTGGGTTGATATAACCCTAAAAATCCCCATTGAGTTTATAAACACTACACACATTATAATACTCTAAGGAGGGCTCAAATTAGATGTAATTCACCCACCTAGTTGTTTCTTTGTAATTAGTGATATATTATCATGGTTTTCAATCTTATATAAGTATTTTAACACCTAAAAGCCTGTTACTTTGACATTTAAATGATATTCAAACTCGGATCAATGGCTATCTTAAAATATTTAGATAGGTTCTTCTAAATGTACAGATGTATTTAGTGATAGATATATGATTTATAGATATTTAGTAGATAGGAACAACCTTTTATTAATTTTTTATAAATAAATGACAATTTGGTTAATTTCCTTTCAAATCAACATGTGAAATATATGTAAAAATGTATATAAAAGATTTTAATTTGGGAAAATCATCATTAAAGGGAACAAAAATGATTATAAACAATGTATACAACTATGGAGACTATAATTGTATCACTATTTTCAAAACAATCAAGTTTAAAAAATTGATCGAAGATTTTTAAAATAGTCTTATATGATAACTTTATATCCAGTTAGCGAATATGGAAATAATATATATCAATAGCAATAACTTTGGAAATATAGACCCATAAATAAGAGAATGGTTAAGAGATAATGTAAGAAATAATAAATTATATGTGAATAAATCAATTATATCAAACCTTGGTGAAACATAACATTTTCAATTGTATGATACCAACTATGAGTGCCTAAATGGGGATACCATATAATATATCTCTATGCTTCCCTCTCAAATTCATGTCATTGAGATTATGAGGACCTCTCAAGATAAAAAATAACCTTATATATATTTTATTTGAAAGGAATGTTCCTCATCCACCACATTTGGGGAAAGAATCTAGCTTAACCGAATTAGAGGAAATTATAAATCAAATATTTTAATAAATTTTTATCCATATATATTTCACAATGGATATGAACTTATATCTTAATAATTGTATCCTCTTTATGATTCCTTATGAGATTTGTTTTTGACCATCTTATATTTTTTAGCATCTAAATAGATAATGTTTGAGTCAAGATAACCTAAATTGATGAAGGTTCTATAAATTTTGTTGCCTATTTTAAATTAACTAAATCCCTTTGATATTGTACTTTTAACTTTAATTATAAACATAGCATGTGTAAAGGATATTTAAAAAGATAAATACATCCCTCAAGATGCATTTGGATTCTTATCACATTACCTAATGTTATAGTTAGGGTGAAGGTTATGATATTTGAATTTCCCCTTTCCAATTAAATATTTATTGGTAGTCCTTGGAGTCATTACATGATGTCAATAAATTATTCAATATTCTATTTCATGATAAATCCATGGATGGATGTTATCTACAAGGATCAAAGTGTATACACAATATTTTTCCCATTGTCATTTATTAAATCTTTCTCTTGAAAATACTTCTTAACTATTGATCTCCCTAATTTCATGACTTAAATGGTGCATCGTAAAATGGGTGGTCAAGGGTTATGGTTTGTTTCAAGATATGTTTTTACTATATCATGGTTACACAATTATTTATATTAGTTTACCTTCCTCTAAGTGTCTTGACATTTACCTCCTTCCATCTTATGTTTATCCATTTGTGTTAATTTAGTAACTTTTAACCTTATTATACTATATCATCCATATCGATTAAGTTATCATCCTATCTTATTACATATGTAGCATATCATCAAAGTTGATATGATTTTGTTTCATTATTAAACTATATTAGTTAGGCTAATTATGTCGATTGAGTGTTTTATGTTTTTTATAGGTATTGGATAAATATATAGGGGTCATATTTCATTTAAATCATATCATTTAAACTATATTCATTCATAATTATAAGCTAATCCATAATTAAATGAGTTTTTTGGTCTCTAAAAGTTTATTTAGGAAGCTTATCAGTTGATATCTTTAAATATCAATAGGAGAAATCATTGTGAGTTCTTATCTAAGGATATCTTAATTTTTTATCAATCCCTTTGAAGTATTCAACCCATAACATCTCTTGAAAATATAAAATTTATCCAAGGGTGATATTGATGATCAAAGAGTCCACCCTAGCATGAGCATTTATATACAACCTAAATTGTTCAAACAACCCCACATATCATGTCTTTTGATAGTCATTTTCATAGGAGACTCTAACTAGAGGATATGAGCCTTGTTCACATTAGATATATATATTGTTTTACTTATCTTGGTATTGTTTTATATTTTAATCACATTTTTACTCATGACCAGTCATTCACAACATTTCATATGGTCATTCCATCTCAAATAGACTCTATTTCCCAAGTCAATCCTATCCCCCTAGGAACCAAACCTATAGGATAAGAGTGTTGGGATTGGATTATAACACTAAACCGTAGGGTGTCCAATTTTTGATGCTCCTATCCTTTTGTATTTTGAGTCCCAACACTCATTTACCTTCACTGAAGAGATCCTAAACCCTTCTTATTCCCTCCCTTAATTTCTATTTGTATTTTGAATGTTGTTTAATGTAAATAAACCTCCCAAATTCAAAATAAAGATTCTCCTATATAAAGGACTTCACAAGGAATTTAATATATAACACATAATACTCTGGCATAGTACATAATTAAAAATTAGTCAATAGTATAGCTCATCATTCTAAATCATATATAGATTTGTGTGCTTAATCAAAGAAGGGCCTAGGAAAATTTTCATTCATGTATCTATCATGTGTGTTAATTATGCATGTTCCTAAGGGAGAATTGCATTTGATCTTAGATGCTAGCTTGAGGGTTAATATAGGTAGTGGTCATGATAGTAAGGGTTATATATCATGTGATCATACTTACACTAACCTAATATTTCCACATTTTTTATTTTTATTTATTTGTTATTTCATGTGTGTATATAGACCAAGGATTTAAATATTAAAAAAACCCTATAACAAGCTCTATCAGCCTTTAATATCTAAAATTTTGTAGGTAGGCTCATACTAGAATAGTATAAAAAACCTAGAAAAATCTTATCTTTGTGAGTAGTTTGGATAATAGTGGTAGAAGAGGACAATAACACTTGACTCCAAACTGTCTTACTTTTGACAGTCCTATCCTTTCACCCAAAAAAATCTAGGTCTAGGTTCCTAATATTTTATTAGTCTTGGACAACATTTTTTAAGCTTTGAAATAGTCAGCTCAGTGTATTTTTATAGATAAGTTACATTTTTTCCTATGTAATTAATTTAATAAAATTGATATAAATATGTATTTTACCATATTTGTTTATATTTTATCCCTTAATCCAAACCCTTTATTTTTTAGGAACTAAATAGTAGTTTTCCAAAAATAATAAAACATTTGGTTAACCCAATTTACTTCTAACAAATCTAAAACCCTAGGTACGGTTAGGATATTTCCTTCATATTTTTGTGCAAAAATTTAATTTAATTTTTTTATTTTTTTATAAATATTTTTGGATTTATATTATTCAAGTTTCTTTTAAAATTTAAATTATTGCAATAATTTTCCAAAAATTTTAAACCCTAACCCAAAACCCTAGATTTCTAAACTAGGTCCTAAAACCCCAAGCCTTCTTCCCTAATAGTTTTTAGATAAAAATTTTGAATTTTTTTCAAATTATTTAGAGTGCAAGAAATATTTATAGAATCTCTATGTTATTATTTATTCTTTCATTTAGTTTATTAATTGTAATTTTACATATTCTCTTTGGTGAAAGAAATAAAATGGACACTAAAGCACTTCTTCCCTCTCATCTCATAGATCAATTTCTTAATTTTTATCACAATTATGACAATGAATGGAAAAAATTGCAAAATTGCACATTAGCTAAAAATTTGGAAAATGATTTCATTTAAAATGAAGATAATTATATTGTTGTAATGAGGAATATTATGATACATATGAAAGTGATAATGAAGAAAAAGTAGATGCATCTTCTTCTCTCAAATCTATCTGTTTTCTTTCCTCTTCTAAAGAAAATAATTTTGATAATTGGAAAAGGTACTTTTCACCTCATTATCCTATGCACAATACACCAAGTGAAAAATTAGTCATGAATTTCCAAGTGAATCTCTCACTAGTGATAATTTGATTCCATTTTAACCAAATATCTCTCTCTTTTTCTACTTCTATGTTCAAACTACAACAATATAAATGCAATAAAATCAAATTGCCAATGCATAGTTGAAAAGATCAAACTCATGCTCTTAATTATACTATGTCATCTCAAATAATCAAAAATTGAATGTTTAAGTGATAACTCTCTTACTCTTACTTTTCATATTACAAAGGTAAATAAGGCATCCACTCCATTCATGGATAACATAGATTCACATAGTATTCCAAATTCACATAACATTTTTTTAAATATTGGAAAATAATTAATATCTTCTCTTACCCCTCTCACTAGTGATGATGAAAGTGACAATGAGTATCACAGTGAGCATGAAAATGAATATAAAAATGAGAAAAAAATTGATTATCATAATGCATGGAATAATGATGATTATTATGCACATAGTGAAGAATAAAATGCATCTCATGATTCTAACTCTTCTCTCACTCCTCTTAAACATAATGCATTACAAAAAAATTCTTCTACTTTTATACATGATTCTATTTCAAATGATGCACATGTCAATAATAACATCACATCTTTTACTCAATGAGAATGTGATTCACTAAATAATAAATATACCAATGAATCTTCTAAGCAACCCCATTCTAAAGTAGCACCTATTTCTATCTTCACCTAAATAAAATGGTATCCAACATCCCTCTAATAAGGTCCAAGTTACCATTCCTCTAAAGATTCAAGTGATCACAGCCCCTCTTGATAATGAAAGTACTAAATGTAGTATTTCCATGGCTAAATAAATGATCAAATTCAATGATTAAATGAACCACTTCAAGATAATAATATACCATCCTAGGATATTATTTATTTGATGCATGAATTTGGTGAATTACAACACCAATTACATCTCCTTACCTTGGAAAACAAGGCTTATAAGTCTTGGATGGATGCCAAAGATTTATATGGTAACTGTATTTTTAAAACTTTTGTAAAAGCTTCATTACCAAAACATTTCTAGATACCATCATTACCTCAATATCATGGAATTGGAGATCCATTCATATACCTTCAAGCCTATTAGAAGGCTTTTCCATCTCATGCAAGTCTTTTTATTTTACTTAAGTTGTTCCAATAGACATTAGTGGGTAATGCACATAATTGGTTCGCTCATCTACTCCCTATTTGTTCCTTACATATATATGATGATTTGGAGGAGGAAATTCTTACATATTACATAGCAAACACAGGCCCTCATGTTACATATGAGAAACTTGCCACATTGCATCAGAATACTTCAGAGCTAGTTAGTGATTATATCTTATTGTTCAAGACTCACATGTTAATATTGATCTATAAACTAACAGATTTAGACATTCAACATATATTTATTAAGGGGATTTTATAAACCCTCCTAGATCACATATTATATTAGATAGAGTCCTCTTTTAGGTGCTTATGCTATATAGTTTTAGTATTGGAGAAGAAATTAGGATTGATTGAGTCATATTCAGTTGATTAGATTACTCTAGATTTCACAACATTACCTCCATCTATATCTCCTATCACTCAACATCCACCATGTCCAAAAAAATATAGGAGACCATAACCAAAAAATCAACTAGTTAAAAATGAAGATCAAGTTTCTAAAGCACCACCTAAATTATGCACTAAATACAATAGCATTAAGATGCCACTATTGTTAAATTCAAAGTGGGATAGCCCATATGTCATATCATCATCACTACTAGATAGGACATTAATCACTTTACCTTCTACTCATTGATGAAATCCACATCTATTACATAGACAGATACATCAGCCCTTTTGTAACTATCATTGTATCTATAGACATAGAGATAATGATTGTTATAGACTTAGGGATTGCATTAATAGATGTGTTGATAATGGCATAATAGCATTCACACTGGGGGCTTTGGTATCTCCTCCATCATGGAACCATAGACCTTATTCCTCCATGATTGAGTCATCTTAGGTAATTCCTTCATAGAAATCATCAGTTACTCATCAAGATAGTAATGCAGTTTTTAGGATAGAGCTTCATAAGAGATCTCTTATCCCACTTACTTATAAGGTTTTGAGACCAGTACAATGAGAACAACCTACATATATTAGCATAGTTTAAGGTGTACATAGTGTCATTCCATATATATATCCAACATATTCATAGGCACCATAATAGAATGCCACTTCAAATAGATATTTAGTATAGCAAAGTTTTTAGGGTCCTACCTCATATAAAAACTTGATATGGTTAATATTAGATGAACCCACATCATAGAGTACTACTATAGAAAGATATTCACTATGGCCAATTTTTCAAGGAGCTATTTCTTGTAGTAACCTAATATGATTGAGATTAGATGAGACACAATCATAGGTTACATTTCCATCTTGATCTATTACTCATTGATACACATCAAAACAAAGGCCACATGTTATTTCACATATAAATCCACTATGATTAGAAATAGATGAGCCTCTTTCATAACACATAGTTTCAATTATGAATACATTGATATTGCATCTTATAGAGTCTTTATGTATAGCTACAGTTAGTGCACCATACATAAAATCAGATATAGGGCATATTACTACATAATATGAGTATTATGGACACTTTTTCAGTTGGACATCAGGGTTTAGATAGTGATACAACACACATTCATACTGGTATCAGTTCATATCTTCACTTAGTGGGTGATGATGGAGCTAAAGGGCCAACATTTATATTCTTGAGCCACTGTCAAGGAATTAAGCACAACATGATACATAAAAAGTGATCTCTTATATCTAATTTTAATTTAAACAAACATTCCTAATTCAAAGTAACCATCCTTAGCTAAGTTAAATTATCCAAATACTAATCTTATCGATATCCCATTTTACAAATCTTGAACCAATTTACTTTACCAAATCAATTTACAACTTAGAAAATAATAAAAAAAATACTCACATATGATTCAAAATAAAAAATAACATCACACTTGAACCTATTAAAAAAAAATCAAGTCACATCCCAAATACTATTTTACCAAAACATAGACAACCTTAACATCAATACCAAATCAGCTATTTTCAATCAGCCATTTGTAACATATATACCAATATACTCAAAATTCCATAAAATAATATGCATGAGTCAAAATCAAATAAATATGCATATATATTATGAGTTTTCAAAGTATATACATCATATCAAACACAATCATTAATGAATGGGCGTCAAGCCCTCACTCTTAGTCTCACTCTCCCCATTAGTGCTAGTCCCATAATCCATCCTAACACTCAATGGTCTTGTACCTCCTTGAGCTACTGCATGCCTCTTACAATGATTCTCTCACTCTAATAACCAACCATGCTCCTCACATAAGTCTGCATATGACTTTTGAAGATCTATTTACTCATCTATGATCCTCATGCTAATAGAACCAAAATGAGGTGGAAACATCCTATGTCTATCTAGATCATCTCTCTCTTTTGCTACCCTAACATATGTAATTATTTCTATATTATCCCTATTAAATAGATGAGCATGAATACCAACCATGACTATCTATCACTATATTAATCCCTCTTATATATCATCATCAGGTACATGTGTGAGTTCTTAAAGTCTCAACTCAATGATGGTCCCCCTATAATCATCATCTCCACTCCCCATCCTAACATGTATTTCATCTTGATAACCTCCCATATCACCTACACATAAAGTATGACTCTATGTTAGCTATATAATTTGAAACATAAAAAAATCATAATATTTTACACAATTCCAATGTAATCACTTCTACCTCCCATCTTGTAGATCAACTTAGGATACTTATACTCTAGTGCATCACTTACCTTAAAAAGATACAATAGAGGCCATAAATGTTTAGATAACCACATAGTATATGCATATGTACATCTAACATCATCCACATCAAGAATATCTATGGCCACATCCCTCACATCCAAAGGTATCGCATGAGTTCTTGTCCTTGTGAATGCTCATGCACTCCTCACCCACACCCATGCTATTGAGGGTACATCCTATGGCACCCAAAACTATCTAGTCATATGATCATAATGAATGCTATCATATACTCTAACCCATCAATCATGTATCCAATAATTGACCCTTATATATCACAACTATACTCCATCCTTGTCCTACCTAATAAATCCTTTTTAAGGCCTCCATATGATGCTACTAGCCACTATTTTGTCTCGCACCAACCTATAATGATTGATCCTAATGGATAAAATAGATAATGTACTCATACACCACTCTAAAAATATATATGGAGGTGCCCACTTCTCCCTTGATAATCTAATCAGTTGCACAAATACTATGTGCTCATAAACACAATAATGCAATAAGGTCATTCTGCTCAAATTACCACTAAATGCCTCCTATGTAAAACTATAAAGATCCCTATATAGGTGGGTGAGAATAATCCTCCCCCATGAGATTAGTGTTATATACCTAAACACTACACACAATCTTATACATCCTATATGAAATAGACACTCCACTCCCATCCACAGCAATAAACAATGATAAAAAATAGCCAACCACTTTTCCTAGCATGGAACACTAGAGTGCACAATAATTGATAATAGTAATTATCTATCACTCCCTCTTTGATATATAATTAAGGGCATGCCAAAAAAATACAATGATACATGATCAATGACATCAACACCCATATCATCCTTTATTATCACTCACCGCCCACTGACCAACAAATGAAATATGTGATACACACCCTCTAGAGTCATAGTCAGCTCCCCTATAGGAAGCAATAAAGTACATGTATCTAAATTTCACCTCTCACATAAGGTGGTAATTAGATATCAATCTAATTCACTATGCTTAGGTCACACACATGACCGAACCCTGCCCTATCCATGAAAACTTTCTCATCAATAGGTAATGGTAATAGCCTCAATGTCTCCATCACCTGACCCCTATAGAAGTCTCCCATCCATACGTCAACTTTTATCACCAAAAATAACACATATATCAATTAATAGTGCCAAATCCAAAACTAAAATATAATAATAGTCAACAATAAAGTAACATTAATGAAAAATTAGGCCTCCAAGATAATAATACTCGATATAGGACAACAACACTAGATAGGTGTTTTGTAACATAGATAATAGGACTAAAAATTGGATAAGAGAAATAAACCTTAGATAAGAGATTTGGAACTAGAAAAAATCTTCCAAGACTACTTTTAAGAGCTAAAAAACACCAAAATAGGTCTAAAAACTAGAAAAAACCAAATATTTGGGTTACATACTATGGTCACATCACCACCAACCTAAACCTGGATTCCAACTACTCAAACTAGGTCACAATAGGTTCTCATCTCTTTAGCATCTCTCTCACTCTAGAGCTTAAGATCTCAACCTGTTAAATGCATAAATAATTTAAGAATCAATCCAATTTCTTATATTAGCCAACTTTTTCAATCATTAAAAATTACCATTTTATTCCATGGAGTCATGACAAAGATACCTTTGACATCACTCAAAAAAATTTCTCTTACTACCTTGTCTACCTACTTTGGAAAGAGCATCTATATATTTCTCTTATACTCGGACACACATCTTGGTCATCACTAATCAAAACATATTCCACTTCCAATAACTCAAACTAATCAATCAAAAAACCTCTCAAGCTATTAATAACATGCCAACCTTATTTTTATTATTACACCACTATTCATCACTTTTGGCTCGACCTCTTCTATCACAAAATTTGTCCCTTTCCCTGAAAGGGGGGCATAATTCCTACTATTCATATTTCTACACTTACCCAACATGCCCATCCACTCTCATAGGTGGATAAACCATGGTTTGTACACATCCAATAGTCAAATTATTATATTTATCCTAGATTAGTTGAGACATATAGTGATTCAGATTACATGAGTCACTTAACATTACTCAAGACATTCATAGGGATATACCTTAAGTTTTTAGATACATAAACTATTCAGATATAATGGTTCAGATCCTATGGGTCCATGACTTATAGGTACATGGAATATTTAAATAAATTTGTTCAAATTATATGGATTTATAGTGATTTTGATATAGATATAGACTTAGATATCATATTTGGGGGCATGTACATTACTACACATCTCACACATACAACTTCATACAACATGATATAGTTACAAAATCATATAGTAAACTATAAGCATAGTGGAGAACATAGTGTTTCGATCTCTAATTTTTCACATGAGCCATGGAAAGATATTTCATTCCACATGTGGTTATAAATATTAATAGATTATACATATGCATCACTCACATACCAAATTTGGGGACATGGTATAGATTTTCATGTTCTTCATCACTTAGGATTATATAAATGGAATGGAAAGACATGACATTCTCTTCTAACACATAAACCAAAGTTTTGGATTATATCCAGTGGTACCTAGGTTTCCACCAAGTTGGACCATATGACCATCTGCATCATTTCATCCATTGTGTTACCCAAACCTAGACTACATGAGTTTGTGTAGGATAGAGGATAGACATTGGTTTTGGGCCTCTGATTATCTCTTAGTTATAATTAATATATTTAGAGTGGGGGCATGAAATATTTTACTCTTTATATCATAAAATTTTTATACACACATTGTAGATTACGTGAGTTTATGTAGGACATAGGATAGACATTGGTTTTGGTCATTCAACCATTTCTCATTTTCTATTAGATTCAGCACAGTGGGAAAGAATTTCCATCATTATCCATGTTACATTGATTCAACTTTCAAATTCAATATATGGGGCATCCATTTTAGGGATTCCTTATTTCTTTAGGCACTATTCAACTCTCCATCCACTTCACTGGCCAAGAAGTGAGTTGGACCCTTGCAACACATTTATCTCCATCTAGGTAGGTTCAAGTACACATTTTCTTATTCTTTATTTTAATTTAGTACTTCATTTCATTGTATCACTAGAATGAAATGGGGCAAATGTGTACACCCTAAATTGGTCAAGAAACCACACATTTCATGTATTTATGTAGTCATTCTCATAAGAGACTCTGACTGAAGAATATGAGCCTTATTCACATTAGCCATGTATTTTTATAGTTATGAAATTCTATTTTGGGTTGACTATTGTACATACATCCTTTGCATGAGATTTAGATGCAAGTCCCATTTTTGTAAATTTATGTATATATGAAGCCTTACCTATCCCAATATATATATTATTGTATCCTCCTATTCCTAAATGGGGGAGAGTTTTTGTTGTCAATATTAACAAGTAATTCTTAAGAACTTCTATAATTTTTGTCTTATTGTGGAAATATTGAATCTTCTCCAATTTATGGATCATGTAATAAGATATATCATTTGGGTTTATTATTATTTTTCTTGTGTATGATTTATCTATTTTATTCATTCCTTCATATTAATCTATATCTTATTTAAACACCTTTTTCATATAAATCATAATCCCCCTTGCAGATGTGTTATTGTAGTCTAAAAATGTGGCAACTTCTTATTTAATGTGTTTAAGTATGTTTTATTTTGGTTCAATTTTAATCCTATTTTCTTTTATGCTTGTTTTTTTATTATATCATGTAGTAATATTGGTTTGTAATCCAACTTATAGTTCAAGTACTTGTCTTGAAAAGTTTCATCTAGTGTGTTCCACAAGCACTACATTTCCCTCCTCTTTTAGTTTACTTTTACATTCTACCCACAATAATTTAGGACCGTCATCTATCCACCCATATAAAATATATTTATATTCATCCATAACATACCCATCTATGGTAAACAAACTATGTCACTCACCATTACTCCACTAACATGTTACTAATGAAACCAAATACCCTAGAACTCATGCCTTGGAGTGACTACTTTTAATCAATCCTAAAATTTTATAAGATAAATCCTACAATATTTATTTTTTGTGCATAACACCCACATCAACACATCCCTCAACCTCCTATACATAAAAACTTGGTTCATCATCCTAAAAATGAACATTTAGATCCCTTCATTGTGTCCATAGACATTTGAAAAATATCTTGAACTATCAAAAATAATGGTACTAAATATATTTAATTCCTTCTTCAAATATTTGTAACTCTCAATAAATAATGGGTCAAACCTAATATCTTCATTACTACTAAACTTCTATCCAAAATCTTTTTAGGATATGCTCTTGAATGCTATAATCAACTTTCTCAAAATTATAATAAACAACTAGAGGATTTGTTTAGTTCTCTAGTTATGAATTTAAAACATAAAAATATTCCTAAAAATAGATATCCATTTCATTAATTATTAGTTTAGACACAAATTAACCTTTATGTTGAAATAATGCACTTGTGGCTACCCTTATTACACACTTACCTTATGCCATATACCATGGCCTTTTTATAATTTCCTTTAATTTTATAGTTAGATGACCCAATCCTATAACAAAATTAACGATCCCATAATTTCCCTATTATTCATGTAAAATATTTTATGCTTATCCAAATATTATTCATACTATTATATTATTTATTTATTCCCTTCACACAATAATGCAACATTTAGACGATAATGTTTCTAGATGGTATGTTCTTCCCAATAAATAATAGTTAGTTTATTAATTTAAGTTTCATGAAATAGGCCATCCTACAAATTTAGTAGGATTCATCTAAAATAATTCTGAAAATATCATAATAAATCCACATTTCAAACTATTTTAAACAAAAGGATTCCTTATTTAAAATAACCATAATTGTAATTGTAAATTGAGATAATATTATTTATTTCTCCCAATTATAAATACATACAACTCTATTTTCCATAAACTAAGTTATGAATATACTTTTGAGGATAAATATCAAGTTCTAAGGACCTGATCGCACTAGGATTATAACAGAATCTAACATTTAGAACTAGTATTTCAAACACACAATCATATCATGGGAGAACTACATGTGATTCAATTCTCACTTAGAGTGTTAGTATTTAGGTAATGATCAACATAGGGGTGTTGATCTCAATCAAAAATTCAATTATTAACCCATTATTATTCCATTATTTCATTTGTCCACTTCATCTATTAAAATAGGATTACAATTGAAGGAGAAGATACATAATGGTTTTTATGATGGATCAGAAGAACTCACATAGTTCATAGAACACACAAGTGAAGTTAAAATTATGACATAAATCTCAGAGCTTCATCGCCTTCAAGACATTATCACTCCCCAAGGACATTAATATCATTTACCCTTATCGAGATATGATGTTTTTATCTATAAATCCTACAAAACCCTATTTTATATCCGTACTTATCCTAAATAGTTGGATATCCTATTTCTCAATTGCAATCAATAATCATGTGTTCTGATTCTACAACTAAGTTATATCTCTTTAATATTTTCCTATTTTGGTATATTTATAAATTTATTAAGTTCCAAATAATTTTCTATCATTTATTACATATATATTTCATTCTAATTTTTCACAATCGATTTTCACTTAATTGTCAATTTTTTATAAAACATATTAGTGAACCATTTTATTTATCAAATATTGAAAGACCTAGTCATGTCCCCTAGTGTTTTCTTTATATAATTTTGTCCTCCTATGGTTTCAAATTAAGTTTAGATTTATTTATCATGATATAATTTTTATAATCATTATCTTGTCTCTATGCTCTTATTATCATTTTATTTGTTATCAAATTCAAAATGGTTAATAAAGAATATATTCTTCCTTTGAACCATCAAGATGGTGATAGAAAATTTCCCTAAAACCAATTACAATATATTATTATTATAGTAAGTAAATTATCCCATACTATATTTCCAAAAAAAATTAACTGACATATCCTTTATCAAAACCCTTTATATCTCACATCTCTTCTCGATGGTGTTTCTTTACATATTCAATAACATGTACCTATGTCTTATTATTTGGAATCAATTAATTATCAAACAATCATTTTAAAAAGGTCAATATAATATTTAAAAATATAAAATTGGTATTTCAATTTAAGGATCACATCATTGGAAAATCATATCACATGTACAAAAAATACACAATATGTTAGTGTTAATCTTGTAGATGTAACTTGTTAATGAAATGAAATAATTGTTTTACATTAATGGAATAATATATCATAAAATTAATATCATAATAATTATATCCACAAAACATAATTGAAAAAGGAGCGTAAGATTGATAATTATGATTAATCTATTTTGAGGGCATAACCTCCACATTAATGCAAGAAGAGAAGATTTCATAATATGATGACAAAATAAAAACCACTACCTCCTATATGTACTCTAATTATCAATAATTATTCCATATACAAATCATAATTAATAAAAAATAGTAAATCAATATAAAATTTATGTAACCCACAATTTGGTCACATATATCCCTAAATAAAGTATAGGTTAAGGGAATATGATGCCCCTCCCCTTGAAAAAAAAATATCTGAATGTTGAATCAATTAAAGATGTTTTAAGAAAGTTTCATCATCTCATGTTCAATATTCATGATTAAAAATCTTCTACTTGATCCAATACTCCTTAATATCTCTTTTTTATATCCTTCTAGTGTGTTTATGAAGGACCTCATTAGGCTATAAAATGATTTTTACATACTCATCTAGTTCACATAACTTAGTTTAGATAGAAACTATCTATCCAATTACTTTATTAAATAAATATAAATGAAATACATGACGTATGAGAGTTGATAGGGTTAGCTCTAACTCATATGCTACAATGTTAATATTATGTAAGATCTGAGAAGGGCCATAATACTTAAGATAATGTTTTTTATGTTTTTTTTACTTCAAATCCATCTAATTATACGGTTTAAAGCACAAAATACCAAATAATCAATATAAAAATTCCTCTTACTATGGTTTTTATTATCTTACTAATTCATTCTTTTCTATGTCGTTGCTAAATTCTCCCTTCAACTAGCTAATAGCTCTTGTTGATGTTGAATGTGTTCCTAAATAGCTTGAATCTTGGGTTTTTATCCTCAAGCATCAAGTGGCGTACAGGGGTTTTTAACCATAAATTTAAATAAATGGAGACATTTTAAAAGAGGTATGGAAGGAAGTGTTTTACCACCATTTTGTTAATCGAAGACAATGGACACAACATTCCTATTTATTTGATGTAAAACAATCAAAATACCTTTTAGGCATTTGTTGGAAACCTCTATATGTCCATTAGATTAAGAAAGATATGAAAATATATGATCTAAAATGAGTACCAAACATACAAATAACTTAATAAAAAATTTTATGGTGAAGATAAGATCATGATTACTTACAATTATTTGAGTACCATGCGACTTTTGAACTATATTGATAAATTCAATATCTACATTGTTGGCTATAAATGTATATGATAAGTAAAAAAATGAGTATATTTTTTGGGCTTAAACACAGCTACCATGATGACATTTTTACCTTCAGACATTGATAATCCTATAATGAAATCCATGGAATCCTCTTCTCACCTCTAGCTAGGGATGGAGGACAATTGTATAAGGCATGTTGTCTTAACTATTTCTCCATTGTTCTATTGAAAAACTATACAATCTACAACAATTTTTTTTATATCCCTATTAATCCATATATAACATAAATATTGATTGATCTGATGATATGTATTAAAAAATATTTAGGTTCCCCTTATTGGGGATGCATGAAGCTCTCGAATTATCTTCTATTTGATGACAAAATTTTTACATAGGATAATCTATCTTTATACCATAATATGTTCCATTCCACTCAAAAATATTAGAAATACCAGCCAATGATAAATATTATAAATAAGGACATGTGTATCCCTATCATTCTATTATTTTAATCTTTTTTATTCTATCCAATTTACTTATCAAATAGTCATTCCACATAATATTGCCTCAACTAATTCACCCTACCTAGAAATTACAAATGCTGCCACATTATTTTTTCTCTCTTATATAATATTTCAAAATCATATCCCAAAAATTTATTCAGCCATTTTCACCATTATTTTGATGATAATTGAAGTTCTAAAAATTATTTTAAACTTTCATGATCAAATTTTACCTAACAGTTTCTACCATTAGGTAAGGTCTCTTTTGCTTGACTAAATGAATAATAACCATCATATCTTTCTCATATATTGTCTTGATCTTCATTTTTCCTTTGAGTTGACAAATCTAAAATTAAAATGGTATTCATCATTGAATTATTATTTACCCCATACCATATCATGATGTATTGCACTAAATATCAAATGTATTGGAAAAATTAGGGGTCACAAAACATGGAGTGGTGCACATATCATATTTCAGCTTCTCAAATGCATTGTTAACTATTTCAATCCAACAAAAATAATATTTATTCAACAATGTTGTCAGTGGAGCTTCTATGTTGTAATAACTATTTATAAATATATGATAGTAACATGTTATTGCAAAAAATCAACAAAGGTTATTAAGGTATTTCATTCTTTTCATTCCATCATAGATTTAATCTTTTTAGGCTTCAATTTGAATCCTTCATGTGACCTGATTACTCCACATAATTGGAATTCAAAGTCAAGTTCAAAAGGATTTTCATAAATTTAATGTTTTTCCAAAACTAACATTGCTTATTTATCATGATTAAAATATTCTTCCCAAGTTTTGTTGTGGATTAGGATGTCATACAAAAACACAAATAAATAAAATATTTAAACTGGCACAGAAAAAGTATTCATAAAAATCTAAAATGAGTATGTGCATTTATCATACCAAAAGGAATGAACTTAATATTATCATGGCCTTCATGAGTTTGAATATTATTTTATAGATATACTCATCTCTGACTTAAATTTGATGATACCCAAAACAAAGATTTAGCTTTGTAAAATAAACAACACCATGTAACTCCTCTAACAAATTGTAAATTATTGGAATAAGTAGGTTATCTTTGATGTTTTACCTATTGAAATGTTTGTGTTTAGTGAACATTCCCTAAGTTTCATCCTTATTCTACACCATGACTACTAGGGATGAATGTTCAGTTTAACTATGCTAAATATTACTTTCCTCCAACGTCTCCTATACCATACATTCAATTTCATTTTTTTTGGCATATAGATACCTATATGGTCTAATGTTTGGTGGTGTAATTACTATAATTATTTTTATGATATGATCATGTTCTTTATTTGTTGGTAGTCCTTTTGGTATTTTACACCAAAAATTATTATGTGGTCATCAAAAATAATTCATAAATTGGGATGTGTAGACACATTTTTCAACTTAACTTCCATGAAAATTAATGTTCTAAAAATCCTTTAGTCTCTTTTTAAATAATATTGGTCATATATTGTGAACTAACCAATTTGGGATACTTTTATTTGTAATCCCCATAGTTTAAATGCTTTATCTTTTGAATGAAAGTGCATGAACAATTTTTGGAAGTTCATATCTATTTTTATTAAAGTCATGAGTCATGGTACTTCCAAAAATATTTCAACCCCACCCATGGGAATAGAAAACCTAGTAAAATTAAGTAGGTAGTCCCCCATTGAAATATTAATATTATGACATATTTTAAAGCATGTCATTAAGTCACTAACTATAATCATGACTTAAAATTTTGAGGATATATAAATAAAATATTTCAAATGACTATCCAAATTATTATTGATGAAGTTAAGTGTACTTCCTAATTTGATCAACATTGTCATGTTTTGTTTAGTCAGGATTCCCACCACCTTATATTTTTAGGGGCATAAATACTTGAAATAGAATGATAGGAGATAGTAGCATGAGAACCTTTAGATTCGTAATTTGTATCTTCTATTACCTCACCTGAACATCATCATATTCTTCATCTTCATTTGTTCCTTTAATGTGTAACATTTTATATTTTGAAAATTTATGTCCTCTCCTCATTACCATTTGACATGATTTGCTTAGATTTCTTGAGGGGTTAATATTGTAGGTTGAAAAAATGATCATTTTAAAAAAAAATTGTTTTTTACCATAATTGAAAGCCATTATTTTGACCAAATATGTTTCCTCTACTTAATACAAATGACTTGTCTTCAACATATATGCTAGATTAAACATGTGAAACTCTAGTTACATGTGATATTTGATCCCCCCTAACAAAATCATGTTGATCATGTTATTCGCATTGATGTCACATAAGAAATAGGATAAATTATTGAATTAATGAACAAAATCCTTAATATTACATATTTAACACAAATTTTCTAGCTAATTTAAGTAGTTTTCTAATACATTTTTGTGATGGTGAATTTTTAGCTCCATATTAAACACTACCTAGGTAGTAGGAGTGCCCTTTGTTATTTTAGGCATATAACCATGTATACCAAATAAACTGCTTGAGCTTTTTATATAAATATGTCACAAACACCTTTTTTTACCCAAGAGGTCTAATGTAGATCAAATAAATTTTTTATTTAATTGATCCAAGTGAGTGGATTATTACCATCATACTTATATACTTAAACTTTTTATATCATGTGCTTCTAACTAGTATTATATTTGAAATTTTGTGTATTAAGATAACATAGTTGGATCACTAATGTATTATTTTATAGAAAATGAGTTATAATAGTGCTTAACTGAGCACTTAAAGTTAAAAGTTGATTCTTTATATAATCCATTTCCCTTTTTAATACATCTAGATCATCCTTCCTCACCATGATTTTTATATCTAATTAAATTGTTGAAACACCTTAGAAATTGATGTATTTGAAGTTCTAAACTCCATATCATCCTTGTGCAAATTTTTTGGAGTGTTTTTAACTTTTTTATGTCTACTAGTGTTAGTAATATATGTGCACAAACACTAGGGTAGAGGGCTTCAGTCCCAAAACCTTTATACTAAAAAATTATAAAATTGAGATAAATCCAATGATTTTTAATTTTTGCAAGGGTGGGAAAATTATATTTTAGACTTTTTCTTAAAAATAACTTCAAATAATACTATATTAAAAAAAATCATTATTCAAAATTTATGTTGAGATTATAGAGAGCAAGGAAGATGAAAATTGGTGGACGATCCTCAATATTTTGAATTTCTATTTGAGAGGGAAAACTAAAATGTGTTAATGGAATCTAGTGATAAACTAGGTCACAATAATCTAAGTAAAAATGGTTTATTAGATATTAACACTACCCTACATGATGTTCATCATAGGAATATCATGGGAGACAGAATATCAAAAGAGCATATTTTCCACACATGTCAGCTGATAAGATCCAAAAATAATAGGAAATAAATGAATCACATTCTACATTATTACCTCACTATCTTGGGTAGATAGAGTGAAAGGCAAAATATTGGTGGGCCATGAATAATTAGACCTATAGATTTTCTTGGAAGTGGAAAACAATGAGGTTTACATTACTATTCTTAATATTTTGATGGAACTGGCTGACAAGGAACTATTTAAATCTATTTTATCAAGGGTGAATGGATCATGGCAAAATATATATTCCTTTCATAGTTATACCAACATAAAATGGAAAACCAAAGGACACTTGGAGGTTGTAATCTTGGCCAAAGGATTTTTATTAGTTAATTTCTCTTTACAATAAGACTACATTAAGGTTCTTTCCAAAGGACCTTAGTTCATGGGAAAAGAAACCACGTTTATTGTGAGGTTGAAGGTTAGTACAAATCTTATCATCACTAGCATTGATTATGTATCGATGTGCGACCTTCTCCCATAACTTCCTCTATAATACTAACACTTGTAAGTTATTTTGGCAAATGCCAATAATTTGGGTTAACCCATTGCTATTAATCTAGTAACAATATTTCATTGAAAGATGGCTATAGCTCAAGTACACATCTTGCTAATAGTAAATAAATCACTTTTCTAAAAGATCAAAATAAAGTCCATGTATGGAGAATGGACACAATAGGTTGTGTATGAGAATAAATCAACCATTTTCCTATCATGCAACATTCCTAGTCATATGTACAAAGACTACCCCTTGAAGAACCATGTACCTATTAATCATAAGCATGCATTAACCCAAAAATCTAAACTAAGGCTAGGATGAAAATATAATCAATATTTGAAGATCAAAACACCTAAATCTTCACCAAGTCTTCTAATTTTAGGAGCCCTAATACGTGTTTATTATAATAACTCTTTCACTCTACTTGATTTATTTTTAGATTTTGATCCTTAGGGTGACCTAATCCCCCAATCATATGACCTCCCCATCCTACCTTCAACATTTGTTCCCCCCTAATCCCTCCCTTCTTACACAATTGGTAGTGGTCACTGCCTCTAGGTGAGCATCCCCTTCCCTAGGTGGTTTAGGCCTTATTGACCCCATGATGGATCCACTTCTCACCCCCTTAATTCCCATCCCAAATTGAATTCTCCCTCCCTTAGAAATGTCCCTAAATTGTAGTCCCCCATTTTACACTCTGCTATCCCTACATTTTTCCCCTATTACCCCTTTTCACACCTGATGAATCATCCTTTGGGTTTAGATTGGCCATTAAAAAATGGAACCTTCTCATAGGTAGCTTAGGCCTTAGCTTATAAAATTCCATGTTTTCTACCTTGAATAGTGAAAATAGCCCACTATCTAAGGACACTCTCATATATTATCCTTTAAATATCTTAGATCCCCTAGAGAAAAGGGACAATGCTTTATGACTAAATCACCATCCCTGAATGCAATCTAGGAAGAGGGTGCACCATAATTTCCAAGAATAGAAAAGTGAAAAAAAACAAATATTTAATTCATGCTATAACTAGTGGGTAGATCACCCTAAATGGTCACTAGAAATATTTAAATAATAAAATAAATTATCAAGGGTTCTTAGCAAACCCTTAAGATACCCAAGGATGTGAAATGAATTTTTTAACATAGAATGTTATAGGTTAAACCACCTTATAAAGTAGAAGACCCTCTACCATCTTAGAAAGAGAATTAACCTTAAATATTTACTTATCCAAGAAAATAAAATGTCTAAAAATGCATTAAGACTATGTGATGATAAAGTCTAGAGGAAAGCTTAAGTAGTTGCCTCAGAATCTAATGGAGCCTTAAGGGGTATTTCTATCTTCTATAATCTATAAAATATTGAATTAGTTATTATCTAGAAGTCTAGTGATTAGATTTATATTATATTTAGAGACATAGACAACAGTGAGGAATAGATCATATCTAATGTTTATGCCCTAAACTCTGAAAATTTTAGAAAGAGAATATGGGAAGGCATCCTTCCCTTCTAGAGGGCTTGCTAAATATGGAACTAGATTGTAGTTGGTGAATTAATACACCATTTACTCCAAGGAAAAAAGAGGGGGACTATTAGACTTCACAAAAAGCATGTTATATTTTAATGATCTAATTTCAATAGAAGGATTAGTAGATATGGACCTAAATGGAAACCAATTCACTTGGTCTAATAGGAGAATGGGAGATAATTTGATTTAGGTATACCTATATAGAGTTCTTATCTCCTCAAATTGGGACATCCAATTCACCAACAGACTCTCCTTTATACCTAAAACTAGTTCTAACCATAACCCTCTATTTTTTTAAGGTGAGTTTTTTTGAAACCAAAAAAAAAATCTTTTTATATTTTAAATCATGTGGCTCCACCATCCAAACTTGATCTAATATCTAAATAAATTGTGTAAAGAACCCATATCAGGTATAGATATGTATATTCTAACCAAAAAACTAAATTTACTCAAGGCAAAGTTGAAAATATGGAACAAAAAGGTCTTTGGTGGCATCTTCCTATAAAAAAGGGCATTAGAAGAGGAATTAATGGTAATTGAAGAAAACTTAGATCTGTAAGGAAAAAATGAATAGACTTTTGAAAGGGAAAAATAAATCTTGTGTCACTTTGATAATTTAGAGGAAAGGGAAGCATCCTACTGGTGAAAAAATTCTATGTGCACCTAGCTAAAAGAATGAGATAGGAACACCAAGTTATTTCATCACTTAATGACCAGACATAAGAATGTGGATAGAGTAACTCATTTGATAATTTAAAATGGAAATATTATCAAATAAGATGAGGAGATATCATATGACACAATAAATTTCTTCAAAACTCTTCTCACTAAAGAAGGCACCCTTGATGAATAGCTAGTGATAGTACCTTGAATAACTTTAATAAGGTTATTTCTAATTCTAACAATGCTATGCTTACTAAAACCCAATTTACATAAGAGTTAAAAAAATTATGTTTGTAATGGAGGGATTCAAGGCCATAGGCCCTAATGGTTTTCTCCCTTCTTCTTTTAAAATTTTTGGGATATTATTTGCACCAAAATTGAGGTATTAGTTAAGTAGTTATTCAAATCCAAAACTATTCTAAGAGAAATTAATAATTCCTTTTTGGTATTTATTCCAAAATATCCAAGATAAAATAACCTATGTTATTTTTCACAATTAGTGTTTGTAATAGAACATACAAGATTTGCTCAGTCATCTTGGTGAAAAGAATACACCTCCTTGATAAAGTTATTTGGGAATCACAAGGGGCATTTATGGTTAGAAGACAAATAATAGATATAATTATCTTATTTCATTAATCCATCCACTCCATCTCTAAATCCCGAAGATAAGTTGTGTTTCTTAAGATAGACATTAACAAAGCATATGATTGAATCTCTTAGAATTTTGTAATGAATATCATTGAAAAATTGGGATTCAATCAGGACTTGAGGAATATCATATGGAATGGTATAGCTACTCCCAAATTTTACATAATCCTAAATGGATTTCCCAAAGATTTTTTCTTATCATATAGATGAATAATTCAGGGGGACCCCCACTCCCCATATATCTTCATCATAGTGGTAGAAACCTTGGGTTGAAGTGTGCTAAAAGCCTATATGCAAGGTTTGATAAAAAGCATTTAGATAGTGTTCAATACTGAACGTATCACCCATGAATAATTTGTAGATGACATGATCATCTTAGGATAAGCTTCAATGGAATAAGATAAATAACTACAATCCATTATCAAAAACTATGAATCTATCTCAAACTAGTGCATAAAATTTTCCAAGAGCTACCTTTAATTCATCAACACTCTGGTGGTATTATGGAAAAGTATGGAAAGAATTATTAAATTCCAAGTTATTAAATTACCAAAAACATATTTAAGAATTCCACTATTTGAAGGTAAAATGGAATTAAATCTTTGTAATCCCCTCATCAATAAAATTAAGAGAAAACTTTCATGGGGGAAAGGACATCTCACTCAAGTGAGAAAATTTTAGTTACTCAAAGCTTTGATTTAAAGCGTCTTGATATACCTAATTTTATTCTTCTAGATATAGATTAAGGTTGTAATTTAATATTAAAATTTTTAAAAAAAAAATCTTATAGAGGGGTACCAAAGACCACTTCAGGTTTCACCTGGTCTCTTGGGAAAAATATTTTCTACCTAAATCAAATGTGGGATTGGGGATTATAAGCATCAAGTCCATGAACAAGGCCCTACAAGAAAAAATGGGATATAATATTATGAAAGAATATAGAGAATGGGATAGAATAGTACAAGCCAAATACCTAGAAGGGTTTGAGGAAGACTGATTTCTATGGGAAGAAGACCCAACTAATGGTTTCATCTTCTAAAAAGAAATTGACATCTATAAGGACATAATATTAAGATTAATTAAATTAAAAATTAGTGATGGGGATAAAATAGACTTCAATTATGATGCCTATAATACCACAACCTTTCTCCTCCCTTTCTCCTAATAAGGTATATAGGATAACTTATGTGCATGCTTCAAGGAAAGATGGGGTTCCAAAGTCAAAGACTATTGGGATGTGAATGAGGATTAGAAGAGTTGAAAATTCCTCCCCATATAAATTTTTACTAATAAATAAGTGTAGGTGATTTATAATGTAACTATTTCATCAGATAGGTTTATGTTCCTTAAGGAAGACCATTTCATGTGGGCAACTGAAGACAGTGGAAAGTACTCAGTCTCCTCATGACATGCTACTAATCTAAATCTAGAGGATGAATGGAACTAATGGAAATATTTATGGATAAAATAAATGACTCATAAGGTAAATTTATTCTTTTGGATATTAGTTTAAGATAAGATCCTAACTATGGACAACTTGGTATAATATAGACTCATTATCCATAGTTGATGCCCATTATATAGGAAAGTTGAAGACTCAATCTATAATTTGTTTATATCATGTTCATTCATCTTGAGTTTATGTGATTGGATATTGAATAAATTCAATCTCATTGACAAAACTAGACAACATTCTTGATCTCATTAGGCAATAGAAACCTTCTTGAAGTCTTTCATCCCTATCCTTCATGTGGAACCTTTCCCTCCACACTATTTTTGGAGTGTTTCAAATGCCCATAATGATAGTATATTCTCAAATAAAAGACACCTACCAATGGAGGTCTTTCTCCATTTTTTTCATGTCATCATTGAGAATTAGATAGCCTTCCCTTAAATATATAGAAATCCAAGATCTACCTCTACACATCTCATTTTCAAAAGTTGAGAGGTGGTATAAAAAGTTAGGTCTCCATCTAAAGGCATATTATGTAAACATCTTAGGTGGAAGACTCCACCTAAAGGCTATCTTAAACTTAACTTTCTATGGAGACTCAAAAGGAAATGTGGTCCATACAATAGGGGGAGTATCCATAAGGAATTCAAAGGGAAAGCATATTGTTGCTTACATAGGCCCCATGGGAATACAAACAAACCATGTGGTTGAAGCCAATGCAATGCTCGAGGGCATTAATCTTGCCTCTAGCCTCAAGATGGAAATAATTATCATTAAAGGGGAGTCTACTCAATACTCTATAAGGAAAACTAACCCCCTCCCCCATAATAAAATCCGTAATTGAAGATGTTAAGTAGATCTTGAGGGGGATGGCATACTCTTTTATTATTCACACATATCATGAAGGGAATGGGGTGGCATATTTACTTTCTAATATCAGAGTAGGACTCCCTCTTTTAAATAACTAGCATGTTGGATGATATGTCCCCAAAAGTATCATATCATCCATTCAAAATAAATACACCTCAGAATAAGATAGTGATATTATAACTACATGCATGAACTATACTTCTCAAGTGAATAATTGTAAAAATTATGACCTAGCATCACTCTAACATTATGATATATAATTAAAAAATGTGGGAGGAAGCATGTACTACAAGTATTTTTCAAATTATTATCTTTAAAGCCTATTAGGATTTGTAAAAATCCATCTTTATCTCTCATGATACTATTAATATGGGTGGAGATAGGGACCACCTTGAACCAGCCTCCTACATAGAAGTTAGAAGCATGAATAATGTGTGTAAGAAGCTTCATAGAGGAGGCCTCACAAAATTTATGCTAAGTGTAAATGAACATGATGTAGTCTTGGAAAAATAATTCATTGCAAGTGGAAAAAGAAGGTCATGGAGTTAAGAAGAGTCATAATTTTTGTAATAAAATAGCTTATTATAGAATCCGTAGGGATGTTTTGATAAGGAAAAAAATATATACCAATAAAAAAAGTATGAACTTCTACATAGGCTTTTTTGAAATAACTAATTATTTAGGATAGATAAAAAGGGGTTTCCTTACTCAGACCTTCTATGCCAATAGCCTAATGTTTGCCTACAAAAAATGAAGTATATAAAACTTAAAGTTAAATACACCCTTATCTTTTCCCATAAATTTATCTTTCTAAACCATTTTTAGTGTTACAAAATCAACCTTCCTATTATCTTTTCAAATCCCTAGAGATCACTACTCTCATGCACCAAATCAACAAAACTAATCCCATCCTACACCAAGCTCTTTTTCTATTACCTATAAAGCATGGTGAGGCCCTTTAGTGTAGGTATGTTCTACTAGGGGCATCCTCTATTGAGGAGGACTCCCCTAAGGAAGACCCTACCTTAGGGTCCCACCACTTGATAACTAGTATTTCCTATGCTAGATCTAATTCTAAAATCTCAACTAGATACCATCCTATTAAACTCTTTGTTATTAAACCTAAACGACTCTTATTTGAAAAAAAATCTTGGGGAATGTGTTGTGAAAATGAAATATCCCTGAGATAGAGGAAACAAAAAAAAATAAAGAGTAGTTTTAAAATTTTAATAGTAAGCTTTATGAGGTTGGGACGTGTCTAGCAGGCCTTATACAAGATTGGAATTCCATGAACAAAGAGGTTGCTAAAATGATATAATCCTTCACTCATATATATAAGGCTAAAATGACCCCCCTAAAATAACACATTATGGAGGTGGAGACATCTTCACTTGATATTACCCTTATAACCCCCACCAAGAAGACCCATGTGAAGGAACAGATGTAGAAGAGACCTATAATGACCTTGCCAAGGGATGATGTAGAAGGGCCCAATGAAAGAAATAGTGCCAAAATTATAAAGAGTAATCAATTTGTGCAAGAGAAGCTAATTGAGGATGTTAAGCAACCTGTAGATTGATTCCCCCTTTAGGAATTATTTACTATCCATTTCCTTTTCTTTTGCCTTTCCCATAGATAGTTAACAACTAGTACTATTTTTATTTTTATCTTTCAGCTAGTGAGGCTTGCCAAATTATTCTACACGTTTTAACTATGGTTCCTTGTCCATATAAAAATAGGTCATTTAACTTCTAAAATAAAAATACTATAGTGTCAAAATAATTAAATTCTTCATCGATTTTAAGTTATGTGTTTTCCATCCTTCAATTCTCCTAATTACTATAATAACAATTTGAAAGAAATGTTATAGAAATGTGCCCAAATCAATGTCACGATACAATTTTTAATGAAATTACTTAGATATTTCATATTAATGGAGTAATATGTCTCATAAATAAGATAATAATAATTAGATCAATAATAATATTTTAAAAAATAGCATAATTATTAATAATATTGGCTCAGTCACTTCAATGGGGTAACCTCCAAAATAATTCAATAAGATCATAATTCATCATATGATGATAAAATACTAACCACTAAATATTATATATAAATATTTATGCATGGTTATTCCATAGCCTAAATATGCTTAAGAACATAGAGAACTTCAATATGAAAGGTATGTAAGCCATAACTCAACCAGACATATCCTATATGTACTATAGGTTAATGATAAAGTAATTTTATTATAGAATTTTTTTTCCTAATAAGGATTCATTCTAAAATTTGAATGTACAATTGAAGACATATACAAATATTGAAATAAATGTATAAAAAATTCTAATAATAGTTCAAGTGAGATTCTAAGAGGAATGCTTTGAAATAAGTTGATAAAAATACCTCTTATGCATCCTCTAAGGAGATAAAAATAATATTTTTCATATCATATAATTCATGTTCATCATACAAATATTATTTTTGATTTGAATGAAAAAATAAAAAGGATAATTGAAAGTGGTGACCTATAACTATATGATCAATCATGAAACCCAATCACAATATTAGTGCATCTTCTAAAGCATAAATGGAAAAAGAAAAATTATTGGTACAAAAAGATAATTCAAGGAAATAATAGTTGTAAATGAAAAAATTATAGCATGAAGATAATTAAAATGAAAACTTAGATAAATAAATATTGTGGAAAAAAATTGAAAAAAAAAAATTAAATAATGAATGTATTGTAAAAGGAATGTTATAAAAAAATAATAAAAATAGTTATGAAAACCAAATCAAGGTAAGAAATAAATTATCTTTAAAAATGTATCCATAAAAACTCTATAACCCTGTGCCATGTGATGACTTACTATATCTTAGATGATGGCTTGTAAACTAGAACATAAGGAATATATGCCACCTTGATATAGAATACAGCCAAGTCATGTTTATAGGTATATCAGTTTAGCATCACTTCATAGACCATGTAGATTAGAATGCACATTGGTGCATGATTTTTGATAAGTTATTTTAGGTAAAAGTTGTCATTGGTACTCATGGATGCCTTTTATTACTAAACTTCATCTATATTTGACTACTAAGTTACTCTAATTTTTTTGTGTGTAATTATATGTAGAGACCTACAAATGTATTACACCATAATTCATGTTGCCAATTAATGATTCGATCATGCAGATTATTCCTAATAATGAAAAATTCTTAGAAAGCAAGTTTATTTTCATCCACTAATGTAGTATGTCTATGCATGGTCATCTTGGCCATTACAACTATAGTTATATCTATGTTAGAGCTAGCAAGAGAGTTATCAAGCTATTGCTTCAAATCTAAAAGACTTCATATGACCTAATGGGCTTGGAGGGCTATAACATCAATCATTATTTGATACTCTACTAGTAAATAAATCAAAGAAATAGCCTAATTATTCATACTTTCACCTAATGTTCTAACTTTTCAATGTTTATGGGTTGTGCACTAGTCATTTATGAGCTCAATGACTAATGTCTTGAGCCTATGGTGGTTGGACATCACTTGGTCCCTGATACTTGAGAGGCCAAATTTGGGCTAGTGTATCTAATTATCATTACCACTTCATGAAGGTAAGCCTTGAGATCCACATTGTTTTTCCTTTAACTAGTCTCATTCTTGCTCTAGATAAACATATTTTTGTGTAATAGAATCCTAAAATTTTGTCACACCCTACAATTATTTCTTCAAAAGCAACTAGGAGACATCAAGTGAATCCTCCTGCTTGACTAAGAGTGTGGTCAATGTGATTATGGATGTTGTAGGGTTTGGATGTGGCATAGTGCTAAGTATAAGGGAGAGGGTGGTGTGCCTAGAATCTATTATAGGAGTGTCTTAGAGCCAAACACCTTCTAGTGGCAACTTGGGTTACTACGACCCTAATTCCATGGTTTGTTGTGCTTATTACTATGTTGTGGCCTCTACTGCTAGCTTAATTTACTATGTAACATCTTTAGCCATCTTTAATTTTTCTTCTTCCTTTTATTTCTTATTTTTATATTCTTACTCCATCTTAGTTTTCTCATCCTCTTCTTCTTGCTTCCTTTTCTTTTCCTCTTCTTCTTCTTCTTCTTCTTCTTTTTCTTCTTCTTCTTCTTCTTCTTCTTCTTCTTCTTCTTCTTCTTCTTCTTCTTCTTCCTCTTTCTTATTTTTCTCTTCCTCTTCCTCTTCATCTTTCTTATTTTCTCTTCTTCTTTGATCTTCGTCTTCTACTCTTCTATAGACAAATCCTTAACCTTGGCTTCCTTTTACATAGATTGGGCCTATGTTTATGCTTGTACTTGAGCTTATGCTTTCCCTTGTTACCATAGGGGTTCATCACCTTCCTTCTTCCTTGTATCTTTCTTTGCCTACTATTTTGCTCAGATTGTTGCATCTTATTTTCTCTTTTCCTTTTTTTCTTATTTTTCCTTCTTCCTCTCTCTCCTTTTATGAATTCTTGGTGGCATCAACCACTTTCTATGCCTATTTGGCCAACTTCTTGTCCTTTTGAATGCCCACGTCTATATCCTTGGCCTTTTGTGTGGCCTCACCTTCTTCATCTTAATATGTGGCATGTTTTTGCTATGGTTATTTCTTTCTATTTTTTTCTTCCTTCCATAGTCAACATTAAAATTCATGAGGGGTGTTTTCCCTAGAAACATATTACTCCTCTATTGTTGGCTTTTCTATTGTAAGATATTCAACATCTTGATGCTATGATGATGGTGATGAATTAAATGATTAAAACCTTGAACCTGGAACCTATGCCTTCATCATATTGATCATGACCATTCTACATCTAGGTGGTGGTGTAGTAGATGTACGGGAAGTTTGTGCTTCATGCATAGTAGTTAGTCATCCAAATTTGATCTCTTCTAAGGTAGGAGAGACCCTTACCTTTCACATTGTTTGGGGCTTGTGCATAAATTATTTAGGTGGGATCTCTAATAAAGGTGAAACCATGTCCTCAACTATGAATGTTGGTGTACATTATAGCTAGAAGAAGTTAAGTTTATGCTAGAGTTATTCCACTTCTTCTCAAACTATGTTAATGATGATGAAAGGTGGGTAAGGTGGTAGGTCCCCCATAACTTTGGAGGAACCTACTTTTGTACTTGAACCATATGCACCATATTTTAAAAGAACTCTTTTTCCTCATCCTCGTATTAGTCTTTATCTATGTCTGTCATCATGACCTGGTATACTTAATGCTCAGTTGTGCCCATCTGTATGAGGTCACTAGAGCTCTCTATCTATGGTACCGTAGGATCATCCTAATATGTAATGGTGATAAATGTTATGTGATTTAGGGGAGAGGATGTCAAGTGAGGGTCTACTTTGTTATTTCCCTTCTACTATTATGATTTACTTGATGACTTTAGTTATTATAAAATAAGAACATTTATATCAGGTTGAATGGTTTGTAAGGCGATCACACACTTAGCTATTAATGATTTTCATTAGGTTACATTGGCCTATGTCATATCCATTATCATAAGGAATGGTATAAATTATAATGGTGACCATTAGAGCACATTATTGGTGATGAATACACTCTTTGATAGTAAATTAACAAATGCATGTTGACCTAGATAGTATATGACATCAAGTTGTACTCAAAGATGTGATGTAATGAGGTTAAGGCATTCCCTCCACCAAAATTTGAATTTTCCCTCATGTGGAAGGGCTCCACGTTCCTACATATAGATGATATTCTAAAAATATTGTGCTAACTAATAGTCTATATCTAGATGCACTTCTCCCTCTAGTGACTTTTATTCTGTGAAGCAAAGAAGGAAGATCAAAAACTAATGTTAAAATGTCTACCTAGGATAGGTGTGATACTTCTTGATGTTTATGAGTAGATCCTAGAAGTAATCTATCTAGTTAAACTATTCATTCAAGTGGATCATCTTGTGATTGGTTTCCATAATGCCATTGGGTATTCTTTTGGTAGGCTTGGTCATTTACCAATATCGTTTGGTGATATATTTTACAATGATGTGTACTGGCTCATCTAGAATTTCAACAATGGGGATCCTCAGTTTCCCCTTACATATAGATCCCAAAATTCTTATAGAATTGGAGGTGTTTCATATTTTATGGGATCAAATAATATCCCCATATAAGCATGCCCAAATCTTAGGACATGTCTTATGTGTTGTTTAAAATAGTCTCATCCAAACCCAAATAGATTGTACCCTCATTATATCACCTAAGAAATAATTAAATGGTCTCTCATAGGTCACAAACTATAGGTGATCTCAATAGGTGATCAATATCTATATTTTTGACATGGTGGAGAGTTATGAGGGTGAGTGGTTGTGCAACATTAATAGGATTGGGGTGGAAAATATTTTGTTTAGCTTGGTAGAGGTATTCAAATGGCTCTTGGTCACTATACTTGGTTTGTTAGAGTGCTATGTTGACACCCACAGCTTATTTTTATGCATCAGTGAGATCCCAAATTATCTATGAGGTATATATGGATGCATGAAGTAGTGAAATTATAATGCTCTATCTATTTTGTTTGAGAAAAATAGCTTGGATCTTAATAGTGACAACTTGGAAAAATATGCACAAGGATAAAATGTTGACTTGGTATTCAAACATAGATTTTATATATTTAGTGACTCTTAGCTTCCAAATCCTAGCCATGCCTAGCTATCTACTCATCTTGAATATAATGGTGGATGTGTAAAATCTATATCAAATCTAGCCATTAAAGTAGTTAGTCATTGGTGCATGAGTGGAGTTATGCCATTATGATATTTGGTGTTCATACATGGGTAAAAGTAGTTGATGTTGGTGAGCTACCAATTTGCTGAAGATCACATCAATTTACCCTTGGATCATGAATTTTTTTATGGTAGATGAGACATTTTTTTACCTTTCCTAGACTTAATAATTTCTAGTCACTCCTTTTTAACTTTATTGAGGGCACATGTGGATCCTCCTACACACAACTAGTGTACATAATGTTAGGTATTTTATTTCATAATTATTATTGCTGATATAATTTAAAAACAATAAAAGCATAAAATAAACACACATAAAACATTAAAAATAGGTAAATCCTTATATAAATGGTTCTACTCAACACCCACTCCATTTGTAGAATGAGATAAATCAACTATTTGCAGTATGGCTTAAGCCTATAGCCATTTACCTATCTTGGTAACATAGTTCCCTAAAGATATATTAAAAACATAGTTTATTGATATTTTATGATATGTATAATGTATGTCCCTTTCCATCATACTTTTAGCTTACCAAGGAATGCTTTGAAAGGACTATCATATAATAAGATTGATTGATCTTTTTAAAATTATTTTTGGTCCAAGTTCTTATCATACCATACTTTCTTTCTTTACTTTCACACGTCATGCATCTAATATGCTTTACACCTAAACTCATCCATCTAATTTAGTTCAAGGATTTAATTAGTAAGAGAATAACAATCTCTAAGTTATATGGCCATGGTAATGTGTAGGCTAGCTACTAAATATTTCATTAACATGATTTATTTAAGAACATACACCAACTAGAATGGAATAAATATTATAGCCCTTTATTAATGTGTGTGATATGCCCATAAGATCATAGGAATATGATCTTACTAGTCATACTAATTGAGGTCACATATTTTTTTCATTATTTTACCTAGTACTTTAATGGATGTTTCATCTTGGCCATTGGCCTATGGATGTTACGTATTGATTTTGTGATGAGAGATCATAAGTTCTTTAGTTAGAGACTTGATGGTATTGTTTATAAAGTGTGTTCCTCTATCACTAACTAATTTTATAGGTAATTCAAACTTTGTATTGATATTTTCATATAAAAAATTTGTTGCATCCTTCACACCATAGCTAGGTGTTGTAACAACTTCGACCCACTTATTAAAATAGTCTATCCTAGTGATGATATGTCTTACTTTATTGTTCTTGCTCAATGGGTTGATAGTTCTAATAAAATAAATGCCGCATTTTTATAAAGGTTACATAGATACTAGATTTTTTTAAAGTCATTTCATCTTTCTATAGTGGTTTACTCACATTTTGGTAGACACCACAATGTTGTACAACACTATGTACATCCTAGAATAAATTTAGCCACCATAATCTATTTTACAGTATCTTTATATCCATGGATTCTCGCATAAAATATCCTCCTTTAAATCCTTGATGAGATTCCTATAATATTTTACTTCATTCATGTCCCATAATAACCATATACATAACTTCATATTTCCCCAAGTGATATAGAATCCCATTAATGATGGTATATGGTAGTGCTTTAGTCACAAACTACTTTTTATCATGATCTTGATAGTACACAAGGAAGACTCCTTATTTGAGAAATTTGGTAATCAATTCAAAATTCTTAGGAATTATAGATACATGAAAAACATGAGCATCAAGAGAGTCTTCTTGTAATTCCTCTGGCTCTTCACCATTTAGTATGTGGATGAGATGGTCCGGTCTTACATTCTCTCTTTTTATCTTTACATTTATGCAAAATTAAAACTCCTAAAATAACATAAACCATCAAGAAGATGCATATTTTTAGCATCAAATTTTTGAAAATGTATCACAAATCTTGATGATTAATTAAGACTTCTAATAGTGTCTGAAGTAGATAGTGTCGTAATTTCTAAAGTGTGAACATGATGGCCATACTTGTCACTTAGTGGTTGTGTAGTTTTTCTTACATCAGATAGTTTCCAACTAGAAAAATTAATAGGATGGTCAAGTCCATCATCCCATGGCTATGCAATTAAAAAACTAACTATGGTGCCTAAAGCATCTACGTGTATGTGAAAAGACTTACTCTAGTTTGCAAAAACAAGGATGGGCATAGTAGCCAATCTTTGTTTCAACTCAATTAAAGTCACATGGCATTATAAAATCCAAATAAACTTTACATTCTTTCATAGTGATGATTCCAATGGATATGAAATAGTTATGTAGCCCTTGATAAACTTGTGCTAGTAGCCTTTATTCCCTAGAAAAGAACACACTTTGATGGAACTAACAAGTAGAGGCATACTCAAGATTACTATGATTTTTACTTGATCTACAAGAATACCTTTGATAAATATTGCATGTCCAATCAAAAAGAAATACATAAAGCTTAGCATCATTCCAACATTAGACATAAATTAGACAAATGTTCTTTAAGGAAGGAGAATATTGCCCAATCATCAAGGTAAACTTCTTATAAATCATGAATGAAATCCATGAATGTCAAAACCACTGCATGAAAAAGCACTACAAGTGTATTATTAAGGCTAAAAGGAATTACCTTATATGAAAAATAAATCAATTCCATTAGAAATGTTGTTTTAGTTATATCTTATTTTGTGATCGATATCTGTTGATATCCCCTAAAACCATCTATGAAATAATAAATTTCATGTCTTGTGACAATGTCCAAAACTTTGACTCTAAAAGTAATTGGGAATGGATATACAAGCATTGTTTAAAATGTGGTAATCCCTAGATACTAAAATTTCTCCTATTTTATTGGGATGGACTATCATAGGGCTTACCCAAACTACCTTTTCTATTAGATATATGTTTTTGACATCTTACATTCTATCTAACTCAACCTTTACTTTTAGCTTCATATTCAAATTTAGCTTATATGGCCATTTATTTATAGTTCATGTACACTCCTTTAGTTTAATATGCATCTCACCAAGAGATGGTTAAACACCTTGGACCTATAAAAATTTTATAGGAAAATGTCTTGATAATGCCTCAAAAGTTGTAGAACTTAGAGACCTGAGCATCCGTCCAATATTCATCGATGTTTGTTAATTTTGGGACCTCCTCTATCTTGATGTTTATGACATTCTTTTTCAGAGATTGTTGATAAATGTTGCATTTTTATTCACCAATGGATTCATGTATCCTCTTTTTTATTCATAATTGGGAATTTGGATATTACATAACTTATTTTTTTTAGTAGGTTCTATGTCAATGTTCTTGAGTGGTTCTATAGGCCGTTTAGGCTCAAATAAATCATTCAAATATAGCTCACCATCAAGATATAAATCATCAATTTCTTCTTCCTCATCTTATATGTGGTGACATGTTTATGTTATATCTTTTTCTTCATTCTTATAATCTTTGTAAGTTTGTAATGCCCCATTAAGATTAGAGGTTATGTCCTTATACATAGTGGATTTGGTTGTGGTCATCCAGTCTTCTATGCACTCATGGCATAAAAGGTACTTAAGTTTATATAGTATATTTTGAACCAAAGGATTTTCATCTTAAAACACAAAAGTTTTTATGAATTCACTTTACACTTGTGCCCACTACTTGGTCTCCCTTCTTCTCTCTTGGTGCATGTATCATGCTATTGGTAGTGAAGCAAGTGTATAGGGGAAAATGTGAACCCAGTACTTTGGTGCCATACGTTCCTCATTTTAGACTTCAAAACAATTATGTATATGAATTTTAGAACACTCAAACTCTTGAAAGAATATCCAATTAGTGTGGATAAACTATGGCAACTAGAATATGATGATCATGATCTCACAACTATCATCCCACTCAATTCAACCATTCTAATGAGTTACCCACCATGTCATAACAACTCCCTTCATAGCATAATTTAAAGTGGTAACCTGTTTGTTGATGGTTAGTATATGAACTTGAAATCATTTATGTCCTCTATTACATAATATACAAAAATTTATTACTCATGTGTAAAGACCATTCATGTTGGTCAAAATTCATAGCCACCTCAAGCCAAGTTGAGGAGATGGGTTTCTAAGCTACCACTGATAGATGAAGTTATTTCACATGGAAAAGTGCCTTCAATTATCAACTATAATTAGTATTACATGTGATCATCATATTGATAAATTAAATTTTGACTAAGTAAGAGATTTTGAGGACATAAATGCACACTCTATGATGAGAAACTGGTTTACTACCCACTACATAACTACTATTTTGGGCCTCCATTGTTATGATGTATTCTTTTATTGATTGATTAGTGATTTTACCTAAGGTTAGGTATGATGATACAAAAATTTACATTCAATTGTACACTTAGATTCTACCTTCATCCAACTAGTTTCTTGTGTAGCATATGGAGAATCTGGTTTAACTAGAATTATGTAAGGCTTGTGAAGTTTTTTGAGAGGAATGAAATCAATTTTAGCACCTTGATGTGCCTCAATCATATTATCCATTTTATTTATATTCATTTTTACATCATATGCCCCCTTATTACCTATTAGTGTAGGGTGATGTGTTGTTATGGTCTTCATGTCAATGATTCAAAGTCACCTTACAGAGACAACTATAAAAATTTGATATTGACATCTTCTAGTCTAAAAATAGGCTCAAACTTTTGATAATAATCCAAGATTAGAGTTATTAGGATGTATCATAGAGTCAGTCATCTAATAACTTCCCATGTAGATCTAGGAATCATATTAACTATGCTTCCAAAATCAAAGACAAAATTTAGGATATCGTAACTAGAAACCTAAATATCAATTCATGTGTCAACATCCAAGGGATTATTTATCTTGACATACTAGACTAGTTTTTCTATATTTTGTTAGCCATGTTGAGCACATTCTAATAGATTATGCAATAGATTAGTGATGTTTTGTGAGATATCTTCATTGTATAATGTACTTAGTAGTTTTATAAAATCTATAAGCACAATGAAAAATCCATATTGACATATAATATGTATGATTTGGCAATATATTTATGAATATATTATTATAGCATCACCATCGTTAGTCTCTTTATGTTGAATGTTTTTCAATGTCTATGTAGCTCAATACATGAGGATCTTTTCTGTAGCTAGATCTAGGTATTTATCCTATTTATATTTTCTAATCCCTAATCTTGAGGAATTTATAGTGGAGGTAAACATTTTTATACATGTTATTGTCATGTTAAATCATTTAAAACACATTTTCATTAGGCTACGCACTCACCATATTCACATTTCAAATAGCCTTATCCTAACTATGCTTGTCTAGAATAGGGTAATATTTACTGTCATACTGGTCAGAGACTTTGTAATATAAAAAATATGACTATCATTGAAGATTCATTAGGAAATTGTGTCAAACATGATTATATTCACGACATAAGTAACATTGTAGAGGAATCCATTGACAATTATTTCCTCTAACACCCCTAGTATCCTCCTTTATATCCCCCTTGGTATCCTCCTCTTTGGGACTAATGTCTACCTTGATACCCTCCTTGTGGCTATGCAGTGCTCTAATGTTGTTGTTGTTTATTTTTATCTCTAATTCTAAATTGATGTTACACAGTTAGTGTGGCATAACATTTTTTTTGCTACTACATTATGGGTGAGCTCTAGGGTGTTGCATATTAGTACTGAGGGGATGGAGGTGTCCAACTTGATGAATAAGGGGTCCATCTAGCCAAACCTTGAGGTTAATACTATGATGAACTTATAATCAATTATATACCCATCTAGGTCACACAACCTTTATCTACATATAGGCCCAAGATCATAACTTTCATTGTGGACATTTGTTGTTTAGTGATGGTGAACAAATTTTTATAAATTCGTTATTTAAGCTCTTATAAAGCCCAATATTTCATCTCATCATTATTAGGTGATTTGTAGAAATTGTAGTACAAATTCTATAGATTTTTGACATATTGTTGTAGAAGATGGCATTATGTAGTACCATACCTAATTACTTGGTAGAGTTAAAAAAATATATATCTTGATTTTAGGAAAATCATTTCTATGATGTCCTTATTTTTTTGACTCTATACACCAAAAATTTAATTTAGGATTATCTACCTTATGATATTGCTCTATTGTTTTCATGAAATCTTGTAATTTATTTTCAATCTTGGAAGTGGCGATAAGAGCTTTTCCATAATATTCAATATATTCTACATGAATGGCAGTAACTCTAGCATCTATTTTCATAGCATATTGATTTTTTATAGTGGTAAAGCTCATTCTAGGGAATAATCCTTCAAAATATCATGGAACTTTATCCTAATATATTAAATAAAATTTTATCTTATTCATTACATCAGAGAATCTATGGTTGTAGCTGTAGATGAATTCTCCTAACTTTTGTCGTATCCCCTTTAGGTCTTATATAGTCTGAGTGGTGCACTTCTTAATCTTGAATTCTATAAAAATTTAGTCCTAAACATATTTTAGGATTTCCTACTTAAGGTCTCTCTGGTATATGAACTCCAGTTCTCTACTAACTAGTGCCCCTATTAATTCACACTTTTGGATAGCTTCATCAGTGACACCCTTAACTTTCGATCTCATCTTACAAGTCAACAGGTTTATTTAGTATCCATATACCAATCATATTGGGATAATTTTTATGAATCCTCCTAGATTATTGATCATATTTAATAGTATAGATTGAGTCTTATGTGTATCTTTTATTATATGAGGCTATGTTTTGAGTGATCTTACTTGTATACTACTCTGCATAATAAGAGAATTATCATGTGCACTTCCTTATTTTTATTATACTATTTCAACTAATTTTATGGCCATTAAATTATTTATAATATATTTATTATGAATGTTAGTACCCCAATGAGTCATGTGTTCTAAAAATGCTCCTTCCCAACTATTAGCTCCCTATTCACCTAGATGAAAGTTTCTAATACAATATAAAATATTGGGCTATAGGGAAGTGTGTTTTTCTGATGAATTATTCTTTCCTATATCTTCTTCTTTTGATATAATTGAACCTACATTTAACCTATTATTGTATTATGTTTCTTTGAATAATTCTTCTTCTTCAACTAATACCCTTTTCTATAGTTGTACACTACCTCTATCATATATTTGTTCTAGTTCTAAACTATTCTCTCCTTCTTCGTACATGTCATCTTCATATTTTTATTCATCCTCTCATTCTATCTATCAACATGTATCATAATATTTTTTCATCCTTCACTCATATTCTTGATCATCATATCCTCACACTAATTGATCATGTAATCTACTACTACTCTTACCTCTAGTCATAACTACTTAGGTATTTTTCTATTTCTTCCATCTATTTTGTTATCATAATTCCCATTCTAAATTTAGACTTTTCTTCTAACTCTTCTTCCCATCTATCTCCATTATAATTCCAAGTTCAAGCTTAACTTATTCATCTATTCTTAATTTACCATCATGTACACACACCCCCATGCACCTAAAGAGACTAATCCATATTGGTTAGAATAGGTACCATGGCTTAATCCATGACCAACATATTTATCAGGAGAGGTAGTTGCTATAAAAAAATTCTTCTAATTCCTCAAACAAAATGGTCTTATGTAGCTTTGAATGTTATATATCCTTGTAATGTGAACTCAAAAATGTATCCATCTATGGTGGTGGAACCTAATAGTATACAACTCTCATCTAGTCCATTTCTAGTTTCAACAATTGGTCTATCTTCTCTTCAATCTAGGTAATCATTTTTTTTTCATTTTGGGATTAAAGCAATAGTATTTTAATATTTTTAGGAAGTTAGTAAGTAGTTAAAGTAATTTTCAATAGAAAATATAATATATTTAGCCATATATATGATATTTAATAATTTCACTTATGGTAAGACCAGTCGTTTTAGATTGCTCTTATATGAAATTCTAGACTTTCTAGTCTAACCATGTTTCAATGTCTCATTGTCCTGATAACCATCTTAGCATATTTTCCTCTATAAGGAGTGTTTCCATGCTCACCAAACCATTGTTATCATAGGTTTTGATAGAATAGAACATGATAATGATGAGGATAGATATGTCTTATTGAAGTGTGAAAGATATTATAGAGAATTCATATTTAATAAGGAATACAAAAACATAGCGAAAGTGTATTTTAGTGCATATGATAGAAATTAGGATTAAATAATATTTCATTAATCATTCATAAATCAAATAAAATAACTTAGATAGATATAAACCATATATTAAACATGATTATGCACATAAAGAATAAAATAATAAATACAATAGGTAACCATAACCAAACTAGTCTATATTGATCTCAACAAAAGTTCATCATCTTCTTCATACAAGCATATATATATATATATATATATATATATATATATATATATATATATATATAGTCATTTATAGACCCTATTTATTCACATTTTTCTCATAGTATGGTGTCAAAATAAGAGACTATTAATCTTATATCCTTTTTCAAGTCATGGAGGATATGACAAAATACATATATCTAACAATTAAATATATAATATACAAATATCTAAAGAAAATCCTAAATAATTTTACTTATTTGTTTTCTTCTCCCAACAACTGCTTAGACATTAAATGTTCTAACACTCCCCCTTAATACTAAGTGAGGATAAATGTCATAGTCACCATAAAATAATTATACTATGTGAAAAATTAAAGTATTTAAAAATCTTCATTATGCCTAACGCCACCTTTTGAAACTAAAGGAATTATAATCTATAAACTACTCAAAAGTAAACTTATGCTACCATGATCATGAGACTACATCTCATAGTTTCTCATGAATAATAACTAAACATATTTTGAGCCTTTTATAACATAATTATCTACATAACAAAGTATTATTTTAATGTATTGGAGTAAAAATTCAAACTTACACATGAAGTTTACTCAAATCACATAACTTCCACACAAATTTTATAGCACTTTATAATGAGAATAATAGAGAATAATAGGTAACATATGGCCATTAGGAAGTGTATTTAGCATACACACTCCCCGTCAATGGCAAATTAGAGAGGCCTAACATTTCACAAAATTAACAAGACTTGGTAACACTAAGTGGTTATGTGAAGATATGTGCCACTTTTTCATTTTTAGGATAGAATTATTATTACCACTGAGGAATTTCTATTGAATTAAATGTACATGAACTTCATTGTTTTTTGTTATTTGGTGTTGCATTATATTTTTAACCAAATATATATAACTTTGGTTATCACAATGAAAGATGATACTCTAAGAAACATCAAAATGAATTTCTCCTAATAGCATTTACAACCACATAGATTATTTAGCAGTTTCAATAACACCTATATACTCCAATTATGTATAGTATATAGATATTAGGTTGATTCCTATTGATCCAATTGATACCTACATTAAACTTAAACACATATCCACAAGTAGATTTTGTGATCTAAAGTATCACTAGCATAGTAAACATCACAATAACCATATAAATTAGCATTATAAATGGATGAATAAAATAAATCATAGTTTTAAAATCCTTTGAAAAAACTAAGTATTTTATTTTATAATTTAAAATAATCCAAAGAAGGATCCTATATAAATATAAAAAGAACACTAATAACATGTGCAATATCTGGCATAGTAATGGTTAAATAAATCAAACTTTCAATAAGATATCTATATAAAGTATGGTTATAAATTTCACATAAAGGTATTGGATAAAGTTTAACACCAAATTAAATAGGAGTATAAGAATATTTAAAATCCATCATGTTAAACTTATTAAGAATATTATGTGCATATTGAGATTGTGATACAACAATGAAATTTTTATCCTGAAATATAGCGATTGTTAAAAAAAGATGTAGAATGCCTAAATAAGTATTTAAAATAAGTGAATTAGTTTATCTTTATATTTATGAATTAAACTAGTTAGATGGCAAATAATAAATAAATCAATAACATATAATAAAATTAAAATCAAATGACCATTTTCAAATTTAACAAAGAGATCATTATCAGAGTATCAATTAGAGAAATCCATTTTTTTGAATTAAAAAGTGATCTTAGAATACCAAGATTAAGAAAATTATTTTAAAACATACAAATATTTATTTAATTTTCATACATATTATTCTCTTTTATGGTTATTAAAACCTTTGTGTTGAGTCATGTAGATTTCCTATTCTAAATCACTATTTAGAAAAGCATTCTTGACATCCATTTGGTGGATAACCCAACACTTTAGATCTATGGGAGAAATAATAATTTTAATAGTACTCATTTTTTTACATGAGAAATTTTTTCAATATAGTCAATTTTGGTTTTTTGAGTAAAACCTGTGAGTAACTAATATAGATTTAAATTTGTCAATTTTACCAAATAAATTATATTTGATATTATAAATCCACCTACAACTAACAATATGCCTTTTATGCATAGGAGGGATAAGATACCAAATCTAATTTTTAATTAAAGAATTATATTTAAATTTCATAGAAACATTTCATCTATAATCTTGAGCAGATTCCTCAAAGGATTTAGGTTCAAATTTATACAGAGTCATTAATGCATGATAAGATTGTTGACTTCTAGTTATTTTATTAAGGTTATCAATATTAGAAGATGAAATTAGAGATTCTACCCATTTAGGTATTTTAGCTTGAATATGAAACATAAGAGGTTCCTTAGGATCTAAGTTATCCAAATTTGGATCAACATCCTTAAAAGAATCGATTTCATCACAATGAGAAACATGAGAATCAGGTTTATCAATAGAATATGAATGAGGACATTTGACATAGGGGTCACAAAAGGATTTTTTAAGAATAATAACATTCTTACTTTTAATGATATAATTTTTATAAGTATAATACACTATTCAACCTTTTTTCTTCCCTCCATAAGCTTAAAAAATTCATGAATAGGAAGTAAGATCAAGCTTCTTTCTCTTAACTTTAGGAACAAATATAGAAGTAAGACTACCAAAGATCTTGAGATGAGCCACACTAGATTCATATTTAGACCACATTTATAAAGGGGTATAAAGTTAGAAGGATTTTTTAGTTAATATTTTATAATATTCAAAACATATTCATGGCTTCATCTCATAAAAATTTATGAACATTTGTATATTTCCACATTGTTCTAATCATTTCTATGATGGTGTGGTTTGTCCTTTTAGAAATACCATTTTAATAAGGGGAATAGGGATTTGTTAATTACATTTGAATACCACAATTAATTAAAAACAATGAAATTCTTTACTAACACATTCACCACCATTATCAATTCTTAATCTCTTAATAGAAAAATCAGATGCATTTTCAACACTAGCTTTAAATTACTTGAATTTAAACAACACATCAGATTTATTTTTAATAAAAAAAGACTAGATCATTATAATAGTGTAACCATCAATAAAAAATAATAGAATAAAAATAAACACTAATATATAAAACTTTAATAGGTACTACAACATCACTATTAATCAATTCTAAAAGAGATGAGGAATTTACATCATGATTCTTGTGAAAGGAATTAGTATGTTATTTACTACGTAAGAAACACTCATAAGTTTTATGATGAGAGGGGATAGAAGGAAGTCCAAAAACAATATTGTTCATAGCCATATAATGTAAACTTATAAAATTAACATGTCCTAATATTTTATACCATAACTAAGATTCATTCTTATTATACAATGAAATTAAACATGTACAAGAAGGAGAAAATATATACAAACCATTATTTTGAATACCTTCAATAATCAAGAAAATAAATTGATTTCTAATATACCAACTATATTTAAGAAATATTATAATGAAATTATCATTTTTATGTTGAAACCAAGATATCAAATTCCTTTTAAGTTTAGGTACATAGAAAACGTTATTTATAGTAACATTTGAAAACATAATTTTTTCCTCTTTAATTGATTCTAAAAATGAATTATCTCATAAGTGAATTCCTTCAAAGATATATATATAACAACATATAATATGAGATAATAAATCTATATGGTGCAATGCATTGCAATCTCAAATCCACTCATTTTCATTTGAAGCAAATAAAGCAACATATAAAGTAATAACATTTTAATCTTGATTGTTATTCTGATTAAGGTTTAGATTCTTTTTCTTGTTTTGATTACATTTATTCCCTTTATTATTTTTAGAAGTTTTGTTGTTATTTATATTCTTATTTTCATAATAGGTTTACCTCTTATGACCAAATTTACCACATAAATTTTAATTTTAATTAAACTTAGGGGTATGATTCTTATTACCAGATTTTTTATTCTTGTATTTACCTATAGCAAAACTAAGGTTAAATTTATAGTTTCTAGAGTTATTAGAAATAATATTTTTATTTGAGAAGTGCCTGAGTGGCATTCTATTTAGAATAAAAATTGGTCGTAACTTTCTCTTCTTGAATTAGGAGAGAAGACAAAGTGGTAAAATCAAGGATATCTTGCTCAATTTGGTATTTAGAATTCAAAATGGAAATGAAATTTCTGAATTTTACATGAATATTTAAATTAATAATAAAATAAATTAATTGACGTTGAATCAAATTAAAATTACATCCATCTATATGAGAAGTAATGTTTTTAATTTTAGTAAGAAAATTCAAAACTTTCTCATCACCTTTCATAGGTATAGTTATCAATTCAAGGATTAACTTAATAATCTTTGTTAAATGAGCGCCACCATGCATGGATTCAAGGAGTTTCTAAGCATCACTAGGAGACTCTTGATTACCAATGTAGATAATAAATGTATTATTAACAATCTAAAAGATAATATACATAGCTTTCAATTTTTTTTTTTAAATGTATTAGTAAGATTAGGGGTCACATGTCATTCAGAAGGGGTTTTTCAATCCCAATGAAAAATTCCACAACTTGTGGGACAAAAATTCAACATTAGCATAATTTTTTCATATATTATAGTTATTTACATTATGTATTTAAGATTTATCTAAGGAAAAATGAAGCAAAGACATAGCTTCCCTTTAAATAGGAAAGAAAACAAATGCTTAAGAAGAAGAAAAATTAGTGTAAATTGTAACTTAATTTGATAGTAAAAATAAAATAAAAGTGTAAACACATAATGATTGTTCAATTTAATGCTATACAAAGTAATAAATTTGTCAAAGATTAAAATAAAATAGAGTGTCACAACTGTCATAAAAATACACTAAAAAATAATTCAGCAAATTAACTTATTTTGAATGAGTTTTTGACCTATTTTTCAAAATAAAGTGAATTATGCATGCAATTATACTTAATTACATAATTTATGTTCCAAATAATGTAAATAATTGAATTAAAATTGAACTAATATAAGGATCAAAAGAGTTGAACTCAAAATTACCACATAAATATTGTTATTAAAAAATATGTAAAACTAAAATAAGAAGATTTAAAACTGAAAATAGACCTCTCCAATACATCCAAAATGGGCCATAACCTAGAGATTGACTAGTTACATGAATATGTTTATCACACAAATATTCACTAGGTCAATAGTTGAAGAACTAAATGATAGGTTAGTGGTTAAGCACGTGAGAAAATTTGGAAGATGAACCCAAAAATGGATTTCAAATTAAACTAAATTTAAAAAATTATGGTGACCAATTGAGAAAATAATTATTTAGAGGATTTTGAACTTAGGATCTCCTTACTTGTAAGATCTACAAAAATATAGACCACCAACTCTTCTATGAAGCTTTTTAAAATAATACATGCATTAATCTATATTTAGACATCTTTAACTTTGATTTTTTTTAAATTAAAAAATAATTAATATGTGCATGTACAAATGATTAGTAAATAAAAAATTATTAATATTATCTTCATAAAAAATTATATTTAAAAAATAGTTGGGGGCCACCCACATTAGCATGGAATATTTGAATTAAAAATAAATAAACATTCCCTAAAATCCTTTATTACTTACTTATGAATGATTCCATATATGAATATGATGATTCTATAGATGAATAAGTGCTCCCATAAACTTACAAAGGTCACCAAAAAACTTGAAAATTATTCCAATCTTTTAGAAAATTTTTTGTTAGGTTGTGGAGCTAAAAGCTTCACTAATGCAAACAGGAGAGGAGGTTGCTGAGGGTTGCTGAGTTGCAGAGCAACCAGCATCAGTCTGATCAACAGACATCCACAGGATTGTGAAGAGAAGTAACCGATGTCGGTCAGGGATCGGCCGGCGTCGGTCACCTCCAGGTGGACAGGGACCGACGTCGATCACCTGTGTGGTTCGACTGGGAGTTTATTACAGGTAGTTAGCTAACAAACCAAGTGTTTGCATGATGAGTGCTAATTTTAGACTCATAGCTACGGATCTAATTATTGTAATTAGATGTATAATTATTGTTTGGATGAGTTCTATATAATAGACTCATGGTTGTATTGTAAATGAGTGCTAGGGAGTAAGAGAGCATAATTATAAGCTCCTTCGGTGTGTGAGGTAGAGCAATGGTGCGTTCCTCCTAGTGCCATAGTACCAGTTGTGTTGGTGCTGGATTGGAGAGTCAGTTGGATTCTTCAGGTATGTATGATCTTGGTCATCAGGTGAGCATGGTCCTTATAGGAGATCTACATGGCAAGTAGGATCATTGATCTGCAGGGGTGTGTGTGTGTGCAAGGTTAAGGTTCATAGGTGTGCAGAACCAGTATTGATCTATAGGTTTGAGATCAGATAGGACAACAACACAACAAGGAGCAGTATCAGGCAGGATCTACTTGGAGTATGGTGTGTACTCATTGGTATGTACATGGAGTACATGGAGAGCTAAGAGGAAGGCAAGGTAGTTCCTTCCATAAGTATGGTCTGTTGAATTGCAGGTTGTTATAGGTTCATGGGAGATCTACTTGAATTACTTTGAGTACTTGTGGAGTGTGTGGAGCACTTGTGGAGTGCGTGGAGCACAGGTGTAAGGTGAACACCAACTCTATGTTTGAGTTGGGTGTTGGGACCTAGTAGAGTGAGCTTTGAGGAGAGAATCACTGTTCACTTGAGGTGTGGGAAACCTCTGAAGAGGTGGTGGAGAAGAAGTGGCATCTTCTTTATTGTATTCTTTTCTGTAAGAGTTATTAATACAAGTTGTGTATTGTCTCTCATATTCTGTGTTATTCTGAATTCTAGTTACTTGTTGAATCTGGTTAATTTCCACATATTAAGTTGCTTGGTTTGGTAATCAACTGTGTGCTTTCAGTGTTTTGCATCCTGACAAGTGGTATCAGAGCTAAGGTTGCAGGAAGTAGGTTTTGTGTTTGGTTATAGGTCACTCTCAGGGGTTTCTGATTGAGTGGGAGCAGAGTAATGGCAGATGAAAGTAAGCTAAGAATGGAGGAGTTGAAAAGCATAGATGGTCACTTAAGGTCCCATGGAAAGAAAGAGCAGGTAAAAGAATACTGTTGGTCTGTGGAAGATTAACATGAAGAAACTGAAGAAGCATATGTTGCAGGTGACATGGCACATGATGCTTTGGGAGGTTTCTTGGATAAAGTTGAATCTTGGATAAAAGATTCAGTTGCCTCTTTCCATGTAGCCCTAGGTAGAGGAGCTGATAAGCCTTGCCAAAGAATTGGGAAAGGGGAAGTGACGCTAAAATTGCAAGCGGCCAACACACAGGTGTTGATGAAGGTCATGCAGGTCCCAGGTTTGGAGATATGGCTAATTTCTTTAGAAAGATTGGGTGATGAGAGATGCACAAGAACTCTCATAGTGGATACACTTGAATTAGCTGGTGGTAAGAAAATAGGTACTCTTTATCTACTTGTTTATATTACTGATTCTTCTTCTATTGTGGAGACGTGGCTTCATAGGCTTGGTCACATGAGCAGGAAGGAGATGCATGTTCTTAAGTAGAAGATAGATATATTTGATAGGCTTAAGAACTGGAAAGCCTTAGTGTTCTTAGAGGAGATGGCAGATAGAAACCAGTGGATGGTGCTGGATACTTCTGAGCAGAGTAGTTTGGACATGGGTTTTGATTCAAAGGAGCTCGCGGGTAAAAAGTCATCACTCAAGCAAACACAGATATCAGCATCGATCAGGGAGAACCAACGTCAAACAAATAGGTGTTGATGACGGTCATGTACAGACCAAAGCCGGTGATGTCAGGTAGGGTAAGACTGACATCGGTCAGGAGGAGCGATGTCGGTAGTAGGTAAGACTGACGTCAGTCAGGAGGACCGACGTCGACAATAGCGACACTAATGTTAATAGGTTGGTAGTCAGGGACAGACGCATGGGAATCGACGTCGGTCGGATGCAGACTATGGAGTGATCGAGGTCGTTCACTGTAACAGATTTTGGGTGGATAGCATGCTGTCAAGGAGTCTCAAACACCCATATGGAGGATTGAAGATGTAAGTAGGCCCTCAAATTTGTTGTTCCTCTTCTTTATACTTGTTGCTGATTATAGAGCAGGAAGGATCCAGGAAACAGGTGGGAGCATGGCAGGGATATGATGCAGAACCAAATGGGAGTTTTGGTAGGGTTGCCAGCCGGTGCAAAAGCATAGAGATGAACGAATTCCTTAGTTGAAGAATAGAGTGAATGGACACATGAGACGGAAGACCAGGCATATGGTCTTGAGGAAGCTGCATGACAGTGGTACAGGTTTTTGATAGGGGGATGACAGAGCATGACTCTAGTCAATGTCAGGGTAACTACTGTGGTTTGTCTTACCAGGTGAATGATGAGTCATGACATCATTATATTGCTATATGTGGATGGTATATTTGCTAGCAGGGTTTGTACATATAGGGTTTTGCTGAGCTAAGGGTAAGATTAGTTCAGTGGCATGTCAGGGGGGGTTTGGAGCAGTGAAATTCTTTGACATGGGAGACATGGAGATCACAGGTTGATTTTGTCTCCAGTGGGAGCTGATGTGAATCAGGTGTTGGTGAGGTTCATTATGCAGGATGCAGAGCCATAGCACACTAAGGGCTGGATAGGTACAGTGTCTGAAATCACATGAGGTCTGGTATAGACCTGAGTACTCCCATGCAGTGGGAGCTGTCAGAGAGTTAGGAGCCAATTCAGGGAAGTGGGTTCTCAGGGATTTGAGAGGGACCAACAGTAGGTATACATGCAGGGTCAGGACTTCACTACATGTGTTTGTAGGTTCAAATGTGGTAGGGTACTCAAATGACAGGGGGTACACCACGAGATGTGTGGTGGGTTGTCTTCAAGATTGAGCTTGAAGAGGGATACAAACCAGGAAACAAATTAGATGGAGTACAGGTATAGGTATAGGGCAGCTGTTTATCTCCAAGTGGGAGATTGTTAGGTTATGGAGCTAAAAGCTTCACTGATGCAAACAAGAGAGGAGATTGTTGAGGATTGCTGAGTTGCAGAGCAACTGGTGTCAGTCTGATCAGCCAATGTCGGTAGGATTGTGAAGAGAAGTAACTGATGTTGGTCAGGGAACGGCTGGCATCGGTCACCTCCAGGAGGATAGGGACCAACGTCGGTCACCTGTGTGGTTCGACTGCGAGTTTATTATGGGTAGTTAGCTAACAAACCAAGTGTTTGCATGATGAGTGCTAATTTTAGACTCATAGTTGCGGATCTAATTATTGTAATTAGATGTATAATTATTGTTTGGATGAGTTATATATAATAGACTCATGGTTGTATTGTAAATGAGTGTTAGGGAGTAAGAGAGCATAATTATAAGATCCTTCGGTGTGTGAGGTAGAGCAATGGTGCATTCCTCCTAGTGCCACAGTACCAGTTGTGTTGGTGCTGGATTGGAGAGTCAGCTAGATTCTTCAGGTATGTATGATCTTGGTCATCAGGGGAGCATGGCCCTTATAGGAGATCTACATGGCAAGTAAGATCATTGATCTGCAAGTGTGTGTGTGTGTGTGTGTGCAAGGTCAAGGTTCACAGGTGTGCAGAACCAGTATTGATCTGTAGGTTGGAGATCAGATAGGACAGCAACATAACAGGGAGCAGTACCAGGCAGGATCTACTTGGAGTATGGTGTGTACTCATTGGTATGTACATGGAGTACATGGAGAGCTAAGAGGAAGGCAAGGCAGTTCCTTCCATAAGTATGGTCTGTTGAATTGCAGGTTGTTGCAGGTTCATGGGAGATCTACTTGAAGTACTTTGAGTACTTGTGGAGTATGTGGAGCACTTGTGGAGTGCATGGAGCACAGGTGTAAGGTGAACACCAACTCTGTGTTTGAGTTGGGTGTTGGAACCTAGTAGAGAGAGCTTTGAGGAGAGAATCACTGTTCACTTGAGGTGTGGGAAACCTCTGAAGAGGTGGTGGAGAAGAAGTGGCATATTCTTTATTGTATTCTTTTCTGTAAGAGTTATTAATACAAGTTGTGCATTGTCTCTCATATTTTGTGTTATTCTGAATTCCAGTTACTTGTTGAATCTGGTTAATTTCTGCATATTAAGTTGCTTGGTTTGGTAATCAACTATGTGCTTCCAATGTTTCGCATCCTGACATTTTTGGTAAAGAAGGAATTTTAAAAAATGGATTTTGACCAAGAAATTGATGTTTTGAATATTATTGGATTGATTTTGGTGCCTTTTTTATTGAGGAAGTATTCAATGCTTGAAAAAAATCTAAGTTGTTTAAAGATGGTTCAAAGATGTTTTGAAATTATTTTAAAGTGATTTGAATGAGAGACAAACCTCCAATGTAATCCAAAAAAAAATCTTCTCTGTCCTTTCCATACACAGTTTTGGAAAATAATTTTAAAATATATATTTTTAATTAACTTGTGTTAATAAATAATAAATCATTATTTTTTAATTACCTAATAATCTACTAAAGGTCTTATAATTACACCACTTAGATATTAAATTTTCTAACAAATTATATCCATTACCTAAATTGTAATAGTTAAATAGCTAAGGAATTGATTCTTAAAAATACATATAAAATTCATAATATAAGACTTATTTAAGTAATTTTAATCTTTATAATTAATTAATAATTAAATGATGTATTAATAACGAATCAAATGAATCTTTGACATGTTTTTTTATGTAATTTATCTCATGATTTAATTTTTGATCTTGTTATTCAAATGAAACATATTAAAATTAAATCATAATAGTAAAGTGGGAGGATCCTCCTACAATAAATTGATAAAAATACATGAAATAATAGATTTATAAAATTAGAAAAACACTGAAATGATTATATTGATCACAGTCCACTTTGAGGGGGCAACCTCCTCTGAGCAAGCTCAATAAAATGTGTTCATGGATGCCTTCATTGGCCTCAACACTAACTTATATACTAAATCTAATCTAAGCAACTACTACTTCTCGTGAATGTGGGATAAAAAAATTACTCATTGGATGACTTACAAAGCATATGCATCCATAGAAACTATTACACTAACAAAATAAAGAGAATGGTTAGTATGGGTTCATAAAATCCCCTCCTTAGAAATTTTTTTATCCTTGAAGATTTAGATGTGGGAATTGTTGATGAATCTAAAGTAGTGGTTACCAAGTTTTATCCTCTTGTTACATTTTGTGCCACTAAATTAAAACTTCTATGATGGAGTGAGAGTGTAGTTGGCATGTTCACCTATATAAGATTGCCTCTAGCTCAAGAAGGATGGATCCTTCATTATCAAGTTTTGGTAAAATAGTCTAAACATTGATGTTTGTGCCAAGAACTTTATTTAGACAAGAGGCATGAAATACTACGTAAACATGAGAAGAAGGTAAGAGCTCCAACTTATAATAAAATAACTCAATATTATAAAGAACCTTGTCAGGCCCATAGAACTTTAGATCTAGCTTATGACACCCTTTGAGTTTTATAGAGGATTGATTGTATGGATGCAAGTGAAGAAAAACCATATCACCTACTTGAAAAGTGCACTCAGAATGGTGTTGATTACCTTATTATTTCATCTGATTTTTGGAAATATGAAGATTATCCTATAGGGTGCTAAGGATCTGATCCCATGTTCAGAGAATCATGTTGATCACTTGAATTGATGAACTATTAGGGGTGTATGAAAGGATCACTAGTGGTGTTTGACCATAGACTACTTCATATGAAGTCATTTTTTTTGAAGTATGGTAGGAGGTATTGTAACACCATTTGGTGAGGGGGAGTCACTTCTTATATTGATATTATTTTTCTAAGGTGAAGTAATGAAGGAAAGACTCCAAGCATTCTTAACAATTTTAGTCTACCCATCTATTTGGGGATGATACCTAGAACTCATATTTAGTTGAGTACCGGTATAGTGAAATAGTTCTATCCAAAAATGGTTGGTGAAGGTGAAATTATGATTAGAGAAAATGGAGGAAGGAATTCCATGAATATGGAAAATCTAGTCCAAGAAAATTTATCTGACTCTGGAGGTGGTATAGGGATGGCTAAGGGTAAAAAATTAGTATATTTGGAGAGGAAATCAACTACAACCAAGATCATTGTTTTCCCTCCAGATTTAGGGAGCCCCTCAATTAAATCCATTCAAATATCAGTCCAAAACTTATTAGGGATGGGAAAGTGTTTGAGAAACCCAAGCATGAGTGTTTTTTCTCCCTTGTTGCATTGGTAGGTATCACATTTAGCCACCATCTGTTGAATTGTCATTTTCATTCCCTTCCAAAAAAGGTTACAATGTGCCTGATCATAAGTTTTGAAAAACCCTGAGTGCCCTATAGATGAAGAAGAATGGAGTTCATTTAATACATCCTTTTGAAGATATATACTCTAGGGAAGCACCAACAAACCCTTGTATCATAAAGAAGCACCATCCCAAAAATAATGTGGTATATTATAATGGTTAGTGTCCAACTATTGAATGATTTGAGATAATGAAGAGTCATTTACATACCCTTTTTTTACAACATCCAACCAATTTGGAATAGGCATGGAAATATTTGAAAGGGAAGCTTGGTCTACAAATGTGGAAGATAGAACATCCACAACAATATTGTCTTTACCCTTTTTATAAGTAATCTTGTAATCATAACCAATGAGTTTACTTACCCATTTCTTTTGCGATGGAGTAGAGACCCATAGTTCCAAAAAATATTTCAAACTCTTGTGATCATTTTTGATGTCAAAATGATTCCCCAATAGGTATGGCTATCTATTTTATATTACATGCAAAATTCCTATCATTTCCTTCTCATAAGTAGAGAGTACTAAATTCTTGCCAAAAAGAGATTTACTAGTGAATGCAATGGGATATCCTTCTTGGAGGAGAACAACACTAAGTCCATTATGACAAGCATCACTCTCAATAGTAAACACCTTGGCAAAATCTAGCATAACTAGAATAGGTTTAGTACACATAACTTGTTTTAGTTATTCAAATGCACACTCAATAGTTTGTGTCCATGTAAAAGAATTTTTTTCAACATATCTATCAGTGGATCTACAATCTTCTCATAATATTTGACAAACTTGTGATTGTATCCAATCAGGTCCAAAAAACCATGGAGGCTCTTGAGTGTCTTAGGATGAGGCTAATTTATCCTAGTAGCTATTTTTCTAGGATCTCCTGAAGTCTTTGGGTTAAAACAATATGTCTAAAATAATCCACTTTATCCTAACCAAAACCACATTTGAACTATTTTACACAAGGATGACGTTCAAAGAGAAGTTGTAGTGTAAGCTCTAGATGTTGGAGATGTTGATACCATGTTTTACTATAGATGAGGATATCATCAAAAAGACCAAAATGAATTATTATAGGTAGGGCTAAAATATTTTATTCATTAATGTATACAATGTTTAAATACCTTTATTGAGTTTAAAGCACATGACCAGAAAATCCTAATGGCCATCATGCATGTGAAAAGTTGTCTTAGATATAACATCCTCATGAAGTCAAATCTGGTGATATCTATAGTGGAGATCCAACTTAGAGAAAAAATGAGTTCCATGAAGCTCATAAATAACAAGTATGAGAAAATTATCCTTGATTATGATGTGATTATGTGCATGAAATTCAATGTAGAGGTTCCATGACCAATCTTCTTTTTGGACAAGGAGAAATGGGGAAGAATATGGGCTAGTACTAGGGTGAATAATGGCTTGTTCTAATAAGTCTTGAATGAGCATCTCGATCTTAGTATTTTATTTAAATGGGTAGTGATAAGCCCTAATGTTGGGAGGAATGATTCTAGGAAGGATCTAAATATGATGGTCCTCTATCCTTGAAGGGTGATATCCCACTAGTTTGGCAAAGACACATGCATAGACATGTAGAACGGTTTATATATTAGAAGGATTAGTGGAGACCATTGATCATTTTATTTTAATGGAATGGAACTAGGAAATGATGTCATGTAAATTCTTTATAAGAAGCTTTTCCATGCGATGTGAACTTATGATGTTGAGAGACCCCACTTGTAAACCTTTCAATGTATGTTTTTACCCATTGTCTAAAAAATACATCAAAAGTTCATCAAAATCCCATAGAAATAGGTTAAATTATGCATAACCATTGAGCTCCTAAAATAATATCATATCCACCTAAGGGTAAGGAAAACATGTCAGAGTGCAAGTTATAATCTCCAATAGAAATAAGGACATTATGACACATCCCTTTGCAAGCTAATGTGGCCCCATTAGTAATCATGAATTCAAATTTGGAGTAAGGTTGGATAAAACAATCACCTTATTTAGAAATCCAAGGGTTAATGAAGTTATGAGTGATACCTAAATCAATATGGTGAGAGTGAGATTGTTGAAGTAACCCTTGACCTACATGCTTTGTGGGGTGGTGACTCTTACTAAGGCATGGAGAGAGATATATGGTTGGTCTTCCTAAGAAATAGGTTTCATAATAAGTGAATCTTTTTTTGGATCATCTGTTATATCCTAAGCATCTTTCAAAACATTAGTTTTAAGTGGAGAATCCACATCCAATAGGTATATATTTTACTCTACACATTGATGTCCTTGAGTGAATTTGTCATTAAAATTATAACAAAGTCCTTTTTCTCTATGAGATCGCATCTATACTTAAATCAAATGCTTGATAAGAGTATTGTGTTGGGAAAGAAAATTTTTACCTTTAATTGAATTGCATCCTTTAGTCCACTGAAAAAGCAACTCCTGAAGAATTCATTAGATAATCCCTCTATGCAATTAGCTAGGTTTTCCAATTATATTTGATATTATCTAATAGTTTCTATTTGGTGAAGTTTAATGAGCATTCTAGTGAAGTCATCAAAATTACTAGGGCCAAATCATTGAAAAATGAGGGTGCAAAAATCAATCTACATGGGCTCATCATGAGCTTTGGTATACCAATGATACCATTAAAGAGATGCATGTTTAAAGTGAAAGGATGCAAGTGAGACCTTGTTGGCATCTAAATTATTATATAGACTAAAATATTATTCTACATGATATATCCATATAATTAGATTTACACCATGGAATCGAGGAAAATTAAGCTTCAAGCCATGAAAAATGCTAGAATAAGAAAACCATGTGTCTGAAAAGGACTCTAGATGGCATATGTTATTTTTAGTGGTATGTTGAAGATTGAGGCTGAGAATTTTTTCATCAAGATCTTTGATCTAGGTCTTGAGGGTGGTAATTTCATCCTCCATGTTTTTGGCTCCTATTTAGGTTACTACCATGACCAAAATAAGATATTTTTTATTTTTTGAAATGGCTGGGAAAATAAGAGTTAAGACATATTTAGTGAGGGATTTTTTTAATTTGGGTGAAATTAGAATGGGTAAAGGTAGTTTTACTAAATTTCATGCATAGTGGGAGTATGAGTGATAAAGGTGAGGATAATTACAAGAGTAAAAATATAAAAAGTAGAAAATTTATCAAAGAGGTTCAAAGGATTATAAAATTTATAGCAACCCTTTGGAAAATTTTCAAGGAAAATGGAGAAAAATAGAAGTTACGAAAAAGCCAAAAAATAGGTAAATTGAGATTTGTGGGAATTATGAGTGGAATCAAGATATGGGACCTCAAGGAATAAAATATGGGGAATGAAATTTTAGGTGTGTGAATAAAATTTGAGGATCAATGGGATTATAGAGATGGAAAAAAATGAAAAAAAAATTACATTATTTTTTTATTTTTGGTTACTATGTTATATAAAGCACATCTACTAGGATATGCTGAAACAAGTTTACATATATGATATGGAAATTTTATGATACTCTATTGGTAATATTCTATAATTGGTATGTAAAGGATATTGATACTCTAATAAATATATGATATTGTATTTTTTTTATACTCTACTTGTAATATGTTGAAATTGGTATAACAAGTTTGAAGATCTGATACGACAAGTTTTTTGATACTCCATAGTAATATTCCAAAATTGAAAAAAATAGGATGAAAGTTTAAATATATTCCTAAAGGTTTAAAGATATAACTTTGGCCACAAATTCCCTCTAAGTTTGTACCATTCTTTATAATTTTTTTGTCTATGGATTTATCTCTCAGTGATAGCTCTTGGTTTTTGTCAAGGATGGGAACTACTCAATCAGGAAAGAGCCATTACCCATTTCACAAGTAGGTCCTCTCAATGGGATAACTAATTTGGGATTCCTATGGTACTCCTCACAATGTGTTTTAGGGATTTTACCCAAGCACTTCCTATAGTTATATAGTTAGGTTTTACCCTGATATGAAATAGATTATTATGATACAAAGAATTATTTAAATGAATTATGCCATAGAATAGAGTTAAAGTTTTCTAAAAAATTATTGAAATAAATTATGCATTAGAATATAGGTAAGACTTTTTCAAAGAAAAACATTGGCCCTATAAATTTATTTGATACTATATGAGAGGATATTCCTAGAATAAATTGATAAAAATGCATGAAATAATAGGTTTATAAAATTAGCAAAAGCACTAAAAAAATTATATTAATCATAGGCCACTTCGAGGGGAAAACCTCCTTTGAAAAAACTAAATATGATGAATTTTTTAATGCCATCATTTGCATCAACACTAACTTATATACTAAATCTAATCTAAGCAACTACTACTTCCCATGAATGTGGGATAAAACAAAATGCTCTCAAGATGACTTACAAAGCACATGTGTTCATAACAACTACTACAATAACAAAATGAAGAGAATGGGTAGCATGGGTTCATAACATAAAGTTATTCAATACAACCTTTAATAAATGAATCTTAGATTTATTGATTGGTAGTCAGAAAATCTTATAGTTAGATTTCCCATTTCTTTAAGGGGTAACAATGAGTGTTATAAACTATTGAATTTGAGAGATGACTTTTCCTAATAGAGTATTTTTATCCTTATTTATAGTTACAATTGAAGTTTTACCATATTAACAACCTAAAACAATAATGTTTTTTCTATTTCACTAAACTTTTGTTTTGTAACAAAGTAATAAACCCTTTTCAAAATCCAATTCAAATAAATAGCTAAAGTGATTCAAAGTTGAATTTAAGACTCATTAAAAATTCTCCTAGGTTACCAAAATTGGTATTATAAACCATGTAAATATTTTTCATTTTTCAATCTAAAATGGTTATCCATTTTCTAATGGCATTTGTAAGATAAAATTATTTTTATTGTTGTTTTCATTTTCAAGACGTCTCAAAATTACTATTTTAAAATATTCCAAAAGTTAAATTCCTTTGAATTGAGAGTTATTTCCTATTATAATTATCATAATATTAATAACATAATAGGAATATTCATATTTAATTTACATTAATGTTTTTTATTTAAGGTGAAATGATTGTAAATTCAATTCACTCTAGAATTTTTGTTGAATCTGGATTTTATTTATGGAGTCGCTCTAGAAATAGGCTCAAATTAATTAAAAAAATAGAGATTTTTTTAAATGAAAATATTTAGGATATATAATTATATCATATAAATTAGGATATTAATACATAAATTTCATGTCTTTTTTAGACACCTTTAGGTAGATCCATGTCCAGAGGCATTTGGCAATTTTTTGTAGTTGATTTTCTTTTATAGCTTACGAAGACATTTCAAATTCAAGTTACCAAAATAGATATAAGAATATTTAAGTGATTGGTATTTATTATTTTTACATTTTAATTAATATATCAACATTTTAAAAAAATATGTATTTACTATTTTTAGTAAATCAATTTTGAACCTAGTTTATTAAGGGAATTGCTTAGCAAAACAATTTTCTACAATACAACCTCTTTGGAATGTTGAGTTATTTTAACTCTTAATCTTCTGAATATTATTTTTTATTATTCTTGGAGGTATATTTTAGATAATATATTATAAAATAAATTCCATAATTACTTATTTCAAAGTGGAGGTATTTTTCCCATTGCCATTTGATACATGATTTAACAAAATTTTAACTTAATTGTGAGGTGAGTTATTGAAGCATGGATGCACCATGGTTGTGTAAATCTACTTAAACATAAATGGTTAATATTAAGTAGTTTATTCAAGTGTATTAAGATTATTATATATGAGGTTTGGATAATTAGGATTTTGGTTGCTTACGCATATTTAATGCACTTACAATTGTAGTTGCAAAAATAATGTGTTGAGAAATCATTGATGGATCATGTTCCATGCCATTTGGGATGAGCTTTCATATTGGTTTAATTATTTTAATCTATAATTGATATCCATTGAGTATAAAAGTTGATATTAGTCTTGAACACCAATTATTCTTTTCTCAACACATCTTAATCGTACGTATCTCATTGAGCATCTTTATTCATTTTTTTTTGAAATAGAGGTTGAGCATCTACATTATGCATAACATACATTAATTGTGTTTGTATACATTTAAGGTTGAATTTGCTTGTGTATATGGGATTATAAAATGTGTGTAGTTAATATGTACATTACTATGGTTTTGTTAATGGTTAAAGTGTTTACTTGTGCAAAGTTAGCGTTAAATAAGAAAAATAAGAAAATAGTGTTTTTATGCATTTTATTTGGGTAAAATTTTAGGTGTTACATTTTGGTTTCAGATGTAGGGTTCAACACTGAGCGGTATTGGTAATTGTGATAGGTAATTGATAATTAATTTGTAGAACTTATGAACATGATATTATAATCATCTTCACTCACATTAAATTGAGACTATAATCTAAATTATTTGTCTAGGTTGTTGATGCTTCAGTAAAAACACCATGAGTTTTGAAATGATGACTTTGTTGGCATGTATATACTTATATTTAGCATTTTGTATTTGTGTGATATATGTTTTATTATATAGGTTTGTATTTGAATGATGCATATGATATTTTATATCCTATATATGTACTAATGAGGTATCTTTACCATAAGGCACTTCCTCTATATTTTTATGCATTTGGTTAATCTAGTTTTGAGGTAGTGTAGAAGATCTATTTTTTATAAATTGTTAGTACGTTTGAGTATATCTCCACATAATAATATTGATCTTATTTACTATGACATGAACATACGAAATTATGTAAATCCTTCCTAATATGTATCTTATTTTGGTTTCTAACATCCAAACCTTTTTTTTTAATCTTTGGTTAATATTTATTTGTGCACATGTTACATTATATTTATCAAACCCATCATGAATATTAAGATTAGAGATTTCAAAATTTACCTTCCATTAACTTGATTCTAAGTCTATTTATTGAATAATAATATGATATGTTACTGATTTTAGATATATAACTATGATATTTCCCATGTGGTATGGTGACAATAATGTTATTTAGTGGTGAGGAAATGTTATATACCTTTAATGAATATAGTGATTGATAGTATGTAGAAGTAAACTAGTTTGATTTATAAGGTATTTACTACATATGTATTATCCAAATTAATATTGAAGTTATAGTAAAAGTACATAAAATGATTCTTTCTTATATCCAAACTTTAATTTATAACATAATCAGTTTTAAACCTGTAAATATCCTTATGATGTTAAGATAAAGGTGGTAATGATATGTCTATTATACATTTATATAGTCAATGAAATACTTGTTTGGATTAGTTTAATTCTTTAGTAGTGGCACCTAGTTGGGTATGTGTCCTATGAGTGTTGATATCATAGATGTAAGAGAATTTAGTTCAGAGCTTTAAGTATCAATAATCCTGAATAACTATACCTCCCCTTTGTTAAACATGTTCATGATTTGAGTACACCTTGATTTAATATTACATATGCTAGTTGCCTAGAGGATATAGTCTAGCATTAATTGTGATTCCCAAACGTTTGTGGATGATGACCATTTTTAGGAGACCTTTACATTTTGCATTGACCATTAAATATTTTTGATAGTTCATGTTATTCTAATGCATACAAAATCGAGTAGCATGTGGTACCATATTCAATGCATGCATCAGGGTCTGTAGAACCCTATTTTCTTCATCTTATCATGCTCTATTTGAGAATGGTGAAAGCTTGGTCAATAAGAGTATGGATTGATGAGTAGTGTAGTTGATGAATTATTTTATCTTGGTGATGATTGCTTAGACCATCTTGATACTTCTATTATTTACAATAGATATTAGTTTTCAATGGTCAACACTAAAACATACTTATAGTTTTAAATTAATCACACTTTAGTGAGTAATGTTTGACAATGATATTTCTAATGAGATATGCTACTTGAAAGTAGTGATAGTCAAGGATATGAGCTAGTATGTTTTCTTGGGTACTTATGTGAAACGTGGATACCATGTAAAAGATTTATTATTTATTATTATCCTTCATTTGTACCATTTGGTTGATATGACATACCACACACTAGCTGATGATGTAGTTTGATTCCTTGGATGGCTAGTGGACTATTTTCATATTGGTAATGGTAAGTGGAGAAATATCCTATGATCGATGGCATTGTTTAATTCTCCATGACGTCTAGTGGACCACATGATGTCATCTAACTTTATTAGTTCTCCTTTTGGGTGACCATTTATGTCACATAGTGAATGTGATGCGATATACTTTCATTGTGTTTTATCAAATAAATTTTAATTTATTTGAATACTTTATTTTAATTTGACTTGAAACCAATTCTATTTTATTATTTTTGAATATTATAAATAATTTATCATAAAAATTGTTTTTGATATTTTTTTTGATGATTGAGATTTGTTTTTTAAGGCCACTTGGTATCATTTTGTTTATGTTACTTTTACATGATTGGTTTAATTTTAAAAATTATTTGGATAATTATTTGTATTGGTTTCACATGTGTGTGTAATGTGCATAAATTTTACACTAGTGGTGTCATATGGGGAGGATAAGTAGCTTAGAATATAGCTAGTGGGACCTGATAGGAATTGGTCATGTCATTTCATGTTACCATCTTTCCCACCCCACTAGACGTGGTGTTTATGTATGTGTGTCTGGGTCTTGCATGGAAATATTATTTTTTTGGGATGTATAAAAATTTTATATGATAGAGTATAGTGATTTATCAATTATTTCAATAGTGTTATTCTTTTATTATGATAATGTTAGATGTTAAGATCTATTATGTTGTTATATGGTTCAGTATGGTTTAAAGCAGTTTAATATTCACAAGTTGCTTCATATACTCATGTGTTCTATATGGCACTAGATATTGGGACATAGTCTTACCAATATTATTATTTATGCTTTAATATGGTTTAATTTGCCTAGTTCTTATCACAAGGGTGTTTCCATGGATGAATACTTATCTTATTAGTGTAACTTTGTCATGATTAGTACTCATAATTATCTATCAATATTGTTTATACATTATATAGGTACTCAAGATTTCATAATTATATCAAAGGATTTTGAGTTTAAATGGGTAGATGTTAGATATGTATGACAACATGACTTACATCAAAATGATTTTTTTTGGAAATTTCTCATTTTAGAATCTACTCATGTTCCTATGGGCACATCATATTCTTGATTCAATTGGTATAGGGAGACAATGTGACTTAGTTGTATAGTATGACTTAGAATGACAATTTGGCTTAGTGTTGTTTAGAATTCTTTGTAGTATAGTATGTTGCCATTATTTGAAACTTATTTTTTATTTGGTATGTTCACTAAGGGATGTCACTGAGTGTTTTGTATGGTCATACAAAAAATTGATACTTCTTACATATGTAAATTCAGAATTGAATAAAAGTATTTTGTGATATCAGTATTGGTCGATATTTCTTGGTGTTGCTTGGTTTTGCTCAATATACATTGAATAATGAATGACACTTATATTCATATACTCATATCAATGATATTTTTGGTCTCTTTATTTTACTAGTGGAACATTGATAATCAGTGGCTTATTATCACATTTCAAGGATTTTTGGGAGCATGTAATTAACATAATATTATTCATCATGGTTTCCACATTGAGGATGATTATTTTATAAGAGGGAGGTTTTGTAATACCTTGTGTGAAAGATACCCTTCCCTTAATAATTAATACATTTAGCAATATAATTGCATGGTTACTAAGAATTTGAATTGTATCTCCCTCTTTTTCATTAATGGAAAATTCTTCTCAACGAATAATGAAAGATCACTTAAATTATAATTACACACCTTAAATATATATTTAAATATTATAAATTGATAATATTAAAAATTGAAATTAAATAGGTCCCTATATTTTTAGAGATTCTATGAGTATATCCCATAGGTCTTCTAGAAAACTTACTCTCATAGTCATAGCCTAGATAATAGGGATTGACCTACTTAGTGGATTATTTTTTAATTTAGATAATTTAAATTTTATTTTTTAAGAATCCCATATGATAATTTAAGATAATTTATTGTAAGACCTTACATGCAAGAAACCCCATGTGTGAAAGAAAATTATAGGCATTCTTGGAATGAAATATCACACCCTAGACGAGGTTGTCCAAGACTAATATAATATTTGAGAAAAATTTGAATACCTCTAAGATTATGGGTTTCCTATAGTAGAGGTAGACCTCTAGGTTTAAGGGTTAGCTCCCTAGATTGACCTTTAAATGCTTATCACCTACACTAATTGATTGGTTGTGTGAAAAAGGGAAGAAATATGCATGAAAGTAAAATATTATAAGGGTGTGATATACCATAATTATTTACACTATGATATCATACTCTTTCACTAAGAGACGAGACCTACAACACTAGCTTCAAAGTCTTATAATACTATAACATTAATATTTCAATATAAAGGTGATATACATGAAACTACTCAAGGTAACTAGACTAAAGGTCATTTGTAGACACTAATATTTATTTAACACTTTAAGGGTGTCAAAAAACAATAGATAAACTCCATATGACATGTTATAATGGGAACTTCTTGCACCAAACATGAAAGGATAAAGATATGAAAGCATAGAAGCTTATCTCTAGACCTCACCATAAATCGCTTCAAAAACTCATAAAAGATGTTTGTGAACTCAAAACTAGTTAAATTTATTATTAAAAGGTAAATTAAAACATAAAACTAATAGGTATTTTCCATACCGAGTGTGGAATTGGTAAACAAGAGTCAAAATGACTAATATTTATAGAATGTGTGAAAGGAGAGAGAGAAGTGGAGCTCAATGGTCATAATGCCACTTTTCAAGGCATGAGAATTAGCTATGTTGTAGAGGGACAAAGTGTTAAATATTAAATTAAATTTATATTTATACAAATGTCCCTTCAAGGCATGAAAATTACTTAAAACTAATGTAGGACCCTTCAACTACCTTCATAAAAACTGCCTTCATCATTTGGCCTCTCTTAAGCACTCCAAAGTACAATAGGAAGAAATTACACATTTAAAGTCTGATGTAGGGGAGAGGGTTTAGTAAAAATATACAACATACATTATATATGTCCATAAATTTTATTATTCTTATAGACAAGTGTTCTCACTACATGCAGTCATAGTTATCCTTCTTTCACTCATTCTTCACAATTGGCTCGCAAGTGACCTTCAATTTTATAAAAAAATATATGTATTAGGTGACATGACACATATAAATAGTCATATTGTCTCCAAATCCATTAGCTATACCTTAAAAATCCTCCCAATTGGACTTATCACTTTCTCACTTAGTGGTCACTCCCCAATCTCATTATCTTCCATAGACTGCTTGAAGTGAAGGAGATAGCAGAGGTGTTTGTGTGTTTATATGAAGTAAAAAATTCACATGAAGAGTTCTATTAGGTCATATTTTATCTTCAAAAGTGATCCTAATCCTTCTAGACTTCCTTGAACCTAAAAAACATCAAAACTTGTCAAGAAAACTTGGTTTTTACCATGTCCATACAAATAAGGTACAAATCAATCTAATGGGGAGGAACTTGAGGGATTCCTATACAATTATAAATAAATTTATTTAATGAAATATCCATATTTAATTAATTTCTATCCAATTATATAACACCAGGTTTTAGGCAAGGGTTTTGGAAGGTTTTAGGATGTTTTGGCTCTTAAGGCTTGTTCATACAATCCTAATGTTGAAGCCTCAGAAAATTACACTAGAATAATTTTTATGACCCTTTTAAACATATTTAAACTCCTTGGACATACATTTTAATTATCCTTACTAGTGTGAGTGTCTTAAGATGGCCTCTCAATCCCTTCTTTGTATTTTAAGCACCCTGAGTTATTTTTAAGAAAAAAATGACTTTCTCATGATTTCCTTTGCAAAAAAAAAGGTCAAAACAATATTATATATCCCTTTAAATATTATCAAGTGAATTTTAAGGTTAATATAGTGTTATAAAATGGTATTGGACCCCTTTAGGGCTCTAAGCTTAGTCTAGGCCTAATAGGTCTGACTATGTCTTTGAATGTTTAGATCATCCTATTTTATTTTTTTCAAATGTAAGTTATTATAAATTTTGGTTCATGTTAACCATAACTCCATACATCTCCTTGTAATTATCCAATAGACCAATCTCATCTCTTTCTCAGTTACTTATCCCTGCCTATAGTTTTGCATCCCTAGGAGTGCCCTCTATCTAATGAAAAATATAGGGAATCTCCCTTATTGTCCCATCTAATTTGGATATATGAGAGAATTTATTGGGTCATTTAGATGATATGCACCAATTTTAATTTCCTTGAAACACTTGAAAGGTTTTTAACAGTCCAACTTCATAAGATAGACTTTCAAACTGTGAAGATTATATATAGAGTTTGTATGTTGACAACATGTTGAAGATTGAAACCACTTTTTGCTCTATTTCCTTGTCATGGAAATCATATGAAGTTTTAAATCATAATTATTAATGTTTTTTAAAACATTTCAACACTCCTAACTTCTATTAACTCTCTCAATTCACCCTCTACTATCCAAACTATGTTGCCAAACTATGTACAGTGTCAACTGTATTTTTCACTCAAAAAGAGTATCTACCTATAGGTGTAACTCATGTTAGACCATACATAATATACCCTAAGGATTATTTGGAGTCTTAAAACTCATCTAGTATTTGATTTAGTCCATTCATACCATGTGTTGGGGTTTGTGTTCATTGTTGGTTTATCATACCAGCCTAAGTTAGTTTCTCCTTCATAACAAGTTGTATTTATTTAAACTCACTTTCATAGTCAAACACACCCATATCAAGAATAAAAACAAAATAATATTCAATCTCTCTATGTTCATTGTACCATAATTTTAGAGTTAACTATAGGTATATTTTTAAGGCTAAAAGAGCCCCTGTAGGTTATGGTTTTCATTAGGCACTAGACATCACCCCTTTTGATTGATACTTTGGGAATCATAGTGTTATTTACCTTAAAAAGGAGTCATTTTCCCAAAATTTAGGCTTCCATTATATCTTGGTACATTGAAAGACCATTTTAACCTATGACATTGTAGATAACATTGACATTATACATTGAAAGAATGCATCAAATGGGGGCCTCATCTACATCACCTTTTAGGACCAAAACCTCATTATCTTTGATCAATGCCTCACTCCTATGTCTAAAATTAATGATGGAACACATTATAATAATTTATAATTCAAGGTATCCCACCATGAGATGGTCAAGAGTATGGTAGAGTCCCTATTTTAGATATTTTAAGGTAATGTGTCCCTTAAGCAAACTTCTTGACTTAATATCATAGATTCAAGTTTATTTGCCAATGTATGCCCTCAATATTGATTATATTGTGTTCTTACAAGGTCTTATACCTTGGATAGACATAAAAATAATTTATAAGACCTACCTTAAACTCCTCTCTCCACTATTGGGACCACCTATAGGTGCATATGCAAGACATAGGGTAATTTAGGTAGGATATCAATAATGTTCATGGTGAATGGTTATGAAACCAATCCTAGACCTTATTTAAGTCTTAAAATTTATCATTTAAACCTTTAAATACTTAAAACAAGTTAATATTTGTTATTAAAACATGTTTAATCTTCTATGGGGGACCTGTAGGTGCACATCAGGCTGCATGACTGTGTTCATTAGAGAATTGGTTATCTCAACTAATCTCAACCATTTACATATCTCAACTTGATTGATATTTATTGAAAAATGTGATCAAAACATTATAAAAATATACATTACATCATCATCACTTTTATAAAAAATTTAAAAGTCTCATTCACCTAACCATAGATGAATATCTATAGGGAATTATATTGTTAACATGTGTTTTAACTGAGCTATCCTTCTAGATATGACTTTGAATATAAATATATTTTTATAATAATAATTAATTTTTAATTAAATATAAACATAACATGATACCCCTACATTAACATGGTCATGAAGGTTAAAACAAATGTATGAACTTTTGCAACTAATGAAGTTGTCTACAAACTAGTCATTGAAGCCTCAACTATCAAACTGAGGTACTTGTCCCTTTAAATTCACCTCCACACATTAAAAAATATTTAAAACCATGAGTTAAATATTTAAACATATTATATAAACACTTTCATCAATTTATTTGTATATACCAATACAAACAAGAGATAAAACTCTAGGATGTGGGGATAAGCAAGAAGAAAAAAGTAGTAAACTTCTTAGCATTGGTTCATAAATCACAAGAAATAAATATTCTAAATCATACCATTTATTTGAAATATTCCAATTTTAATTTAATCCCATAATAGCATTTGACTTGAATCAACACCTACTGTCCATACTCAACCAAAATTGGTTAGTCATTTCTATATGCCTAGTGGAATGATGAAAGAACATAATTATTTTAAGCCAAATTTGGGACTGCTAATGTTAATAAAACATGTAAATGATCTAAAGGGACATTAATATTCACTTAAATTCCTTTCACATGTGCCATAACTCTTATATAAGTTATATAATTTCCCAAAATTCCTCTCTTTAAACTATTTTCTTGTTCTGATGTAGAAACCTACAATTTTTACATTAATACTAACATGTCTGGAAAGAAGCTAACATATAAGATGTTTTTGATAAATTAAGGTGGTAAACTAGGGGCCTAACCCTATATAGTAAAAAAAGACAAGGCAAACAAACAAAAATGCCTTTAGAGTGATGATGGCACAGCCGAAAATAATAGATAGAAACAAAACACAAGCCACAGGAAGACCAGAGTCAGAGAGGTCTCCCCTTACATAACTATTGATTTGATAAGATCATTGAGTTTCTCATTCTCTGAATTGTCAACATACCTAGTATTACCCACCACTTCCAGCATAGACATGTTCAACATAATTGTATTACAAAGCCCTTTGGAAAAAGCCTTCTCCAGCTTCTGAATGCGGTCCTTCAAGGCCCCAATTTTAGTTTTCCAATCAATCTCATTCTCAGTGCCATCACCAACTTCCTCGACATACATTTTCCCCTTATTATCAGTAGTTCCCATAGTGTCAGCACCCTATTCCTTATTAACCTTTACAAAATACCCTACAACGATGACGTTTTATACTCCCATGCTTGAAAATAATTTCCCTTTGATTTTCATGATGAGACCCGCATGCCTCAACCTCATGATACAATGAATTATTAATGATTACCAAGATAGTACTAAGGTTATCAAGTTTTGATATCCCTGATGGCCCTCTCCACGTGGACCACCTCTGAAAGCTATCCTTGTCATCAATATGCCTCATTCCTAACAAGTCATCTCCTTTTGAATGATCTCCCTAATGTTTAAGGGAATATGAACACCTTGTCACCACACCCTCCAACCTGAAAATTGCTGCCCAAGGTTGGCACAAGCATCAGCAACCCTGTTGCCTTCTTTGTAGGTATGGGAAATCTCAACTTTGAAAATCTTTTGTAAAAGAAATTGGATATCAGTAATGATGTCTTTTAGCTTGATTCCCACATTTGAAGCTTTATTAACGACATCTATGACCATCTTAGAGTCTCCTTGTATATTCAAGTTCCTTATTCCTAGGGATATAGCTAACTTTAATCCAAATAATAAAGCCATTGCTTTAACATAGTTTTTACTCTACCATCCAATTCCACCAGCATAGATAGTAGACATCCATCCTTTATCATTCCTTATAATTCCTCCTCCACTAGCTTTACCATCCAACTTGGATGCCCCATCAAAGTTGAGTTTCATCCAGTTATGTTTAGGGGGGTCCATTTAGTATTAAGTCCCCGTAGTATTTTAGAGTTATTATACCCAGGGATCTAGTTTAAAACCTTCCATTTGGCTGAAATTTGGCTTTCAATTTGAGATACGGGTTTCTCCACAACCTAAATATGAGTTGTTGTAACACTTTCCATAATGGTCGTAGTAAAGGAGTTAAACACCTGAGAATCATTTCTGGCAGTGTCCCTATAAATTCTATTATTACGCTCTTTCCATAAAGTCTAACTGAAACATGGTAGAGCTTGCTTCCATAATTCCATAATCTAGGGATGTGTGAAGGTTGGGTTCTAACTGAGAATTACTTCTTTGAGGTTAGAATTGCAGACCCAATCAATACCAAAGTTGTTAAGTATTGTGCCCCATAATTCTTGGGAAAACTCACAGTGGATAAAGAGGTGTGAAACAGATTCCTCTTTTGAACCACATAGGAAACATCTGTTAACCAAAGTAAACCCTCTCTTTTGAAGGTTATCCTGAGTAAGGATTTTGTTATGAGCAGCAACCCACCAAAACGTGTTAATTTTCGGAATAAGTTTATGATTCCAAACCTTTTTCCATACATCTTTATTTTGAGCTTCAGGAATGAATAGATGGTAAGCAAATTTGATAGAGAATGATCCATTCTTATCTGGCCACTAGTATTGTTCATCCTCTTAGGGAAAGAGAGGGATTTTGATCTCTTAAAGGCACTACTAGATCTCCTGAACTCTTGAGAAAAGCTCAGGCTGGTGCACACAGCAATACAAAAGATTTTTCTAGCTCCTCATCCCATTGTTATTTTCCATATAATCACTGACCCTATCTCCAAACAACTGTGTAGTCAAGTTTGCAATGTCTCCATAGTTTCCATGTGTGATGAGAGCCTTGTCCTTTACTAGATATCATCCTAGAATTTAATATGTTGGCGATTTCCAAGTTTCCATCTAATTCCCTGTTTGAGAAGGCTTCTACTTTTTAGCATTTTATTCCATATCACAGATTCCTAGGGTAATCCCATCTGTTGAAGAAAGTTGGAATCATCAATGTTATGCATGTATTTGGCATACATTATTTCCCCCCAATCATTATTTTTATGGATCAGGGTCTAACTAACTTTTGAGAGAAGGGCTTTGTTCATGTTCCTGATGGACCTAATATTAAGTCCACCATGAGATTTTGGAAGACATGCTTTTTCCCATCTAACTAAAGACATTCTCTATTTGTCTTCCACTCCCATTCATAAAAATATCCTTTGGATATGTTCCAGTTTCTCAGCAAAATATGTAGGAATTTTAAAAAGAGACAAGAATTAAGTAGGAATACCTTGCAACAAAGCTCGAAGAAGTTACTATTTACCAGCACTGCTGAGTAGTTTCCCCTTCCAACCAAGAAGTTTCCTCTGCATTCTTTCCACAATTCCATTCCAAAATATAGGAGATACCTCTTTGATCGAGAGTGGGAGACCCAGGTAGGTAGCTGGTAGGCCAGCTTTAGCACATTCTAATATATCAATGATTATATGTCTAAGTTCATTAGGAGTGTTAAAGAAATACACATTGCTTTTCTAAAAATTTATCCTTTGTCTCGACTCTTTAGCATAATTATTTAAGATATTCTTCCTTCTTTTAGCTTCAATCACTAATGAGATGCCAAAGAAGATGGTATCATCCACAAACTACTATACCATGATAGGATGAAGGGAGGAGGCGGGTTTGATGCCCACTAGATTTTTTGAGGCTATATCTACTTGTATGTATCTTCCCAGTGCCTCAGCCATAATGATGAATAAGTATAGGGAGAGAAGGTCTCCCTGATGAATTCTTCGTGATGATGAGAAAAACCCTCTAGGAACACCATTAACTAGCACTGAGAATTTCGCAAAAGAGACCGCATTCCATAACAAGTGAGACATTTTATCATTAAACCCAAATTTTCTAATCACTTGGAATAGAAAAGTCCATGAAACTCTATCATAGGCTTTAAAAAAATCAAGCTTGAGATCCATCCCAGGGATTTTGCTCTTATCCATGGAGTGAATAGTCTCATGTGTAGTGATCACAGCATCAATAATATGCCTACCTAGGATGAAACCTTTTTGAGCATGAGAAATAATTTTTTCTAGCAAAGGTTGAATCCTCATGAATAGCATTTTAGTACATAAATTATAAATAGTGTTGAATAGACTAATGGGCCTGAAATTAGTGAGGTGTGAAGGTTGTGATTTTTTAGGAACAAGTACTATGAAGGTAAAATTAACTTGTTTCAAAAGTTGACCTGATCTAAAAAAATCACACACAGCAGTTGTGAGGTCTGCTCCTACTATCTCCCAATATTCTTTAAAGAATATAGGAGGAAAGGCATTAGGACCTAGGGATTTAAAACCACCCATGGAGAATAAAACATCATGGACTTCTTCCTTAGATATAGGCTTTAACATCTCCAGATTATCTTCTTCCATTATCAAACAGGGGATTTTATCAATAAATTGATTCATAGGTCCATCGATTTTATCATTATTATTTTCTTTCGTAAGCAGATTCTAAAAGAAAGCCCTAGCTTGTTCCCCTATTTCATTATCCTTGATAATAATGTCACCATTATCTAAGACAAGCTTAGTTATTGAGTTGGCTTTCCTATGTTTCATAGCTGAGAGATGAAAAAAGGCAGTGTTCCTATCCCCCTCTTTAAGCCACTAAACACGAGATTTCTATTTCCAGAAAACCTCTTCTCTTTCCATAAGATTCTTCCATTTTGAAGAAAAGATATTCTCTTCTTCTAATGTATCCTCAGAGTCATCCCCTTGATCTATCAGTTGCTATATATCCTTGAGTTTTCCCACTATATTTTTCTTTTGCTAGAAGACCTACCCAAAGCTGTATCTATTCCATCTATAAACTTCTTATTTAATGTGTTGGACTTTCTTGATTATTTTGAACATGGGAGTACCTTGAATAGGAATTTTCCACCATTGGGCCACCATTTTTCTAAAGTCTTTGTTTTTGATCCACATAGCTTCAAAATTGAATGGGGAAGGTCTAGAATGTCCCTGTTCTCTCTAACTAAGGAAGATTAGGCAGTGGTCAGACATGGTTCTAGGGAAAGCCTATGCCTGATATTATGATAATCCTTCCAATTGCTTGATATAGGAAATCTATCTAATTTAATCTAAATCATTTGATCTCCTCTTCTTCTATTAGTCCAAGTAAAATTTTGGTTTTGCAGCTCTATGTCCAATAATCCTCAATCATTGATGAATTTAGCAAAGTCAAACATGTTATCTGAGTAATCCATAATTCCACCCTATTTTTTAGAAGGGTATAGAGGAGTGTTAAAATCTCTGGCTAACATCCATCTAATGTTCTAGGGATTATTCCTAAAACTGCTCAGGTCTATCCATAATTTCTGTCTCAAAGCTCTGTTATTCGGTCCATAAACATTGGTCAATGACCAATTCAAAGATTTCATAGAAAAATTGGTAATCAAGAAGTGCTTATTATAAGCAATAAGACACCCCTGGATTTTATCACTATTCCACATAGTGACAATCCCCCCTGAAGCCCCTTCAACAAGACTAATGCAAAAATCCACCTCAAGCCATATATAGGCAGTAATTTTCATAAAATTCTCCTCATTCATCTTGACTTCTTGGAGTAATAAAATATCTAATTTATTATCTAAAATGCAGTTTTTAATCTCAAACTACTTTGAGGGACTATTAAAGCCCCTCAAGTTCCAAGATAATATTCTCATTTAGAGGGTTTGGGGGGTTGGGTCTCCAGTGTTTGTTGTTTACCACTGGCAATCTCCCTAACAATCTCTCTTTGTCTTGTTTCTCTTAGGGTTGGCCTCCCTTGTTTGGGTTCAGTGCCAACATCTGCAAATTTTTTACCTTTTCAGTTCTTTTTCTTTGGCGTAACCCATTCTTCTTGTTCATTACTACCACTTTGTCCTATTACACCTATTGCTATGTAGTTTCCTACTTGGTCTCTAACTTCCAGAGCATGGAAAATATTTGTATTTAGCTATGGGTCTACTTCTCCTTTAGTGGGACTTTTTGGAGCTACTTCTTCCTATCCAACTCTTAGAACTTTGTCTTCTTCATCGACTTCCTCTATCAAAGGGTTACCTCTTTCTCCTTCCTTAGATATATTAGTCTATTTTTCTAGAGGGTTGGCTATGTTAAATATAGCCTTCTGACTATCATCTGATACTATATTTTCCTTTGGGATAGCTTTTCCCTCACTAATAGTGATATCCTCCTTTCTCATCTCTTCCTCTCCCTTTTCTATGTTGCTGAGATTTTCCACATTACTCTCCTTTTCTTGCTTGCTGTTCTTTCTATAATTGAGAGTCTGATCCTCCCCTTCAATCTATGAATCATCTTTCCTCCCCTTTTGCTTTTCTTTGCATTGTGTCATTTAATGCCCCTTTCTCTTACATATTTGACAGAAAGTGGTAGCATTTTCATAAATGATTGGTTGAGTCCAGGTCCCTTATTTAGATTTTAGCTCTATGGTCATAGGGAGAGTCATATTTATTTCAACATTGACACAAATCCTAGTGTACACACATCTGGACTTTGTTTTGGTTGTGTGATCTGTAGTGACATATTGGCCAATAGAATTGCCAATAGCTATGACAAAAATTTCATCTCAGAATTCCAAAGGGAACCCTGGTAGTCTTACCCATGTAGGAGACAACTTATTAGGGTCTGAGTTAGGATCAAATCTTGGTTTCCATGAGCATAGGGAAAGAGAATGTGGGCTATATAGCCATGGTCCTCCAGCAAAAGTAGTGATCATGTCCTCCTTATTCGTAAAACTAAAAAGGAATAGGCCTCTTGCCATGGCAATGATCAAAACACTACCCTTAACTTTCCACATAGATAAAACCCATTTCCTAATCATTTCGATACTAGGATGGAAAGAAAAAAACTTACCTACCAACGTAAGGTCCATGGATGCCATGATTTCCTCCACCAAATCATCTGGGATATGTAGGGCCGTACCCTCTGAGATAATAGGGAGGCTCATCCTACTTTTTGAGGGGCACATCTTTTCACCTATAAGTGCCTTCTTCCATCTGTTGGATGGACTATCCACTACAATATTTATGAACAATCCCTAGAGGCACTACCACCAATAGTGTCCTCCATTGGATTTGTGATCCCATCAATCGCATTTAGGGGGCCCAACTTGGTGGGAAAAAACTAGTTTCAAATGTTGATAAACACTTGGAAACCCTTTTTTACATGGGAAACCATACAAACCTTCATAAATAGCCCAAATATAACTATAAAAATGACATAAGACTAAAGATGAACATGACCAAGGTAATTACACATTGAATGACCCATATCTAGGACCATGATACACCCTACCAGACCCTAATATGCCCCTATGCAAGTTTTATACTATAGGGGGTTAAATTCTTTTGACTTGTGGTTAAAATGGTCAATACATCCTTTGTGACATAAAAAAGGACTCACATAAGAGAGGGTACTCTCCTCATTTAATGGGTTGATGGTTGTCCTTGAAAATTGATTTTTAAATCTTTTTTTTTTGGATAAACCTTTATCATTATCTTGAGGTTTTGGAATGATGGGAAATACACTAATAAATAAATTGAAAATTAAAAATTAAAAATAAAACAATAAAATATTGTGAATAAAGCTTTATGCAAGCTTGGCATAAAATAACATTGTTTTCCTTTAAGAGCTTCATTCCTCTTGAAAAGGCTTTCCTCAATTGAAGTTGTTGATGTCAGGAAAGTTATTTATATGGAGATAAGGAGAATACAAGTGAATGGCTAATCATCTAGAGGAAATATATGTCAGTTTTAATTGGGCATGTAAATATTCCCTAATAGTTTTTATTATTCCTTTTCCAGATATATATTGGGTTAAACAATGCAATGAAGCTTCATTAGATTACAATCAGGTTTAATTTCTTTGTTATTTTACCAACTATATTTATCCATATTTGTTTGATGGATTACTTTAGGTTATAGGAAATCTAATGGATGGATTTGTCTCCTTACAAAAAAAAATCTAAAAATGAAACCCTCTTGTCATTATGTTTTGTTGAACAATATTACTACCTAAAAATTGTAGGAATTATCTATTTAGAATTTATCAGATCTTCCAATTTAATCTTAGTCTTAATTTGAGTCCAAAAAAATGTATGAATAAATTACATGTTTCTATTTATTTTTCTTGTTATTCTCTCACTCACACACACACACACACACACACACACACACACACACACACACACACACACACACACACACACACACACACACACACACACACACACACACACACACACACACACACACACACACACACACACACACACACAGACACACACAAATAAATATAAGTGTATATATATACATATTTATTAAAAATAATAATTAAAAAAATTAATTTATGGGTGGGGACGAGGGGGGTTGAGCCAACCCCTACCCCTTTCCATAGTAGGGAGGGACAAGGGGTTAGGGGTTAGGCTAGATGGCCTTCCCCATCCCCATAAGGGCTAGCCACCATGGCTGATGGCCATGGACATGGCTAGACCACACTATCTTGTCACTAGTCACCAACCATGCCTAGTCATAACCCTTTAAAATATATAAATATATAAGTTAAAATTTAGTTTATTAAATTTTTATTTATTTTATATATATATATATATATATAATTTTACTTTTATATTTTTAAATATTAATATAAATAATTAATTAAATTTAAATAATTGAAAAATTAAAATAAATATTTATATATTTGTATATATAAATAAGTTTATACACATATGTATATAAAATGTATGTATACATAGAAGTTAGTAATTGGATATTTATTTTGAGTTGAGTTTTTGTTAGTTAAGTTATGAACGTGTACATTTGAGAAAAATAATCAAACCATTAGTTATTTCATTGTTTTTGGGATTCTCTCATCATACTCTGAGGGAAAATTGCATTTTCAAATTAGGTTTTAATTGGTGATCTCATAGATATGTGAATTAAAACATGTATGTGTTTGAAATGTGGACTTTCTCACTTTTCCTATATGCTAAAACTTCTATAGAAGACTAGAAGAGAATATATAGTGAAAATTTATTGTCTTTATTTCTTTAAGTGAATTCTTGTTACATTACATCATTATTAATATTGAAGTTAAAGTGGGATCACTAGATATTAGATGTGTTTCCTGAGTATTTTTTTAAATCTCATCATTTTATTGTTAGGTTAAATCTACTTATTTTCTCTTTATTACATTTTGTGTGTGTGTGTGTATGTGCGCGCGTGCGCGCACGCACGCATGCATGCATGCGTGCGTGTGTGTGTGTGTGTGTGTGCGTGTGTATGTGTGTGTGTGTGTGTGTGTGTGTGTGTGTGTGTGCGTGTGTATGTGTGTGTGTGTGTGTGTGTGTGTGTGTGTGTGTGTGTGTGTGTGTGTGTGTGTGTGTGTGTGTGTGTGTGCATGCGCGTGTGTGCGTGTGTGCGTGTGTGCGTGTGTGCGTGTGTGCGTGTGTGTGTGCGTGTGTGTGTGTGTGTGTGTGTGTGTGTGTGTGTGTGTGTGTGTGTGTGTGTGTGTGTGTGTGTGTGTGTGTGTGTGTGTGTGTGTGTGTGTGTGTGTGTGTGTGTGTGTGTGTGTGTGTGTGTGTGTGTGTGTGTGTGTGTGTGTGCGTGTGTGTGTGTGTAGTCATTAGGATGAGTGTTGATTTTCATTGTTTATCTTGTTTATAACTCTGAAAAATGAAAGACAATTATATGAGGGTATTCTTACTTGCTCAGCATAAGCTGAGATTTTTTGCTTATATATTTTAGTGTAAGGTGAAGGATAAATTTGTGTAAAGATAACACCTAATCTTTGTTTTTATAGATTGTGTTGCATAGTTTGAAATTATAACAAATTGTCTATCTATCTCCTCATTATTAATGAAGGATTCTGAATTACCAATTTTCAGAATGTATGTAATTACATTTGCTTTCAATGATTAAGATCTTTAAACATTTGTTGTTATAAAATATTAGTGATAATATTTAAATTTATTCTATTTTGAATAAACAAGATAGAATCTTATAGTTAACACTTGTTAATTAGGTGAATCTTTAAAAAATGAAAATAATCTAGTTTTATTTAAATTGGGAAAGAAACAAAAGTAACAAGACAATTGTTAACATTGGTTAAAAGTTTATTTATATTTATTTTAATCTTTAAATAATTTATTGTGTCAAAAACATTAGTTTAAGATACATAAATTTAAAGTTAATAATCACTCTTATCTTAAACTAGTATAATAAGCTCCTTGAATGAAGAGATTTAAATTATATTTAATAAAAATGGAAAATTAAACAAAGGGTAGTTGACCGGGTCTTGATATGATAATTAAATAGCTTATGGGTGTTTATTAAATTATATCCATTACATAAATTACAATATTTCCTTTAATAACTAAGTCCCTAATTTTTAATTGGTTGATATACATAGAAAATACACACTCGAAAACTTATTTAAGGAATTATAAGATTTGGAACTAGTCAAAACTTAAATAATATATCATGATTTATATTTTTATGAAATTATTGAAATGAATAATATTAAAAATTAATAATAATAGTAAATTTATTATATACAACCTTGACTAAATGAATTTTACATTTATCAACTACTAGTCGAACAATCTTATAGTTAGTTTTCATGTTTCTTTAAGGGGGGACAAGGAGTGTTATCAACTATTTAATTCAATAGATGACTTATCCTAATATATTATTTTATAATTATTTATATATATAATTGAATTTTTATCAGGTTAAAAACTTTTAAAAATATGGTTTTCCTAATTGCGTGAACTTTTGTTTTATAACAAGATAATAAATCCCTTTCAAAATCTAATTTAAATAAATAGATAAAGTGATCTAAAACAAATTTTAAGAATCATTAACAATTATCTTAGGTTAAAATAATTTGTACTAGACACCATATAAATATTTCACCTTTTTTAAGATAAAACAATTATCCATTTTCTAATGGCATTTGTAAGATAAAACTCTTTGTGTTGTTACTTTCTTTGCAGGGATGTCTCAAAATTATTATCTTAAAATATTATAGAATTCAAATTACATTGAATAGAGAGTTTTTTCCTATTTATATTATATAAATACTATCATCATAATATTCAAATTTAATTTACCTTGATGTTTGTTATTTAAAGTTACACAAATCTAAATTTAGTTCACTTTATAATTTCTATTGAATCTAGATTTTATCTGTCGAGTCACTCTAGAAATAGTCTCAAATTAATAGAAGAACTAGAGATTTGATAAAACTAAAAAAATTAATCTCTATAATTAAATAAATTAAAGTAGGATATGCAACCATAAATTTCATACCTTGTTCTGATATCTTTTGATGGACCTAACTTTGGAGGCATTTGATGATTTTCTATAGCTGATTTTCTTTTATAACATGTAAAGTCATTTCAAATTAGAGTTAACAAAATAGCTATAAGATAATTTGAATGAAAATGGAGGTTGGTATAAATTATTTTTACCTTTACGTTAATAAAACAACCTTTTTTAATAATTTTATATGTTTTCACTATTTTTAGTGAATCAGTTACGAACCTAGTTTATTTACAAAATTGTTTGGTAGAATAGTTTTTTTTGTTACAATGTGTTCAAAATGTTGATATATTTTAACATATAATATTTTTAATATTGTTATTTTATATTCGTTTAATTAACATATAGATAATTTAATATAAAATAACTTCCATAATAATTATTTTCAAGTGGATGTATTTTTTCCATCACCATTTGATATGCGATTTAACAAAATTGTAACTTCATTGTGAGATGAGGTAGTCAAGTCTACATGTATCGTGGTTTAGTAATTCCAATTTGACAATAATGGTTAAATTTGAATAGTTTAATCATGGGTAGTATGGTGATTGTGTTTAATTTTGAGCTAATTAGGATTTTGGTTGATTGCATTGCTTTAACACACTTATAGTTATAGTTGTAAAAATATTGTGTAAAAAAACTATTGATGTATCATGTTTCATACCATTTGAGATGAGCTTTAATGTTTGTTCAATTTGTCTAACATATATTTTATAACGCTTGAGTATTTAACTTGAATGTAGTCTTTCACACTGATTTTGGTGTGTTCAACACAACATAATCGCATCTAGCTTGTTGAATGTATTTATGCATTTTATTTTCTATAATAGAGGGTGTCAATCTACATTGCACATAACATACCTTGAGTGTGTTTATATATATTTAATTTTTCCTTTACTTATGTATTTGGGATTATAATATTTATGTACTTAATGCACACATTAGTATGGTTATGTTAATGGTTGAAGTGGTTACTTGTGCAAAGTTAGTGTTGCACATAATAATAATAATAATAATAATAATAATAATAATAATAATAATAATAATAATGATGATGATGATGATGATGATGATGATGATGATGATGATGATGATGATGATGATGATGATGATGATGATGATGATGATGATGATGATGATGATGATAATAATAATAATAATAATAATAATAATAATAATAATAATAATAATAATAATGTTTTTACGGATTTTATTTGGGTGAAATTTTGGGCAATAAAAAATAACACTAGTTGAATCAAGTGATAGGTATTGATATTTATAATTATCTTGATTTTAGAATTCAAATCTAATTTTAAATGATTTTTCATTGAATAACAAAATTTTAATCTCTTGATATTTTCAATATTCACTTCTCTTAAATTATTTTTAGCTTGCTTCAATATAGTTTTCTCCCTTGCAGATGGCCTTAGCTTTTGGAATTGTGATACTAGATTATCTTAATCTAACTTGGACAATATTTACCTCCTCATATATATAAAAATTTAAATGAATTTTTTCCCAATTATTTATCCCTAGCTAATAAATGAGTGACACATAAAGATAATACATATCATTACATTATTTTAGATGTTAATTTAGTCATCTAAAATGTCATTTTAGTGTGGTGAGTATCATTTGAGACCTCCTTATCCTTAACTTATCCCTAGACCTATCATAGTGCTTCTATTGATCACTTTCCATCTATTATATGAGTCCAACCCATTCTTATATATACCATAAACATCACTAAACCTTCATTAAGGCACTCAAGTTCCTTTTTCTCTTTTTACTTCCACTAGGGCATTAGGACAACCCTTTTGATAGTAGTGAATTATGTTATTTGAAAAGTGGTAGTGAATATTTATTGTAGATATTTTCAACCTAAATGAGTATCTTTATGTTTATAAAATCACCTTAGGGTCAGCCTAGACCCATTTCATGTATCGACAAACACCATAATGATATATATAGACCAATTTAATTCTTTAATCCCCTATATGGAAATATAGTGAAAATAATCATACACAAACTCAGAAACAATTGTGAAAATCATGGTGATCAATCCCTATTCTACCCTACTTTTGAATAGGTCAGTGGCTTAGGATTTCACATTTAATTTAGTCAAAATAATAAATAGACAACTATCCGAAATTCAATCACATAGGCACATGCATCTTAAAAAAAATTGAAGGTCTACATATAATCTCATGGTCTTTATTATATACGGACATTAACATGGTGTAATAGGACACTAGTGCAATTTAATACTATATAGTGGACTGATTCCTTGATTTATTATTGAATAATTTGTATTCATTTTACCAGCATCTTCATTTCTTTACTGATTATTAACCTTCAAGGTCTGATTTACATTAGTCTTCATCTTGTCTTGAGTTGCATTTTTTGGTTTTTCTTTGTATCCAAGACCAGTTCTATCAATTTTATGCCTTTGACCACTCAAAATATTATCTAGATCACTTGAGCTCTTTTCAAATATCATAAATGACTTCATTTTACTAGATTTTTTCTTTGACTCGACTTTTAATGACTCTTTTTGAATTACATACCTTGAATATTCATCTTGCTTAGATTTCAAGTTTGTAGACAAGATTTACAAATTCACAATTGAGATACTTGATTATATCTTCATGATCATTGGTGTCTTCAGTCATTCTTTCCTCAAACAAACTAATTTTTTCTTCATAATCCTTGATTTGAGACTTCATATTCTTGTTAATCTTATTCTCAATCTTTATTTCTTCAAGAGCATTCATTAGTTTAGTTTGACAGTCCACCTCATCTTTATCATCATATAAATCACTCCAACTAAACTCCCTTTGATATGAAAAACTTCCTTCCTTAGCCATGAAGAGGGTTTTATCTTCAACAAGACCATCATCTTCATGATCATACTCTAAGTCACTATATTCACTCTCATATGATGATCTACCATCTTTATTGGTGGGAGACTCTTATTTCTCTTGAAGGATTTCTTCTTGTTGTCATACTTTTTGAATCCTTTCTTCCTCTTATTAGACTTGTATGTCTTCTTGTCTTCATCTTGGCCATCACCATTCTTCTTATGCTTATGAGGGAACTTATTATAAAAATGTCATACCTCTCCATGATTAAATCATTTGAAGGGTAATTTACCCTTATACTTGTCTAAACCTATTTCTAATTTCCTTGTAAACAAATAAATTAACTCATCTTCATCAATATTAGACATGTCATCCTCCTTGAGTTTCTTACCTTGGAACTTATTCTTTGGATTCATTTCTATCTTGAATGTTTCTTTCTTCTTTAGTGGTATATCATCATTTATTCTCATCTCATGGATAGTAAGGATGCCATGCAATCCATCCATTTTGAACTGACTAAGATCATGAATTTATTCTATAGTAGATACATTAAAATTAAACTTGAGATAGAGAGATATACCTTGATACCTTTTGAAATATATTAACTTATTCAAGCTTCTCTCTAAGACATTTGATGATGTTCACAATCTCATCAACTCTCTATAGAAGGATGCCACATAATATTCTTCCTTTGTATTAAGACTCAAATTGTCTTTGGTGAGTCTATAACTTTGAAAAATTAACCTTTGAATCACCTTCATAAATAGTCTTCAATTTATCCCACATTTTCCTTATAGATATGCAAAGGATTATCTTTGTGTATTCAAACTTTGAAAGGCCACAAGTGATAATATTCATTGCCTTAGAATTTATGTCAAACAACTTCTTATCTACATCACTTCATAGAGAAAAAATAGGTATAGAATAACAATATACAATAGATTTTCAAGTATAAAATCATAGGGACATGATGTAGGTCCTCATCCTTACACTCTAAAAAGCATAATTGAATCCATTGAACATCAATGCTTTCTTAGTGGAAAAACCTCCTTGCATTTGATGGTTACCCATATTCTACATTGGATATCCTTCAAGCTATCAACCCTTTACCAAAGGACTTGCTCTTATTCTACATTGTTAGAGGTAAAATCGATGAGGGGGGTGAATCAATGGTGCCAAAAAAATTGAATTCAATTTCCAAACCCTTAAAACACTTAAACATTCAATACAACCATGTATGAATAATACAAGATGTTTATAGAAATTAACAATGAACACAATCAACCTAATTTTCTCTACAACCCATCTGCTAGGCACACACCCTAGCAGCTCATAATTCTTTTCAACAAGCCTAGAAACCATCACATTTGGTTTCACCTTTTATAGAGTCTTCATAATTATTATGATCACAACCTTCGTTATCATCCACAACACATGACCTCACCCTTAATTCATCTAGCATGGGTCTCCTTTAAACACAACCCTATTTTAAATAGGCCTAAGTCACCTTTTTGGCCCTATGAAGACCCACTCATCTCTTTAACCCTTATCTACAAAAATTAAGAACATATGAACACTTTCAAATACATGTACCCATGCTAGACAATCTATAGGTCCTCCTTAAGTGACAAAAACCATCACAACACCCTTTTGCTAAAACTCAATTCACTCAAACAAATTTCTATGCACACAACCACCGTGATTGAACACATAGTCACCTTCTAAGCCTTTGATCATAATGAGTATGATTGATTAAACCTTCATAATATAAACAAAGTTTCCTCATGGAGTCTAAAACACTCTAATATTTATCTCATCTTGAAAAATCAAAATATCATCAATAAAAATTTGTATTACCCTTCTTGGGTTACTTGTAGATCTTGAACAAACATAGTCAAATTTAGAAATCAATAAATTGGATTGTACAAATATTTAAACATTTAAATGAATATTTTTATATGTGATTCAAATTCTTATATAGCATTCATTTTTACTATAACATCAAATTTTTCATAGATCAAAAGTTATGGATCATAAACGAAGCACTGGTTTTTCCTTCATTAAATTTAAATATTTAAATCCAAACAGTCATAGTTAAACCTCGTGCTCTTCACTCAACTTTCTCAACTCATACCATCAACCTTATTGGGAAGTATCTCAAAATTTAACTCACAGTATTACACTATCCAAAAATTAATCCTTGAACATGTTGACCTCATCTCATGCTTTCTAGTAGCTTTCTATCAATCTTGATCCCATAAGCATCATTGATCTCTACTAAGTAGCTTAGTCTTTATCTTGTAGTGCTCATCATTAGATCTTGCTCAGAACTCCCAAGATTATGACACTAAACACCCTCAGGTGCCTTATGAAAACTTTACTAATAGTACCTTGTAACTATTCCACTTGTTAGACTTACATTCATTATAAAATCTTTGACTTATCCCATACTATTGATCTTCATTAGTACAAATTGTCATTCACCATTGATCTTATGTTAGAATAGCGAGCTTGTAACACTTGTCACCTACATGTAGAACCTTTGACATGTTGACTTCATATAGACCATTGATCTCAATATGTATTATTAAGCACTCACCATTGGATCTTCTAGACCATTGACCTCAAACTTTAACATGATTGAAATTTATGGTCTCTGGCCCATCATAGTCTATTAGAGTAACTTTGAATCTTTATAATTTGAGCTAGAAATCACTTCGAGAATTTGAATTTCTATGGTACCTTCTTGGAAGTATATTAAAAATCTCCATGAAAACCTTGTACCTTAGATGACTATCTAAGTACCTATATTAAATGCACAAACTTTTTGGTTCATTCATATATGCATGATATGCAGTGACAGTCTAGCTAAGTTAGTGAAATTCTATATGAAAGGCCAACTTTTTACTCATATATCTTTATCTATGCTCAACTTCATGACCTTAAATTTAAACCACATCAGCTTGGGACTATTTTGATCATACCCATATGATCAAATCTTCTTGAATCATCCATACATGGAAATCTTGATGTCAGCAAACTACCTACTCAATTTTTTATACCACTAAACCCAAAATGTCTAGATGAAAACTATGAACTACCATATGAAATGCACTCATGCACATAAGCATTTAAATCATAGAATACATCTTATATAACCTCTTTCACAATTTCATATCACCATAATCATCTCTAACCATTAAAAAATTAAAGATCAACCAAGCCTACTTCAAGCATACTAGAACATGTAGTACACTTTGTCATTGACACTTAGATTATCAAGAGACTTCATCCAGTCACCTAGACACCTCCATGACATCAATAAAAACTATCCAACAATCTTTCCCTTTGTCACTTTACTTTATTTATTTCTCTTCAATCACTCTCACAATAGTAATCTTATCCCACTTTGAAATAATGAAAAAGTGGGCAAAAAATGATCCTAAGAACCTAAAAAGCCCACCAATAAGAGAGGACCACCTTATAAATATGATACAAACTCCCCCTTACCATGATCCTACCTCTTCTTTACCTTGAAAACTTCCTCTTGATATATTGTAACACTCTCTTTAACTAAGAACTAAAAATAATGAAGAAAGAATACACAAAACCATTGAAATATAATGGAACTCACCAAGAAACATCTTAGAGTGAATTCCACTAAAATCTTTGAGCCATTTCGCCTCTTGAGCATCTTCACATCTCTATACATCATGAAGAACCACCACGCAGGCTTACTAGCCTCCTCTCTCAAGCCACCTCAAGGAAAACCAATAGAAATAACATTCTCTATACCAAATTTAGAACTCACCTTGAAACACTCATTCCTTTATATTTTAGAGAAACTAAGCACAAACATCAAATCTTAACAATAGGCCTATCTAGACTCCTTATATCTGTACATAGAACTTACAGAGCCCACAAATTTTAATAGATATACTTTCAAGACTTGACACTTCATATCTAGATAAATATCATATGCCCACTTAATCACACCAATTTTCATCACCTAGATCCTCTTTACAACATACTTCATTCATAAATCTACTAGCCAATTAAGCTTCCATTATGACAAAAACATGAATAACTTGAAAAAAACAAACCTTAAAATCTATTTGAATATTGATTTGACACCCCATTTGACCCATTCAACATATTAGGAAGACTTAGACCTCAATTCATAAGGAAAACCACTTTTCTAACATAGCCTAAAACTCTAGAATCTCAAAATAAACAAGGTCAACAAACCTCCCTCTAGTCAATGCCCACCTCTAAACCATCTTACACACCTAGAGACAACCATCAAACACTTTTGGACCAAGATTTAAGCCTTCACACATTTTGTAACCTTGATTTCCTATACCATGGTTTTGATCTACAACAAGAAAGATAAACTTGAGAGCATACAAAAACCTCCAAAAGGCACAAATAGGATCACTAAGACACAAATCCACCTATAACACATCAAAAAGAAGTGAATAGACCTTTTATAACACCAAACTCTTCTTAAAATTGCATCAATCTCATTATTCCACCTAAAAACATCCATTTTGATCTTACAAATACTATATACATAATAAAAAACACCTTATGACATCACTTTAACCTCGTCAAAACACTTCTTCCATTTTGACACACCAACTCCAACTAGAAACACTCATCTCTTACCTTGTAAGACCTTCTCAAGAACACCACAACAACACTTTCTTTTCCACTTAAAAGAGCCTCTTAAGAAGCATAAACATAGACCTCCTCTACACCATAATGCTTTTAAAATAAGTTGAATTCAAAAATGGCCCACATCTCCTTAGTAACCATTAGAATCCTTTTATATCTATAAGACTTCTTTCTCTTGTTCTCCTTAGTCTAAAATTTGACAAATTTTTCCTTTTATACATCACTCAATTTCTCTTCTATGATAGTATATACAACATTTGGAGCAATTATGGAATCTTGACATACCTTGATCACTAATGTAGCTTCTTTGCATTGCATAACATCATCTTCAAACCTTGACAACATAGGAACCAAGTTTAAAAATTCTCACACATAGAAAGTTTGTCATAAGAATCTAAACACTCATAATAACTAGCCTCAACTAGAACCTTTGTCTTCTCTTTGAGCTTGGTCTCTTCATTCACAAAATGAGTAGACAATGAGAGCCGTTGGCACTCTCCAACTTCTATAGCATTCTACACCATAGGAAACATATTACTTGGACCTATAGACTTATCATGACTCACACTTACCATCTTTGGTTTTCATTAGTTAAATTGCCTTCTTGACTTCACTCTAAGAGCCTGATTAAACCTATTTTATCTTGTAGGCCTTTTCTTGTACAATATATTAATGTGATCTCTCTATTAACAGTTGAAGCACCTTATACATTTTTCAAAAATCTTATCCTAGATTTCCTAATTAGAACAAAATATTGTAATATGTCCATTCTTTTAAAAATTAAAACAAACTGATCATTTTTAAGAAGACTCACCTTTTGACTGATGACCACCATCATAGTTCCATACAAACTCATTTCTAACATCTCTAGTGCATTCACGAGTTTTATGCCCAAACTAATTACATGCGTAACATTAACCATTGAAACTTATATACCTCATGGAATTTGGTTATCTAATATGATTTGTCTTCATTATTCCAACATCTTCATTTCTTGACTGATTATTGACCTTCAAGGTCTGATTTACATTAGCCTTCATCTTTTCTTGAGTTGCATTTTTTTGTTCTTTTTTGTATCCAAGACTAGTTCTATCACTTGCATGCTTTTGACCAATCATAATTTTTTCTAGATCACATGATCTCTTTTCAAATCTCACAAATGACTTCATCTTACTAGATGTCTTCTCTAACTTATCTTTTAATGACTCATTTTCAATTACATACCTTGAGCATTCATCTTCTTTGGCTTTTAGTCTTGTAGACAAAATTTCCAAATGATAACTAAGATACTTGACTATATCTTCATGCTCCTTGGTGTCTTCATTCATTCTTGCCTCAAACGCACTAAATTTCTCTTCATATTCCTTGATTTTAGACTTCATCTTCTTGTTAATCTTTTTGTTAATCTTTTTCTCAATCCTTAGTTCTTAAAGAGCATTCATAAATTTAGTCCCATACTCCACCTCATATTTATCATCATTTGAATCACTCCAAGCAAACTCCTTTTGATATGAACAAATTCCTTCATTAACCATGAAGAGAGATTTATCTTCAATAGGACCATTATCTTCATGATCATACTCTGAGTCATTGTATTCACTCTCATCTGATGAACTAAAATCTTTATTGGTGAGAGACTCTTCTTTCTCTTGAAGGACTTCTTCTTGTAGTGATACTTTTTTAATCCTTTTTTCATCTTATCAGACTTGTATGTCTTCCTGTCTTCATCTTGGCCATCACCATACTCTTCATTATCATTTTTATTATTCTTATGAGGGAACTTATTATCAAAATGTCCTACCTCTCTACAATTGAATAATTTAAAGGGAACTTTACCCTTATACTTACCTTAACATATATTAAATTTTCTTGTAAACAAATAAATTAATTCATCTTCATGAATATCAGACATGTCAGCCTCCTTCATTTTCTTACATTGAAAATTCTTCTTTGGCTTCATTTCTATCATGAATTTTTCTTCCTTATTTGGTAGTATATCATCATTTATTCTCACCTCATAGGTAGTAAGCATGCCATGCAATTCATACATCTTCAACTGAGCAAGATCATGACTTTCTTCTATAGTAGATACTTTATAATTAAACTTGAGAGAGAGAGACCTTAATACCTTTTATACTATAATAGCTTCTTCAATATTATTTCTAAGACCTATGATGATGTTCACATTCTCATTAATTCTTTATAGAAAGGATGCCATGGAATATTCTTCCTTCATCTTAAGACTCTCAAATTTTCTTCTATGAGTCTACAACTTTTCCAACTTAGCCTTTGAATCTCCTTCATAAATAGTCTTTAATTTATCCCACATTTTCTTATAGATATTTAGCCTCTAGAAGACCATGAGTGATATCATTCATCACCTTATAATTATTCTAAAATAACTTCTTATTTATAGCACTATATGGATGAATAATAGGTGTATAATAACCATCCATAACATATTTAAAATTATCAAACCCTAGGGACATGATTTTAGTCCTCATATTCACACTCTATAAGGTGTAATTGGATCTATTAAACATCAGTGCTTGCTTACTTGAAAAACCTCTTTGCATTTGATGGCTACCCATATTGTACCTTGGATATTCTTCAAGTTTCAAGCCTCTACCAAAGGATCTACTTTGATACCAAATTTTTAGAGGTACATTAACTAAGAATGGTGGGGGTGAATTAGTGGTGACAAAAAATCTAATTAAATTTACAAACATTTCAAACACTTAAGCATTCAATACAACCATTCATTAAGTATACAAGATGTTTATAGTAATGAAAAATGAAGATAGTGAAAGATCACACACGCAACAAAATATTTGTTTGGGAAACCCTCTTGGGGAATAAAACCCACTCTCACTCCTAAAAACACATGGATTAATTTTCTTATAACATTATAAAAAACATGAGACTTATCAGGTCCTTTCAACCAAAATTTAGTGAAACAACAGTTTCAAAAGGAACACCTACCCTTAGGATGAAGAAGTCCTTCTGACCATGTATTGGTCAATTCATTTTGACCTTTTATTGGTTAATTCATTCTAACTATATTTAGTGAAACATCTATTTCATAATGACTACCTAGCCCTAAGATGATCAAGTCCTTTTGACCACCTATTCGTCATGTCTTTCTGACATAGATGTTGAACACCCTCTAAACACCTATGAAATGTACATATCATGATCACTGATTACCTGCCAATATGATGGAGAGATAATTTATATAATCTCTCTTAAAATCTAAACACTATAAATTCAACACTTTGATCTACCTCTCAAATCAACCACCAAGCTCACATAGACATCATTTATCCTTCACTCATCCTCAATCTTCAAACCTATAAGAACACTATCTTTGACATAAAAAATATAACCTATAGGTCATACACATAGTCATCAACCTAATTTTATATACAAACTAGCTACTTGGCACATACCCTTTATTTCTCTACACAACTCTCACACACACCTCTTTGCTTAGGTCTGACAAGTCCATTTAACAAGCCTAAAAGCCATCACATTAGGTTTCACCTTTTATAAAGTCTTCATGATCATTATGATCAAAAAACATGCCTTCACCCTTAATTCCTCTAACATGGGTCATCTTTAATCATAACCCTCTCTCAAATAGGCCTAACTCACCTTTAGGTCTTATGAATACCCATTCACATCTTTGACACTTCTTTGAGTAAACCAAGAACATAAGAACACTTTAAAATACATAGACCCATGTCATATAATATATATGGCCTCATTAAGAGATAAAAACCATCACAAATCCCTCATTTTAATGCTTAATTCACTCAAACAACATTCTATGCACACAACCACCATGGATGAGCACATAATCACCTTCTAAGCCTTTGATCATAGTAAATATGATTGATAAAACCTTCATAATCCACACGGATTGTCATCTTGGAGTTTACAACTCTATTTGATATTTATCTCATCTTGAAACATCAAAATAACATCAAGAACAACTCTATTACCCTTCTTGGGATACTTGTGGAGCATGAATAAACATAGTAAACTGTGGATCCCAATAACTTTGACTATAGAAACATTTAAACCTTTAAATAAATATTTCTAGATGTACCTTCAAGTAATCTACAACATTAATTTTTACTACAACATCAATTTATGCATAGATCAAAAATTTTGGCTCAAAAACTAAGCATTAGGATTTCCTTCATTAAATAATAATATTTAAATTGATATAGTAATAGTTAAACCTTGGTCACTTATAACACATCTTGTGCTCTTCACTCAACTTTATCAACTTGTACCATCAATATTATTTAGAAGCAGCTTGAAATTTAACTCATAGTTGTCCATTATCCAAACATAAACCTCAAACATGTTTACCTCATCTCATAATTTTTTAAAATCTTGACAACATATGCACCATCAATATTTTCTAAGTAGCTTGGTATTTATCTTATAGATCTCACTATTATATCTTCCTCATAACTCCCAAGATTATTACACTTGCAACCCTTACATGAATTTTGATAACTTTACTTACAATCCCTTGTGATTGTGCCACTTGGTAGTCTCACATGTATTGTTGACTCTTTGACTTGTCCTGCACCATTCATCTTAATTAGTATGAACTACTTCTCACTGTTGATGTTTTATCGGACTAGTGGGCTTATGACACTTGTCACCTATACATGAAACCTTTGACATGTATTCATATGCACCATTGATCTCAAAATGTATAATTAAGAATTCACTATTAGATCTTCTGGACCAATGACTGCATACTTTAATGTGATTAAACTTGATGGTATCTTGCCCATCATAGTCTACTACAACAACATTGAAGATTTATAACTTGAGCTATAAATCACTTAAAGATTCCAAATTTATAGGGTACCTTATTAGCACTATAGAAAACATATCCATGAAATTTTTTGACCTTATATGACTCTTTAATTACCTATATTAAATTCATAAACTTTTTGGTTCATTTATATATGCATTATGTATAGTGATGGTCTGGCTAAGTATAATAACTTAGTGAACTTCTACCTAAGAGGCCAACATTGTACCTGCATATATTAGCTATAACTAATAATCTAAAAGCTGAGAAAAATTGTGACTAATTTGATCACACACATATGACCAAATCCCCCTGACTCATCCATGCGTGGCAATGGTGATGTCAGGAAACTACCAACTTAGATTTTATTTCCTATTAGACCTAAAATGTGTAGATGAAAACTATGAACTAATAGAAGAAATCCAGTCATGTAAACAAGCATTAAAATCATATAATACCTCTTATGGGACCTCTTTCATATCCTCAAATCACCATACTTATCTATAAACATCCCTAACCATGCCAAAACAAAAGACCAACCAAGCTTACTTCAATCATACTAGAACAAACACACTACACACTTTTTCATTGACACTTAGATTATTAAGACAGTTCATCCACTCACCTAGACATGTTGATGACATCACTCAAAACTCTTAAACACATCTACCACCAACATCTTATCATACTCATATGTTAGAAACACACCAACTAAATAATATCGTTGGTGTGTATCATACTATAATGCCATCTAGACCTCTCATCACTTTCTCCGAGTAAGACATTATCGATTATGACTTAGATTTATATAAAATATTTTAAAAAGATTAAAATGATCATCATCATATTCATAGTGGCATGGTTGACAATAGGTTAAGCACTAATATGTGTACTATTATAATTATATAAAATTCAAGTTATTAAAATCAGGATATTTATCCAATAGACATAATTATCCATGGCTTTAGTGTTTATTCCTAGATCTCTATTAGTGAGGTCATAATTCTACTATAGGTTGACCCCATACATTTGTCCAAAATATTAGTAGTGGTACTTAGTTCCCTAAAATTTGATATGGTATTGGGTAGGTCTTGGATAAAGTAGATTTGTACCACTGTATCCACTATACATAGATGTATTAAGTATATACATGTTAATCAGGTGGTTACAATCAAGGTCCCTCCATATGAGTATCCTTTACCTATTATATACCAAATTACACATCATCCACTGGTCATAATTCCACATAGCTTCTATTAGCACACCTTTGATGTTAGTTGAGACACTAAAGTAGGTGATGTTTACTCCTATAGTATTATAATTTACACATGCTCCCCCATAAAGACATGTTTTGGATTCTAAAGAGCCTCTCTATCCCATTACCATCTAGATAAATGTTACAGTATACATCAATCATGCCAAGAAACCCATACTTCATAGGCCTATTCAATCAGCTACACAAATTCATAACCCCACTCTATAGGTAGTTTTAGCTATATATTAATAAGTGAATTTGGTTCTAAGATCTTAGATAAGTCCTTGCCCATAACATGTAGTCACTATTCCATTATTTGATACACAACACCTTGATAGTGAGTCTCTTGTGAGACTCATCAGTTAGTATGTTACTCTCTACTTTTACATAGTTTCATTTTCATATTTTTTGTACATAGCTTATACTCAAAAAATACAAAATTAATATATCATAATAAAAAATATAAAAACATTCACATATTTTTTCAATTTTTTTTTTATAGATTTTATGCATTTCCATGTTTACATTACTTCTATTTGTTAGGAACTACATATACTATTTATGGTAGTATAGTTGGTTTCATCATACATATATGGTTCATTTGTTCCTTTTCAAGTGTTTGTATATTACTACAGGACTCAGGTCCTCTACATAGATCTATATTTGATACTATCTATCCATTAGGGGTAAATACACATATACACATATTTAAAGTTGATATATTCACCCATTAGGGTCATCATACTACACATATTCCTATTTTCCAATGTATATCATTCTATAATACAATTATTTTTTGTTGACCACTACTATTATAGATTCAGCTTATGTACCTTTTACTCTTACATAGACTTGTACTACATGTTATGCATACTTTCATTTATTGCTTCACTAATTTAGATTTGATAATATATATTTACTTCTACATCTATATGATGGCATTTGAATATACCATTTTTATATGGATCTAAGATAATTCCTTCATTATATGTATGCTTTTGACATGTACCCATGTCCTTTTCCTTGTGTGTCCCTTGTTGATTTTGTATGCATACATTTGAACATGTCCTTCTGTGTGGCTCTAAGATAACCTTGATTTATCTTTGTTTATGTGGACATTTGAACATCTCCTTATATATATTATCTTTCTCAGACTTAGTGGCATGTACCCATGCCCCTTGTATTATGGCCACTTAGCCTACTTTGTGTGCCTCATGTGTTTGTATGTGTGCTTCCATGTATGTGTGATGTAAATGATACTTGTTTCTTAATTTTTTATTACACATTCAGTTTGTAATGGCATGATGGACCTCATGGATCTCCTCTTCCTCAATGGGTGCCTTGATGGACAACATGTCCAATCTCCTTAGGTAGTTACTTAGATTACATCTAGATTTATTGTTCATATACATGGTTACATTATTTTATCTATCTTGATAATCTTTTTAATGTTATATCTAACATACATCATACATTATAAACTTATGCTTAGACTATTTTACATTTTGATGTCATGTATATACATTATATTCATTTATCATGCAAATATCATATGTTTTTAATCAACACACATAATGCATAGCTTTTATTTTGAGGATAGTTATTGTAGAAGTTTAACAACTCCCCTCATAACAAAGGGTTTTTTATATAGATCAGGCCATCCTAAATCACTAAAAACATTCTTTAAAACATGTAGACATAGATTAAAACTTTTATACTTAGGAAAACATAGTAAAAAATAGTCATATATAGATCAGTCTTAGTTTTTCATAAAAACAACACATCTGGTCAATAGCATGACACATACTACACTAACATAGTGTGTTATTGACTAGGGAACCTTGAAACTATCCAATATCCATATTAAAATTGATATTGGCATAATCTTAGGGAAAGATTATTAGGTAGGTTTGGTATTTACAAATATTGTATAGGGTTTCTTAGATTGGGGGAATCATGCATGACATGATCAATCGCATGTTAGTTTAACATACTCAAACAAAATTATTATGGCTTAGTCTAGAATCCATATACAGATATAAAAAATTTAAGGATATGTATGTCGCATATTATTCACATATGTTCAATTTGGAACTAGTACTCTCAAATGGAATCATAGCTCCATGATGTTACTCCAGACACCATTTGAACAATTTTTTCAGTAGGTTTACACCATATTACTACCTCATTACATCTATAGTAGTTGGCATTACTAAGTGGCTCCTGAGTAATTTTTACATTTTAGAGTTTTTGAGTGGCCCTAGATCTATCTTATAGTTTTAGTTATATCACACATTTTCAACTTCATATGTATCTACTACACATGGGTAGGTAATGATGGATTCAATGCCTACTTATTTTATTGAGCCACCTAAAAGAGAGGGTTGAACAAGCCACAAGTTTAGTCCAAGTTATTCATATATTAGGATCTATTTATTAAGGGTGTTAAATGATGGAGTCAACACTAACTTGAGTTATTAAGCCACACTAATATGAGTATTAATCAGTCCATCAGCTTCACCTAATTTATTCATCATTTTATCACCATTTTTAAACATACAGGATGTCACAAGGTTGTAGCATTAGTTCACATACCCAAAAAGGTCTCTTCATTCCATTCCTCTTTCTCTCATCTCTTTACATAGTTTTGTCTTTAATTTTGATATTTATTAAATAATGAATAATTTATTCATGTTTCATTCACAAGAAATGCAATGAAACATGGTTCACAGACTCAGACTTAGATTCATGGGCTTCAAATAATAGGTATGTCAAAGTATGTATCTTTTTCATTTATCTAAGTCATTTCACTTTGTTGAATTTATTGAATAAATAGGGGGAATATAGTCATATAAATTATCATTTTTGTGCAACGAGTGTCACTTGAGACCACCTTATATTGAACTTATCCCTAGACCTATGTTAGGTCTACTCTTGATCACTTTCTCAATTTCTTTTTGTCCAACCCATTCCTAGATAAACCAAAGTGACACTATACCTTCACTAAGGCACCAAGGTCCCATTTTCATCTATTCTTAGAACTTGGACATTAGCACACCCCTTTGGATAGTAGCACACTATGCTAATGGAAAAATGGAAATGGGGTAGTGTTAATGTCCCCTAGCTCTTTTCACCGCCAAAGAATACCTTTATATTTATCAAATCACATTAGGGTTAACCTAGACCCATTTTAAGTCTTGACAAGTACTAAAATAATATATATATATAGTACTTGTCAAGACTTAAAATGGGTTTAAACTAACCCTAAGGTGGTTTGATAAAATAAACATACACACACACACACACACACACACACACACACACACACACACATATATATATACATATATATATATATATATATATATATATACATATATATGTATATATATACATACATATATATATGTATATATACATATATATATATATATATATATATATACATATATATGTACACACACACACACACATATATACATATATATACATATATATATATATACATATATACATATACATACATATATATATATACATAGACATATATATATACATACATACATATATATACATATATATATATATAGACATATACGTATATATATACATATATGTATATATGTGTATATATATATATATATATATATATACCACTTTTAGTTTTTTATCCCCCAGATGGTAAGTAGATGTAAATATTCATAAATAAACTCAAAAATAGTTTTGAATCTACTACACATGGGTAGGTAATGATGGATTCAATGCCTACTTATTTTATTGAGCCACCTACAAGATAGGGTTGAACAAGCCATAAGTCTAGTCCACGTTATTCATATATTAGGATCTATTGAGTAAGGGTGTTAAATGATGGAGTCAAGACCAACTTGAGTTACTAAGCCACACTAATATGACTATTAATCAATCCATCAGCTTCTTCTAATTTCTTCATCAATTTATCACCATTTTTAAACATAGAGGATGCCACAAGGTTTTAGCATTAGTTCACATACCCAAAAAGGTGTATTCATTCCATTCCTCTTCCTCTCATCTCTTTACTTAGTTTTTTCTTTAATTTTGATATTTATTAAATATGGACTAATTCATTCATATTTCATTCACAAGACATGCAATGAAACATGCTTCAGAGACTCAGACCTAAACCCATGGGCTTCCTATAATAAGTATGTCTATGTATGTATCTTTTTCATTTATTTAAGTTATTTCACTTTGCTATATTTATAGAATAAATAGGAGGGAATATAGTCATCTAAATTATCATTTTTGTGCAATGAGTGTCACCTGAGACCACCTTATATTGAACTGATCCAAGACCTATCTTAGGTCTACTCTTGATCATTTAACACCCTTACTCAATAGATCCTAATATATGAATAACTTGGACCGGACTTATGGCTTGTTCAACCCTCTCTTGTAGGTGGCTCAATAAAATAAGTAGGCATTGAATCCATCATTACCTACCCATGTGTAGTAGATTCACAACTATTTTTGAGTTTATTTATGAATATTTACATCTACTTACCATCTAGGGGATAAAAAAATGAAAGTGGTATATATATATATATATATATATATATATATATATATATATATGTATGTATGTATGTATGTATGTATGTATGTATGTATGTATGTATGTATATATATGTATGTATATATACATACATATATATATGTATATATATATTTACATATATATACATGTATATATATATATACATATATATATATATACTTATATATATATATATATGTATGTATGTATATATACATACATATATATATACATACATACATACATACATACATATATATATAAATATATATATATATATATATATATATGTATGTATATGTATATAGATATATGTATATATATATATACATA